>CM077458.1:16193603-16786103 GCA_039654765.1 Mylopharyngodon piceus | reverse complement strand
TGTCTGTTGAAAGGGTACATTTATCCCTTTCCGATGAGGAGGAGATTGCAATTTGGCGCTTCTCCATTCCAATGCTGTGATTGGCTGCTGGCATCAGAGGGGACACACACAGTGTGACCCACCCTTCTTTCCCTTGTGGAACTCATTTGTATAAAGCACAATGTTGGAAGTCTTTAAAGTGTCTTTAAAATTTGCATTTCTCACTTTCCAAACCACCACCAGAATACCTTTGGCAATATTCTAAACAAATAGTAACCAAACATGATGGGAAAAGATTGAACTGTCATGCATTCATTCATTTGTACATTAACAGCTGAATTTGTGTCAGATGTTGCATTACAAATAGCTGTCACTGAGAATACTTATTTCTCTGAATAAGTATAAAATGGATGTGTAGTTTACATCAGTTTTAAGGTTTCCAAACATAGTTATGAATGGTTTTGGATGGATCATCGTGATCTCTTTTTGTTTCACCCACTGCTGCTGAGGAATTTTTATGGCAGTCACTTAGGAATTAGTCTCTAGATGGGTGAAGGGCTGAAACTGCATGTGGACCAATGAGAAGTCCTGTCCTTCCCGGGCTTGGTACCTGAGGTCTTCTTCTTGCCCTCTAATGGCGCTTTTCCACTGCATGGTACAGTTCGGTACGGCTCGATACAGCTCACTTTTTGGCGCTTTTCCACTGCATGGGACGGCTCGGTACGGAACGGTACGACTCACTTAAATAGTACCACCTCAGTGGAGGTTCCTAAATGTGACACTTAAACACTGCAGATCACTGATTGGTCAGAGAGAATCGTCATTATCAGCGTCATTGGAGCGGACACAGACGAGGAGCGGATCCACGGCAGTAGAGGGAGCGCAACTATAACGATCAGTCTATAATCCCACCCACTTTGAAGTGGTACTAACTGCAATGGAAAAGCAAACCAAAAGTAAAACGAGCCGAGCCGAGCCGAGTAGTACCACGCAGTGGAAAAGTGCCATAAGAGATGTCTGGCTGTTGTCCTAGCATCTTTATCTGATGGCGTTGGACAGTTTGTTTGTATTAGTCCACCAAGATCCAATCAAAATGTAGCAAACCTTTGTCCACTGTTACGGACAGAGAGGGGCCCGGCCATAAACTGGGCCCTGGAATGTGCTGTTCCCTACAGACCATGCACATTTGCTGTAATTCTGCATAATAGTTAAATTTTTTTCCAAATCATAAGTTTAATACAGTCTGTTACATACATTTAATCGGCCAGTCTAATGATATGATTTATTATCAACATATACAGAAGTGTCTATCTGTCTGTGAGTGTTGTCATGAAGCGTTAGCTTGCATTAAATTTTGTTGTTTCTGTGGCCAGTTGTCACCACTGAAATGACACACCTATTGTGTGATGATGCAATTTTTTGTAATGATGATTTGCATTTTATTACTTTTTGTTTAATTTTGGTGATAACTCTCACACTCATTCTGATGTTTGCTTGTGGCATTTCTTGTCAAAGGTAACATGCAGTATTATAGAACACAGTAAGCTATAGGCTGATTTTAGGCTAAGTTTACTTTTTCCCCGACGAGGGAATGGGGTAAGAGGGCCAAGGATCGAGAGTCACGGTTCGCCACTGGTAAAAGGTCATATTCATCTGCACAGTCACGCAGAGCCGAAGCGCAACCAAAACAACGTTCTTCCGAAAAATGCATGCAGTTTTGTTTTTTAACTGCTAGAGGGCCTAAAGTTACATAGTGTACCTTTAACTGAGTCAAGAGTGCAGTGCCACTAGTAATCTCTGTTTTCTCAAGTTAGAATGTACAGACTAGAATATCACAGAGGCACTTTTGACTTGGACTAGTAAGCTAACAGTTTTGCATGTGTAAGCACCACTTACATTTTATTTAAAAATGTAGTTTGAACTATATGAAAGTGCCTCACATTGGATGGCCTTCTCCAATTTTTAATGCTCACGTTGCATTTTTAAATGGTCTGGTTATGGGTGGCTTTGATTGGCAGTTTGGAGTATGAAGGGCTCTTGACAGAACTCCCATCCGCCTCTTCCATCCAAAATCCATCAGAAAGCAGTTCACTATAAGAGGCCTGAAGGAGAGAGGAAATCTAATTAAAAACTCCAGAGGCATCAGAAGAAGGTTCTATGGTAACAAAAAGGCAAAGTTTAATTCAGTCCAGTTAATTGAATCTACAAGCCGTCCACCACTTTTTGCTGCTCAGGCGTTCTGTGATGTTGACTCTAAAGGACCCTTCTTTCTCCACTCGTTCCTTTCCATTCCAGTGCTTCTCGAGGATGAAATCAATTTCATTCAGGGGTCACTTTTGAGTGCCCTTCTGTAACATACACAGAGCTGTTTAGTAAAGGGTCACTGCTGAAATTTTTAGTATATGTAATACCAGGGTTTGGTTAAGGACGACATGAAGAATGAAAATTAAAAGGTGTCATTAAAGGTACCCTATGTAAATTTGGTGATTCCTCTGAGGTTTGAGATTTAGCGTGCTCCAACTAACCTATGCCACACCATACACACAACTTTTCTCTTTTTACAGATATGAGACGTACACAATTTTCTGCAAAAACCATGCCGACAGGTCTAAAATATAAACACTTATAATAGGCTTACCATAGTAAACCAGGGTAAGACAAAAACACGTTTTGGAAGAAGGATTGATGTATTGACTCATTTTTTTTTTAAAGTTTTGAACAAAAATAATCACCTTCATTTGTGTGCCCAACTGTGATGGATTCTGACCCAGCGATGCAAAAAGCACACATCGGTACTTTGACTAAGTGACTATCTGTGCACATATTGACAGACTGTTTTCACTCTTCAAGTTTGAGAACAAAAATAAAAAAAACACCACTTTCACACCAACCAAACATACCAAACTACAGTGTCAGTTGAACTCATTTTTGTACCAAAAACTCATTTTTTTGTAAAAATAAAGGTTCTTTATTGGCATTGATTTTTCCATAACTTCCATGGAACCTTTCCTTTGCATAAAAATTTTCATTTTTTTAATGGACAAAAAAGGTTCTTTAGATTTTTAAAATGATCGTCACACTAAGTAGAAAAAGTTGGTAACACTTTACAATAAGGTTTCATTAGTTAATATTAGTTATCTACTTTAGTTAACATGAACTAAGAATGAAAAATACTTCTACAGCATTTATTAATATTAGTTAATGTAAATTTCAACATTTACTAATATATTATTAAAATCAAAAGTTGTATTATTTAACATTAATTAATGCACTGTGAACTAACATGAACAAACAATGAACGACTATTTTTATTCATTTAACATTAAAGGGTTAGTTCACCCAAAAATGAAATTTCTGTCATTAATTACTCACCCTCATGTCGTTCCACACCTTCGTTCATCTTTAGAACACAAATTAAGATATTTTTGATGAAATCCGAGAGGTTTTTTATTGCCCATAGAAAGCAACGTAATTACTGTCAAGGTCCAGAAAAGTAGTAAAAATATTGTTAAAATAGTCAATGTGACTACATTGGTTCAACCTTAATGTTATGAAGTGACAAGAATACTTTTTGTGTGCAAAAACAAAAGCGCTGGATGTTAACAGCGTAGCAGAATAACAGGGGAGAGAAGATATTGTTGAATAAAGTCGTTATTTTTGTTTTGTTTTTGCGCACAAAAAATATTCTCGTCTCTTCATAACATTAGGGTTGAACCATTTTAACAATGTTTTACTACTTTTCTGGACCTTGAATGACGTTGCTTTCTATAGGAGATAAAAAACCTCTTGGATTTCATCAAAAATATCTTAATTTGTGTTCCGAAGATGAACGGGTGTGGAACAACATCAGGGTAAGTAATTAATGACAGAAATTTCATTTTTGGGTGAAATAACCCTTTAACAAAGATAAATAAATATGGTAACAAATGAATTGATCATTGTTAGTTCATGTTAGTTAATACATTAACTAATGTTAACAAATGAGACCTTATTGTAAAGTGTTTCCAAAAGTTCCTCTATAAACTGATCACTTTAGCGTGAAAGCACCATTACACACTTTTGAGATTACTTTATAGTCAACATGAAATCAAAATGAAACCTGTTTAACCTACTTTCTTAATGCAAATTCTTGGTTTTATTGTGAATGATTCCTCTGTGAACATTATTCTGAATACAAAAATTGTTTTGATTTGCAATGAAAATGAAAATTATGTTAAATAATGTTAATCAATAGTCAAATAATTATTTAACCATTTTTTATTTATTATTATTTTTTTTATTTTATCAAACTTTTATTCTGGTCTGTCTCGTTCTGGTACATAACAACCACTTTTTAAAATCCAATTAATTCCTAATGGATAAAGTTTAGTCCCAACCTGCATTTTCTTTCTTGTCAAATATCCTGTTTCTCTTTGAAATGCATCCCATTACAGACTTATTTTAAAATTGGAAGCAAACATCAATTTGCAATGACTTGAAAGCTTTTAGTATCTTGATTTCAATATACTCTTGCTCTTACGCACAACAAATATACAACCTGAGCTCTTTTCCTGTCATCTCATACTTCGGCATGGAATGGATTCCATATAGTGCTCTCAAAGTCAAACCTTGAATATCATCCATCTGCACCACATTCACTATTGAATACACCCACATGCACATACATTTCATCCTATGCCACAGCTCTTACCGCATGAAGGCAGCGTACTTTACTCTTTCAGTCATCTGTCCATCTTTTCGGGAAAAGGCCGTACATTACATTACATCTGCGGCTCATCGATTCGCTTTCACTCGTAAAGTGCTATTGACTGAAATGCGCACGCTCTGTAGTGCAACTCTTGCAATCGTGACCCAGCAGTGGACGAAAACCAGCCTAGCCTTTGATCTTTCTCACCCCCACACCACTTTTCACTTTTCCTGCAATTTTAAATAACCACAGAAGGTTTTTCCTCAAAACTAAAACTCGCTTTTACGCTTTAAGCTGTTTGGAGTGAGGGTGCTGTTTTCAGAGGCAGGTGTAGAGTACTCTGTGACAGAGGTTTTCATCTGGTTTGGTATCAGGATGCAGATTTCACATTGAACTTGAAGTGCCAACTATTTTTTTATTGAACATAATTGTTCTTAAAACACTGAAATGTGTTTCTGTGACTCTTTCTTCGGGGTACATCGCTAGTAGGTGGCAATAAGTCTTTATGAGTGATTTGCTGCATCCAAAATCGCATACTTCCCTATATAGTAGTCGAAAAACAGTATGTGACAAGTATGTCCAAATTCATAGTACTCATAAAAGAGTTGGCAAAAAAAAAAAAAAGAGCCTGGATGGCCTACTTCTTCTGGCAAGATTCTGAAGTGTGCATACAACCGACACTTTACTATCCTACGAGGCCACAGGAGAAGATTTGTGATTGGCAGTAAAGCGACGACACTGGTAGGTCACATGTTAATGACAACATGGCAAATGTAGTACGTCCGGATTACATTCATACTAAACATATTCATACTATACAGAACATACTTTTTTAGCGGTCACAAAGTAAGTACTTATTCAAAATAAATACCTACTTAAGTGAATATGCGATTTCAGACTCATTGTCATTGTCTTTATGAATCATTGAATCATTATTTCAATCAATTCATTAAAAAATGCTGAATTATTCAGGACTGAAACATGCTTTCTTTTGTGAGTGGGTCACTGAATTGTTCATTTAACCAATTCATTCAAACAAATTGATTCACCCGAGAGTGACGTGTCTAATGTCTTTATGAGTGTATCATTCAACTGAATTGTTCAAACACTTACTAACTGAGGAACTAAATCCTGGTGTGAGTTGCTCGGTGATGTTTCAGGTTTTTTTGCATAAATGAACCTCAAAATTAACTTTTTTTTTTTAATCTTTTGGATTTCGATGGTTTTATTAAGTGTTTGAACAATGAATTTAGGACCTTTAAAAAAGCGCAATCTGTTGACATTAGAATGTGTCACTCATATTGTCTTAAGGAGCTGTTATTTTATGCCTGGTACACATTGTACGATTTTGGACCCTAAAACTTAAAACTACTTACCTCAAGCTCCATTTGCAAAATTGGCATGCCAAGATGGCCTCTTTTCCCTAGCCAAGACTGTGTTTGTATTCTCCTCTTTCACTTCCTCCTCTTTTTTTTCAGCGCACATAAAAACCACAATTGCCAAATTGCGATTCATCTTGTTTACCACAAGTGCATGCTGATGACTTTTTATTCTTCTATACTAACTTGCGTCATAGCCTAGGATTCAGTAGGTGTCATCATCGTACATTCAACATACATGTCGTGCCCAAGTTTATTAGATCCATGGTGTACAGTGTGATTTGTAATGATTGCCGAAATCTTGCAGTCTGTAGCAGGCATTAAAGATAATACATTTAAACCAAATGTAAAACAGTGACAGTAGGTAGACTTATTTATGTTTTGCTGACATATCATTCGATACCTAACCAGTTAGAAACAGTTTTGTGCTCTAATTTGTAATCTAATCTTTGTGGTTATTATAATGTAGCTCAAAAAGGTTATTGGAACAATACACGTAATATGTAGAATTAAAATTGTTTATAAGTGTTTCGAAAAGATCCCCTTCCAATCTTTTGTTTTGACTTCTATTGTCAGACCCCTCAAATCCTCCCATAATCCTGGTTTCATTCTCTTGGTTATCAATAATTTACCACTGGGGTCAGCACAAACCATATAAAGTATACAGTATCCTTGTTGCCAGTGGGGCGTATATTCTTTGTGTAGTTTGTTGGTGGTTTTTGAGGATGTCACAAAGCCTATCTATGTTGGTATGTCTGATTTGACTAGTTTTACCAATTAGCTATAGAGTTTGATTGGACTCACAGGCTTTGGTATCAACAAAAGAAATGGGGAATCTTTTTTCTCCTTTTGTTAAAAGATTAGGCCTATACGCCATTTTGTTTTGCAGCCCTTTTTGTTTTGCAACCCACCAGTTGAGAACCACTGGTTTAGATCATAGCTTTCCAGCTGAGAAATAAGAGCGCTTGAAACCACAGCAGAGAGATTTTAATTAAGAGACCTAATTCAGTCTGGGTGAGGTGCCAGGAAAAGGCAATGCCACATGGATTGGCACAGTCCCTACGAGCTTGACTCACTGTATGTGCATGTTCAAGAAAGAAAGAATGTGTGAACGGAGAGTTTCAGGGTTTTAGAGTTGCTTGGCAGTCATATTGGATGCTGGATGTTGCACCTCAGTGAGAGGTGCTTCTCTGAATGGCCCAATAAAGTCAGCTGGCATTAAAAGAAATGCAGTGACAAGCAATCATTCACATTCATTGAAAAGCAGAGCACTGTGTTTTGACTTTTTTTTTCTCCTATTAATGTTTCTTGCATAAAAATGTTCTGACAGATTTAAAAATCTGTATACACAATACCTGTCAAAAGTTTGGAATCATTAAGTTTTTTAAATGTCTTACCAAGGCTGTATTTATTTAATCAAAATACAGTAAAACAGTAATATTGTGAAATATTACTAGAATTTAAAATGTGTTTTTATTTAAATATATTTTAAAGTGTAATTTATTCCTGTGACACAAAGCTGAATTTTCAGCACCATTACTCCAGTCTTCAGTGTCACATGATCCTTCAGAAATCATTCTAACATGCTGATTTGCTGCTTAAGAAACATTTCTTATTATTATCAATGTTGAAAACAGTTGTGCTGCTGAATATTTTTGTGGAACCCATGATATACATTTTTCAGTATTATCTGATCAATAGAAAGAAACATTATAAATGTCTTTACTGTCACTTTTGATCAATTCAATGTGTCCTTGCATGAAAGCAACCATTACAAAAATCATTTGTACCAGTATCTATTAATATTTTAAATAGTAAGATGTAGTAATTGGTATGGCATTCTTTAAATGTGTATTTTTTAATGATGTGTTAAGTGTTGTTATTGTGTGTTGTATTGTGGTTTATTATGCATCACTGCAGCTTCAGAGGCTAAGACAAATTTTCTTGGAAAAGGACAATAAAGTATAACTCTAATTATTCCAAACTTTTGACTGGCAATGTGTGTATGAATTTTATTCAATGGAGTCACATAATTAATGTCACTAATTTGTTTGTTTGATTAAAATGTTTTAAATTTAACAGACCGCAATATGATGTGTTTTGAAGTGCACTGTACATATGCTGAAGCTTTGACAGATACTGTGCTATCTCTGATGCTCTCTCTATAGTGTACAGCACTTCTTACGGCCTCTTTAGACTAGTAATCTTAAGGCTGTGCATCTCTGACTCACAGACACTTGTACACACTGATACAGCAGCGAGGCAGAGATTACGAGCCCTTTAAGATGAAGACACATCTCTTTCTGGGTTTGTATGGGAGTGCTTTGGTTATCGGGAAGTATTCCAAAGAGCTTTCACATCAAAAAACACTCCTGGGTTCCTTTGCTCTCTCGCTATGTCCTTCCAAGGTCTGCTGTTCATGTCTGTGTGATAATGTTAACAAGTCTCTAAAGCCTTGTACCAAATTCTAGTGAGCTCCCTACTTTAACAGCATTTTTAGGCATCATAGGTAAAACTGTGTTGCCTACTAAGATACCTCTTTTGGCCGGGCTCTGAGGCAGCATCATGTGTATCCTTTACAGAATGCATTGCGATGAACTTCAGATTGATTAACAATTGTTGTATCTGATTAAAATGGAGTACTTAATACCGAATATTTGTGTGCTCTATGTATTTTTTGTGCTTATTAAAGTATTGCATCATTAGCTTAGCAATGCCAAACATATCTGTGAGCATTAGTGGAGTCTCTTGTGTGCTTCACGTTAGGGACCGTTAATGGAATTGCTGCACATGTAGAGCGTTTCAAATCAACCTCTTAGGAGATTCCACTTTGGTCAGGATGCTGCCTTAGAAGTAGCTGTCTATGTAGACCACTCACTAGAATAGAACCTAAGAGGCTGTTTCTTTGTTTTTGTTCACGTTGCACATAAGTCTGATTTATTTTCAAATCCACATCTATAGCAATGACTGTCTACCACATTTAGGCAAAATCTGATTGATATCCATTAAATCCAGCATTTTTTCCCCCATACACTCTAAAAAATCTTGGGTTTTTTTCTACCCATGCAAGTCCTGGTTTGCGACCTCTTCAGGAGAGAGCAGTGCAACTCTGTCAAATTGGTGCATATCTTCAGTAAAATATAGGTTTGTGTATGTTTTATTTTTATCTAAAATTTGTGATTGTTTTGTATATCATCTAATTTTATGCAAAGCAGCATATGGGAGAGTCACCTAAGCGTGTCGAATTGGTCTTTTTGCGTGATGGAAATGCCTGATGCCTTGCATAAAATTTTATGATTTTATTCATAAAGATACAGAATATAAATACCTAGGATGTTAAAATATGTTTTCAGAATTGTACACTGATTATTTATGGACAGGTTATGGAGCCAGTCACAGCAAGCACGTGAAAGGTCTCAGACATGAGCTTGTGATGTTGACTCAAGGACGTGTGAGCTCGGAGTAACATGAACATCCAAACTGTAAAATCTTATGAATGTGTGCGGAGAGGTCCAACCTGCTGCATCACATACTTGCTGCAAGGGGGCACCCCTTGCCAAAGCTTGGGAGGAAGCAACACCCCTGGTGGAAAGAGCCCTAATTCCTAGAGGCGAATCTTGACCGCGTGCCTCATAGGCTAGAGCAAAGGCATCCCTCACCCAATGTGACATTGTTTGCTTGGTTGACATTGTTTCGACCTCCATAGCAGATGAAGAGTTGCTCTGACTTACGCCACTGGCGAGTGCGGTGGACATAGGCCTGGAGAGCACGAACTGGACACAGTCGGTGAAGTTTCCCCTCCTCCTGCGTTGTGAACGGAGGAGGGCAGAAGGCTTCAAGAGTGACCGGATTTACCGTCGAAAATGGAACCTTAGGCAGGTAGTCAGGGTGAGGATGCAAAATAGCCTTAAAACCATGCCTGGGGCAAAGTCTAAGCAGGATGGCGATGTTGACAGAGCCTGCAAATCCCCAATTCTTTTCAGGGAAGTTATAGCCATGAGAAAAAAAAACATTTCAAGAGTCAGTAGCTTGTCAGGCGCTGATTCTAGAGGTTCGAAGGGGGTGTCAACCAGCCCCTCGAGGACTATGGTTAAGTCCCATGAGGGAACCTTGGCTCTGATGGGAGGCCTCAGTCGCCTGGCCCCACGAATGAAGGGGGTGAGTAGAGGATTCTTCCCTACTGGCACCTCGTCAGTCAAGGCGTGGCAAGCCGATATAGTGGCCACATAAACCCTGAGAGTGGCGGGGCAAATGCCTGCTGAAAGTTTCTCCTGCAGAAACACCAGGACTGAAGCAACCTGGCAGTTGACTAGATCTGCATGGCGTGCAGTACACCATCTTTCAAAGACACCCTATTTGTTGGCATAAATTCTTCTCGTGGAGGGAGCCTTCGCACTGAGAATGGTCTGTATGATGTTGGCTGAAAGCCCAGTGTTCCTCAGTTTGCCAAACATGAAGGTTCCACAACTCCGGCCAGGGATGAAATATTATCCCCTGCGCTTGAAACAGAAGGTCCCTCCTGTTCGGTATCGCCCAGGGCGAGCCGTCGAGGAGAGCTATTGTATATTATATATATCTTTTTTGGGGATCAGGAAGTATCGACTTAGTAGCCTGTCTCTCTCTCTGGGAGGGGAACAGAGATATGGCCCCTTTCTCCAGAAGAGATTGCAGCTCTTGTGACAGTAAATATGCCTGCTCTGGTTTTACGGTAGTGGGGACCATGCCATTAAATGCGGAGGGCGACGAGCAAACTGGATTCTGTATCCTTTTTCTACTGTCGTTAGAACCCAAGTAGAGATGCCCAGCAGTAGCTTCCATGCTGCCAAGTTCTCTGAAATGGGTACCAATTTTGATACTTCCCATTGAGGGGGTGCTGGGTGTTCCATGTCCTGGGCAACAACAGGAAGTAACGGAACACCCAACACTTCGCTGGAAACCGCTGCCCCCTGAGACACCAGAGGTGGCGGAGATGGTACAGTGGTTTCGTGAGGGTGCCGGAAAGGGGCGGGCTGCTTTAATTTCACACGACCTGTCCCGAGGGGAACCACCCCCACTGAACTGGGTGCAAAACCATCAGGACTTCTTCTTTTTGGAGATGATAGTCCTGAAGTCAGGCCTTTTTGAAGGCTGTTGAGGGCGGTGAGCCGGTCCCCCAGTCTTGACGAGGGGAACGCGATTCGCCACACTCTGTTTTTGTGCGTCACGTCTGTGAGAAGGACCGGGATGAGGCTGGGTGGCCAACAGCCCCTCCCCCTGAGTACGGCGAGGAAGGAACTGCACAAATGCTTCCTCGTGTTTTTTCACCCCCCGAAACCTGCTGACTACTGTGTTGACTGAGTCGCCAAACAGACCGGAGGGTGAGATGGGGGCATCAAGCATGAACACAAGGTTCCTGTCTTTGATGCCCATGAGGTTCAGCCACAGATGCCTCTCCGTGGCAACCAGTGAGCCCATTGAACGACCAAGGGCGTGGGCCTTTTGCTTGATCGCACAGGGGGACAAATCTGTGGCTTGACGAATCTCAGAGAACACCTCCTCGTCGATGGAACCCCCCGTACTCAGGTCCTTTAACAGGTCAGCCTGGTACGCCTGCAACACTGCCAGACCTGCTGCCTGAAATGCTTTCCCCACTAAAGATGAGATGGTTCTGCACGGCTTAGTGGGGAGAGTTGGTTTCTTAATAGATGATGCCGACCCAGGTGAGAGATAGCCCGTGAGCGTCTCTTCGACCTGTGGCATCATCGTATATCCTCGTGCCTTGGCACCCACGATAGTTGAATATGTTGACGTCTAAGGTGCAAAAACATGAGAAGTGTAAGGTTTTCCCCATGAACATGTTAATTTGTTATGGAGATCCTCAAAGAAGGGGAGAGACTGCTTTTGGGGTCCCTCCCCTTGGCCACCAGACAGAAATCTGTCTTCGAATTTAGAGCGTTTGGAGGTCTCTTGTTCGCGTGGCCAGTCTAGCTGTAACCTGGCAACCGTGCAAGTAACCACCTTGACTAATTCCGCACGAGCCGAAGAGGCGTCAGGGCGTGCTTTGGGATAGCATGAAAGGACATCCAGACATCAAGGACATCCCTGGAGCAGGAGCGAGCAATAGGGACGGACCCATCTCTCGCTCCTCAGCCAGATCCATACGAGAGACCCATGACGACAGAGTGGGTGCTGGTCCTCTGAAGTAGGCGAGACGAGCGCATAGCACTTTCACTGGGAAAAGTTCACAGTGCTCGCCCTCCTCCAACGTGCGGGCAGCGTGCTATTCCCCCAAACAAACGAAGCAAAACTGATGTGAATCGCATTCAGGCATGGGCCGTGAACACGGAGACACACAGCTCTTACATTGTACGTTGCTCATTTTCTTTAGATCTTCTCTTTTCCTTATCGCTTCCACAGAGAGTGAGAGGAGAAAGAGAAAATATTCCTGATTGTCACACACACAACACAGTATGGTTTTGAAGACAAAGAAACCTGAAGATGCACCTGTGGCACATCAAATTATAGCCTCATACAAGCATGCATTACTATGACGTCACCGTCTGAGGCTGTCAAGTTCAATGTCAATTTCATTGTTATACACAGTATTCACAGATGGTCACGCAAAGCTCTTCCCATAGTGCAAAGCGCAGCATTGAGTGTAGCTTTTGAAAGGGAACAAGACAAAATTTGATGTCTTCAACTAGAGTGGACAGATTAAAAGCCATTTTAACCAGGCTGGATTTGATGTTACTATACGACTATTCTCTTTATATATTATTGTGTTTTTATGACTTTTTTCATAACTTAAAATGGCAGACAAAAAATTATTATGCATGAAGTACCTTGGCAATAATACCATTATCTTGTATTGCAAATGACATATGAGCTTCAAAATAACTAATTTTAGAAAACAAATGGGAATGATTAAAAATAATAATTTTCTTTTGCAACTGAATTCATGCATCAAAGGGTTATTTTTTTATTTATTTATTTTTTTTTTTTGCAGTGTCTCTTTGCCATCTCCCTTATACCGATTTATGTTATCTGCTTGGTTTGACAGACTTATTCATTCTGTTTCAGCTATGATTGCTTGTCCGTAAGGGACAGATGATTGCATAATTAGTACACTTAACAGTTCCCTCTATTTCAGACAGTTTCTGGAAGTTATTTTCCAGGAAGGACAATGCTTTATTGCTGTGTTTATTTTGCCGTATTACCATTTCTCCGCACATCTCTGAGAAACACGTGGACACTTTGATTACTTACCTTTAGTTCTCCAATCCCTAGAATGCATGAACCAAAAAACCTATACAGGTGCATAAAGGGTGTCAAAATGACCCATTGGTTTTCTTCAAAAACATCTCCTTTTTATGAAATAATTAAAATTAAAATCATTGATGATACACAAATGTTTTCATATATCAAACATGTTTATTTGTTCACTTTCCTTGCATTACAAAAGATTAAATTCATTCTCTTTAAAATGCAGTTGTACATTTTCTATACAACCTCTTAATTTAGATCTACTGTAAAGTATATTCTAGTCTGAACCTTCACTTCTCACAGACCATGTGAAAATGATTTTTTTCAGACAGAAACAGAACATTTTAAACAACAAAGAAAGGACAGCTGAAGGCCTAAACAAAGGAAGAAAAAGTTATGCTTAGTAAGGTGCAAAACCTTACTAAGCATAACTTTTTCTTCCTTTGTTTAGGCCTTCAGCTGTCCTTTCTTGTGGCCTTTCTCTACTCATCTACTGCATCTGTGAGGACTTCAGATGACGCAAGCTCTGGATCAACATGCACCATTCCAAATTTTTCTATATATCCTAATCATTGTTAACATGTATTCATTACTTCCATGAGCTCGTTGTTTCTACCTTAAATTAATACATTGCTTAAATTAATACATTGTTAGCTAACTGTGTTATTTGTATATGTACATTTCTGAAATTACATAATTTGGACACAGTCACCTCTGATGACAGATTACTCTAAATTGTAATGTTGACATGCATTTCTGTAAAGCAGCATTGAAATATGTATTGTAAAAAGCGCTATACAAATAAATTTGAATTGAATTGAATCTGAAACCGCATACTGTTGACAGCTGAGGTTAGAATTATACATTTAATTAAATTTGCTTACAGTAATAGAACTAGGTGTTACAATCCCTAACGATTGGCCTTGACTCCGTTAAAGAAGTCTTCTTAGGTGGGTTAACTTGTAGCCACTTTCCTGGAAAAATACAACAACAATCCAATTCTACAATAGTTTGCAGCACAACTGCAACAGAACTAAAGGAAGCACCAAAACCGGGTCTTCACACCAGTGCGACACATCATCAGTTGTGTACCACTGCAGCCCACCTCCACTGAACGCATCTTCACCTTCCAGCTCCGCTTCTCTGCTTCAGCTGCCAACGTGGCATACCTCAGCTTCTTCCTTTCATAATCCTCCTCAATACCCTCCTCCCAAGGGACTGTCAGTTCCACGATGAAGACACAATGGCAAGAGTTAGACCAGAGGACCAGGTCTGGGTGCAGGTTGGTTACCACGATTTTGGGTATCAATTTGGGTTTTATTTATTTATTTATTTATTTTTTGTGCTTATTAAAGTATTGCATCATTAGCTTAGCAATGCCAAACATATCTGTGAGCATTAGTGGAGTCTCTTGTGTGCTAAGAATGCTATGCTATGCTCTCTAAGCATAACTTTTTCTTCCTTTGTTTGGGCCTTCAGCTGTCCTTTCTTGTGGCCTTTCTGTACTCATCTACTGCATCTGAAATCGCATACCGTCTGAGTAGGTTACATTTGAGAACTTCATGACTGTTAAAAAGTATGCATGTGTATAGTATGAATAAATTTAACATCAAGCATGCATGTATGTAGTATGAATGCACTCTGAATGTACTACATCCGCTGCCATGTTGCCATTGCTATGTGAGCTATAGAGCGAGTTCCCTGCTAGTCACGAGTCATGACTCCTTTCCCATGATCTATTGATAGTAAAGTGCCATGTGAACTTCAGAATCATGGCAGAAGTAGTAGGTCATCCGGGTACTTTTTTTGCTTACTGTTTTATGAATACTGTGAATTCAGACATACTACTACATGTCACACACTGCTTTCCTACTATATAGTAGGGAGATATGCATATTCAAACATGGGGTTGGTGTCTGATACAAATTCTTGGCTCAGAGAAAAAAAAGTCATTTTAAAGTAATCCATAAAGTTTCAAGAAAAAAAAAAAAAAAAAAAAAATATATATATATATATATATATATATATATATATCCCCTCAAAATAACTCAACACACAGCCAATAATGTCTAAACCACTGGCCACAAAAGTGAGTACACCCCTAAGTGAAAATGTCCAAATTGGGCCCAATTAGCCATTTTCTCTCCCCGGTGTCATGTGACTCATTAGTGTTACAAGGTCTCAGGTGTGAATGGGGAGCAGGTGTGTTAAATTTGGTGTTATCGCTCTCACTCATGGCACCTCATGGCAAAGAACTCTCTGAGGATCTGAAAAAAAGAATTGTTGCTCTACATAAAGATGGCGTAGGCTATAAGAAGATTGCCGAGACCCTGAAACTGAGCTACAGCACGGTGGCCAAGACCATACGGTGGTTTAACAGGACAGGTTCCACTCAGAACAGGCCTCGCCATGGTCGACCAAAGAAGTTGAGTGCACGTGCTCAGCGTCATATCCAGAGGTTGTGTTTGGGAAATAGACGTATGAGTGCTGCCAGCATTGCTGCAGAGGTTGAAGGGGTGGGGGGTCAGCCTGTCAGTGCTCAGACCATACGCCGCACACTGCATCAAATTGGTCTGCATGGCTGTCGTCCCAGAAGGAAGCCTCTTCTAAAGATGATGCACAAGAAAGTGATGTCGTCATGGAGGAGTGGAAGAGGACTCCAGTGGCAACCTGTGAAGCTCTGGTGAACTCCATGCCCAAGAGGGTTAAGGCAGTGCTGGAAAATAATGGTGGCCACACAAAATATTGACACTTTGGGGTGTACTCACTTGACATTTGATATTTAACAGTGTTTTGATCTGCCTGCATTGACACCATTGTATGCGAACTGAACTGAGCTGGATGATGACATCACTGTTTACGCCAGTGCTGATATAGATAAATTAACTAAATTAATAACTATTGATTCTTACATTGGAATGAATCAATACTGAATTTACTTAAGATGGATAATGACACCATTTTCTTTAAGAGCTGCTGTGCAGCCAAAATTATATACCAGTTATCACTGTAAAGCTGCTTTGACACAATCTGCATTGTTAAAAGCGCTATATAAATAAAGGTGACTTGACTTGACTACTCACTTTTGTGGCCAGCGGTTTAGACATTAATGGCTGTGTGTTGAGTTATTTTGAGGGGACAGCAAATTTACACTGTTATACAAGCTGTACACTCACTACTTTACATTGTAGCAAAGTGTCATTTCTTCAGTGTTGTCACATGAAAAGATATAATAAAATATTTACAAAAATGTGAGGGGTGTACTCACTTCTGTGAGATACTGTGTATATATATATATATATATATATATATATATATATATATTGACAATGTATCCAAAAATACTGTGTCAAATCAAAATTCCATAGGAAATTAATACAGGTCAATTTGACCCCCCATATGCATTCTTGGAGTAGTGATACAAAAATGATTTTTTTTTTCCCCTTCTTATGACCAAGAAATATGAAAATGACATTGATGAGGGTCCGAAACAATTTTTTTTTTAATATATAATTCATGGAATATCAAATAAATTAATGTTTTCAGTGATAAAATATATATATATATATAAAAAAAACTCAGCATGCAGGGTCAATTTGACCCCCTTTATGCATTCTATGGCTATAAAAGCCAAAGCGTCAGATCCCTGAACCTCACTCAAACTCATTTAACACACAACGTCAATACTCATTACTAATGCTGTAAAAGCCCACAAGATGCTGTAATTGGGCATTGGAAGTGACATGCTGTTTACGAGCATATTAATGGATAAAACATTTTAGCGTCCAGCAATATGATTAGCGCCTTTGAGGCTCATGCATGAGAAATCATGCATGTGTGAAGCACTTCACATACTTGTATGCTGTGTGTGTTTCAGGCCTTAGAGTCGGTCTGCGCAATTCTCTTTTACTTGTTGAGAAACTATTTTTACTTGTTTTTGAATCACATTTTGTAACAGTTCTGCTGCCCTTTTCAACACTCTTGGGAGAACTAATGGATGGCACAATTTCACTTTTAATGCATCAAGAAGCCATTATTTGAATCACATTTTCAGACTCTTGTTAAACGAATGAAAAGGATAAAAGGGTTTCTAGGAATGTACGCAGAAAAACTGACTGAAGGGCGCGCTGAATGCGAGAGTGGGAAAATAGCCATTATTCAGAGTTTCTGACAGGAAGAAACGGGACCCCCTACAGG
Source organism: Mylopharyngodon piceus (assembly GCA_039654765.1). Lineage (NCBI taxonomy): Eukaryota > Metazoa > Chordata > Actinopteri > Cypriniformes > Xenocyprididae > Mylopharyngodon > Mylopharyngodon piceus. The sequence continues at coordinate 16,768,619 of CM077458.1, read as the reverse complement.
AGCAGCGAGCTCCAACAGAGCAGGTAATAGTTGGACATTTCGGTTCTGGTCCCTTAAGCACTTTGCTGGCCTTTTGGATAGCGAGTGCAACTAAAAAAATCAAGTGTGTCATTTGGCGAGACAGAAAAAATGTGTGTAGAAATGCATCAGGATCCGTTTGATATGCCTTCGCAGCTCTTGTTTAACCTCACCTCACATTCCTGTCCCGTCTCATCGTGAAAAGCATCTCGCAGAAAGTTTCTCAATGTTCCAGCTGTCTTCGTCTGAGCTCTCACCCTCTGACCTGTTTTATTTCCTTCGAAATGCCGTTACGGAAAGGTGCCTTGACATTCCCGGCTGCAGACATTCGTCTGTTTTATTGTTCTCGGTCTCATTTCCTATAGCTTGTGCTTGTCAAGTGTTCATTTAATAAATTCTGCTGGCCACTCTTGTTTTAGGCAGCTGTGAAGAGCATATGAGCTCTCTTGTGAAGATAACCAAACTCATTATCTGCTGTTTTTTTGTGAGCATCGGTTAACATGTAACGATTTCCCTCTGTTGTCTGATGAACTTGAAGACCTTATGACCTCTCAGATGTGTATCGCACCAATACAAGAACACACTCATTTGATTTCTGGGGAAAAGAATTTGCTCTGGCTGTTTTCCCATCAATAGGATGCACTGTTACGGATAAAACCTTCACTGAGAGAATTTCCAGTCAATATCAACACAATGGGGTTACTAACACAATATCACAGTATAGGTAAATCCCACAAAGATATTCAGGATTTGATGTCATGACAAACTAGCACATGTCCACCCCAGATTAATGAAAGATTACAAATATACTAAAAAAAAACTAATAAAAAAATAAAAATAAAAAAAAAAGTAGGGGTGCTTAATTGTTAATATAAAATAATAGTCACAATGCTAAAAAAAATGCAATTTATTTATTTTCTACATACAAATACAATTTCTTTCTTTTTTTTTTTTTTTCTGAGGATTTTAGGTGAAATATTCTTAAAAAAAATTTTGTGGCCTTTTTGATTTAAGCATACATCTAACAGCAAAATAAACTTGTATATTATGTAACTGAAATAAAATATATTTTTAATACAGATTGATCACTTTACTGATATGAAGTACACTTCCATATTGTACAGAGATACAAATTACCCATTTCAGCTTATTAAAGTGTAAATTAAGAGTTTAGAGGAGAGATCATGTATAATATATGTATTTGTACATATGTGCATTGAAAAAAACAAATATCCAGGTCAGTTTTCTGATTAAATGCGTGCTGTCCTGTGGTGTTCCCCAGGGTTCTGTTTTGGTCCCTTTGCTTTTTGTATTATATCTGCTGCCATTAGGGCAATTGACATTTAAGGGTGTTGGCTATCATTGCTATGCAAATGATATTCAATTGTATATTTATTTAATTTAAGCCCCATGAAATTACAAAATTGTCTTTTCTTTTAAATTGTATAAAACTATAAAGATTGGATGGCAAACAATAACTTGCAGTTAAATACTGAAAAAAACAGAAGTACTTATTTCGGCTTCTGCTGGTGTTCTCCCTAAGGTAATGGAAAGTCTTGGCCCTTTATCTCTCTCTGTTAAACCTACCCTTCGTAATTTAGGTGTTCATATGGGACAGGCCTTGAGTCTTGATCAACACGTTAACTCTCTGGTTTGCACGTTTTTATCAGTTGAGAAACACTGCGAAACTGAAGCCAGTTGTGCACAGTGGAGATGATTATACATGCTTTCATTTCTTCCCGCCTTGATTATTGTAATTTTCTTTTTACTTGTCTTAGTAATTCGTCCTTGAAACGATTACAAGTGGTTCAAAATGCTGCCGCTAAGCGTTTAACTATAAGTCATCAGAGATCACATGTAACACCAATTTTAATTACCTTACAGTGGCTCCCAGGCAGATTTAGAATTAAATTTAAAATCCTTGTGATTGTGTTTAGAGCATTGCATGGTCAAGTCCCTGTTTATATAAAAGAGTTGATGCAACCTTATAGCTCCAGCAGGAATCGGAATCCTCCAAACAGTTCTTGTTAGCTGTCCCTCGCTCCAGATTAAAGACTAAAGGTGACTGTTGCTTTGAGATTGTTGCTCCTAAACTGTGGAAAGCTCTTCCCTTGAATCTAAGATCTGTGGACTCTGTGGACACTTTTAAAAAGCAGCTGAAAACTCACTTGTTTAAACTTGCTTTTGTCTAAATTGTTCTCTATCTTTTATCTGATTGTTTGCTTTTTAATGTTTGTTTTTCTTATTTTGTTTCCTTTTTTTTTTTTTTTTGAATGTAAAGCACTTTATGACCTTTGCTGGTGTTATAGAAATAAAAATTACTTACTAAACCACTGCTTGTTAGCATAAAAATGTGCCTTAGTGTACCTGAATAGTGTGGCATAAATAATTTCATATACATTTAATTATAACCATAATCATATGTTTCATACCCATAAAGTCACAGCCTTGACAGGTGTCTCCTATCTTGCGAGCATGGAATAAACTACATCCATGAATTATGAATCAGATTACAGTATGAGTTGAGATCTCGATCCCACCTCTCTTTTTAGAGGCGCATGCTGATTTTAAACCAGGACAGTTTCTTATATTGTGGGCCATGAAATATTCAGCAACTGAAATGGAGTGCAGCTATTAATGTTGTACGTGAGCGCAATATCTCTCCTGTGCATCAGTGGTGAGTTCTGAAATAATAAACGCTACACAAAACCCAGAGATTCACATGTGTGAGTTCAAAATGAACAGAAAACAGATCACCTGGCTAATAGATGAAGATGAGCGGGTGAAGAAAAACTTGTTAACTAACTAAAATCAGTGATTCAGCAGTCTGATTCATTCTGGTAAATCAGTTAAGGAGGGTAAAATTAACTTGTTAGCTAACTAAAAGCAGCGATTCTGTAGTCTGATTCATTCTAGTCAATTAGTTTGTTCAAATCAAAAATTTAAGAATTCTGTGCGTGGCATGCTAGTTCTTTTAATGCAGAAATATTTCGTTTAAAGGGTTAGTTCTCCCAAAAATGAAAATAATATCATTTATTACTCACCCTCATGTCGTTCTACACCCATAAGACCTTCGTTCATCTTCGGAATACAAATTAAGATATTTTTGATTAAATCCGATGGCTCAGTGAGGCTACTATTGAGAGCAAAGCCACTGAAACTCTCAAGATCCATAAAGGTACTAAAAACATATTTAAAACAGTTCATGTGAGTTCAGTGGTTCTACCTTAATATTATATGTGATGGCCGATTTCAAAACACTGCTTCTGAGCTTTAGGAATCTTTTGTTTCGAATTAGTGATTCAGTTCTCCTATCAAACGGCTAAACTGCTGAAATCACGTGACTTTGGCGCTCTGAACCACTGATTCGATTAGTAAAGCTCTGAAGCAGTGTTTTGAAATCGGCCATCACTAGATATTGTTGAAAAGTCTTTATTTTGTTTTTTTGGCACACAAAAAGTATTCTCGTCGCTTTATACTATTACGGTAGAACCACTGAACTCACATGAACTGTTTCAAATATGTTTTTAGTACCTTTATGGACCTTGAGAGGTTCAGTGGCTTTGCTCTCCATAGAGGCCTCACTGAGCCATCGGATTTAATAAAAAATATCTTAATTTGTGTTCTGAAGATGAACGGCGGTCTTAGGGGTGTAGAACAACATGAGGGTGAGTAATTAATGACAGAATTTTCATTTTTGGGTGAACTAACCCTTTAATGGTGCTATTAATTATTATAGTGGCCAAAAGTGATTCCCGGAGGGATTATTTGTTTTTAATGACCCTACACATTCGATTAAACCATAAAAATGTGAGGAAAATATTTTAAATATGAGGAAAGAACAAAGCACTAAACTTGGTTAAGGTATTTATCTGTTTTATTTTACTATGCAAAAACAACAACAACAACAAAACAGAAAAATAAAAAGCTTACATGAACACATGCAAAAACAAGAACCAAATATTAATAACTGATTATGTTGTTGTAAATAACAGAAAAATAAAAAGCTTACAGGAAAAAGCATATATATATATATATGCTTTTTCCTGTAAGCTTTTTATTTTTCTGTTATTTACAACAACATAATCAGTTATTAATATTTGGTTCTTGTTTTTGCATGTGTTCATAATTTCTTTGTATGACAGCCTGGCCACACAATTTGACGTTTCATTGCGTTACCACAAATAAAAAATTGACTCCAAGCACATCTACACAATATGCTTACAAAATCTTTAATAATGTTTGAATAAAGGGTGAAGATGTCCATTTTCCTAGGCTGGACATCACTTTCCACTTTCGGCACTACTGTAAGTAGTTTGCTAGTTTGTGTCTGTTATATAGATGTAAATTAGTGTCTATACTTTTTTTTATTTGCACTTTGTGTGAATTTGAGATCATTGAGTTCATTCATTCAAAACATTAATTTGTGTATTAGAAAAATACAGCTATGATTAAATTATACAGTATATCATCAGATAATTGCTGTATACTGTATATTTAGGAAAATATATTGACCAAGTGTGGGAACCCTGCTATAATGACCTTTGTGCTAATAATGCAGAGAGAAGACAGAGAAAGATAAGCAAAGTTTCTTCACATTCTGAACTTGAATTATGCGTCTTGAACAAATATTGAGTCATCAGGCAATTTAGCTTGACATTGACTTAAAATCACCTCTCCAAAAGCACTATTAAATCCAATTCACTATTATTCACTGAATATCCTTCTTTATTAAGATCTCAGATAGACGGCGGCTTTGCTATAAGGGAGAAAATGACAACGCAGGAGGAAAACTATTCATTTCTTCTCTATTTCATTAAAAGTGGACCATGTCCTTGACAGTACTCAGAATTTAGCTTGAAAAATGAACTGCGTCCCATGATCTCAAGCGCATTATGGATCCAGCATGCTTTCCGGCCTCATTAATGCTGGAACATCTGCAGTCCACTCACAGATGGCCCATGGGACTCCAGTGGACGCCTTTAAACAAAGACGCCCGGTGGAAGAATAAAGGTTCGCTGAATTTCCTTCCTTTTTTTTAGTGCTTTAGTCTCTGTTAATGCACGCATTTCACGCTGGGAGATTGTCTCTGTTTCCATAACTTCCTTGTCTGCGAGGAAGTTATGAAAGTGACAAAAATTGAGATTGACCAGCAGGGTAATGTGTGGAAATAAGAGAGCTTTTTTTTTTTGTTTTTGCCAATTGCCAATTAATTAGTATTGTAGGGAGCCGAAAATGACTAAGAAACTTTATCAAATCTGTTTAGAGGGCCATTGATATAAAGCAAGACCAGTTGAAAGGTTATGTATGAAATAATGTTTGTGCTATTAATACTGACTGCTAATTTAGCCATGTCCACCTATCAAGATAATTACCTTGTTAACCAATGGTCATCTGCCGGTTTACTGCTCTGATAGATTAAATCTTTTCCGCAGTGGTCTGCTCTAAGGTTTCCCTAAGGGCCATTCACAATGATAGTGATTTGAAGTGACGAAACAAATGCAAGTCACTCATTTCCTTCTTGGTTTATTTTTTTGTTTATTGGCTTTTTTTTTCATTGGCATTGGCATGTTTGTAGCTGTTAGAAGCTCCTCTTTAGCACCCTCCTCTCAAAATATATATATATATATATATATATATATACACACACTGATAAGGCATAACATTATGACCACCTTCCTAATATTATGTTGGTCCCACTTTTGCTGCCAAAACAGCCCTAACCCGTTGAGGCATGGACTCCACTAGACCCCTGAAGGTGTGCTGTGGTATCTGGCACCAAGATGTTAGCAGCAGATCTTTTAAGTCCTGTAAGTTGTGAGATGGGGCGTCCATGCATCGGACTTATTTGTTCAGCACATCCCACAGATGCTCGATTGGATTGAGATCTGGGGAATTTGGAGGCCAAGTCAACACCTCAAACTCATTGTTTTGCTCCTCAAACCATTCCTGAACCATTTTGCAGAGCGCATTATCCTGCTGAAAGAGGCCACAGCCACCAGGGAATACCGTTTCCATGAAAGGGTGTACATGGTCTGCAACAATGCTTAGGTAGGTGGTACGTGTCAAAGTAACATCCACATGGATGGCAGGACCCAAGGTTTCCCAGCAGAACATTGGCCAAAGCATCACACTGCCTCCGCCGGCTTGCCTTCTTCCCACAGTGCATCCTGGTGCCACGTGTTCCCCAGGTAAGTGACGCACACGCACCCGGCTATCCACGTGATGTAAAAGAAAATGTGATTCATCAGACCAGGCCACCTTCTTCCATTGCTCCGTGGTCCAGTTCTGATGCTCACGTGCCCACTGTTGCCGCTTTCGGCGGTGAACAGGGGTCAGCATGGGCACCCTGACTGGTCTGCGGCTATGCAGCCCCATACGCAAACTGTGATGCACTGTGTATTCTGACACCTTTCCTTACGCTTGCCCATTTTTCCTGCTTCTAACACATCAACTTTGAGGACAAAATGTTCACTTGCTGCCTAATATATCCCACCCACTTACATGATGAAGAGATAATCAGTGTTGTTCACTTCACCTCTCAGTGGTCATAATGTTATGCCTGATCGGTGTATATATACATATTGTGTATATGAAAAATTATATATTTTATATAATTCTATACGTTTTTAACCCTATATTTAAATAAAACTAAAAAACAATGATACTATTATTTAAACATAAAATATTAAAATATACTTGTGTATAATATTAGTATTATATTTAATTACATTAGTATTATTTTAGAATTTATGTTTAAATAATATTATCTTTTTACATATATTCAATGACCTTTCGCAATGCATGAGGGATAAATACAAAACTGTCTTCGATTTCAGCAAAAAATGTTGCTGCCTCCTACCTCTGACGTGCTCTGTGATTTCACTCTCAAATATAAAGATCTCCTTGTAACGTATCGACCGGTGGCATTTGGACTTCGTTGATGACAATCGTTTGTTGGCACAGAGATTAGCAGAGATTGAGCTGATAACAGGAGAGTGATAGTTTAATTAACCTGCTCTCACTCCTACCATACCATGAAGAGAACAAAACGCTGGCCTCTGCTTTTATCGAGTCAGTCCCACACCAATTTTGCACCCTAAATATGTGATGATAATGCTATAATGTGAGGAAAAGTGCAGTCATTCAGTCAAGTTAGTAGCGTCATTACATTTAAATCGTTACTGTACTTGAATGAACATAATTTTTCACCGAATAGGAAAAGCAACCGACATTTTCCTTCAGGAGACCGAAATGTACTGTTTCTCCAGCTAAAATGATCATTTATCCAGCTGAGCAGAGAAAAGCAGGCTAATGAACAAAAGGCAATCATGAATAACAAGACGGCCTGGAGACTGAGCAGACAAAGGAATAACATAGAATTGGTTTCCTTTCGTAATCCATTCATGTCAGAACAAAGCATGACCTTGAGAGTTTGCTGAAACCACAGTCACGGTTGGCGAGAGGAACTGTACAGTATAAGGTGGAATATAAGTCAATTTCTTTGCCCCAACTGACATCCGCTGCATACTGTTACTCGGGTGTCTGAACACAACTGATAGTCAATAGCTTCCTTTCACCAGAATCAGACCATATTCAGACACATCAGGAAGCCGTTAATTATAGCTGACAATAGCAAAGTACCAAGAGGGAAGAAGAGAAGGTCAAGTTGAGTGAATTAATAAATCACAGAGGAAGAGTGAGACAGGAAAACATGAAATTAAGACATGAAATAAATACCATGTACTTTATGAAATAGTGAAAGTTTTATGAAACGCCATATTCACGTTCGACTGAAACTATGTATAGGCAACTGTGTACTTTTCTTCTCTGGTATCCATTTCTAAATGTAATACGTGAGAGTGACATTCTCATATTGATGCATCTTCCATGACACGTGCAGTAGCGGAGCATCTAAAGACTTGTCAGACGAACATATGAACACAATTCCCATTCAGTCATACGCCAAACAGCACAGTGAATCATTTTGTCATTGACTGATGTTGTGTGACGTGCCGATTGTTCATCTCTGAACTCTGACCTGATCTTGACTGGCCTGTACTAGATCATCATCTGCTTGGGTTGTTGGGCGCTGAATGCTTCCCCTGTCCTACCTCACATCATTTAATGCTGGTTACAATGTAAAAAACTAAATGGGGGAATGGTAACACTTTGCAATAAGGTTCCATTTGTTAACATTAGTTAACTACATTAGTAAACATAAACTAAAAATGACAAATATTTCAAAAGCATTTATTAATCTTAGTGTTAATTTCAACATTTACTAATACATTATTAAAATCAAAAGCTGTATCTTTTAATTTTATTTAATGGACCTGAGCTAACATGAACTAACAATGAGCAGTTGTATTTTTTATTTATATTATTGTTAACAAAGCTTAAAGGATTAGTTCACTTTCAAATGAAAATTAGCCCAAGCTTTACTCACCCTCAAGCCATCCTAGGTGTATATGACTTTCTTCTTTCTGATAAACACTCTCAGAGATATTTTAATAAATATAATGATGCATCCGAGCTTTATAATGTCAGTGAACAGGACCCATGAGTATGAGCTGAAGAAAGTGCTTCCATCCACATCCATCCATTATAAACGTGTACTCCACACGGCTCTGGGGGGTTCATAAAGGCCTTCTGAAGCGAAGCGATGCGTTTCCATATTTAGCAAGTTATGAAGTAAAATATCTAGCTTCCTCCAGACCGCCTTCCATATTCAACGTACGAAGAAAGTGTAAAAATCTTGCAGTTCAAAAAGCTTACGCTACGTCCTACGCCTTCCCTATTCAACTTATGGAAAAAGTGTAACTGACGCAACGCCAGTTTACACTTTCTTCGTAACTTGAACACGGAAGGCGGTCTGGCGGAAGCTAGATATTTCACTTCATAACTTGTTAAATATGGATTTTTTTTTTTTACACAAACGCATTGCTTCGCTTCAGAAGGACTTTATTAACCCCCCGGAGCCGTATGGAGTATGTTTATGATGGATGGATGTAGATGGAGGCACTTTCTTCAGCTCATACTCGTGACCCCTGTTCACTGCCATTATAAAGCTCGGCTGCGTCAGGATATTTATTAAAATATCTCCGAGAATGTTTATCAGAAAGAAGAAAGTTATATACACCTAGGATGGCTTGAAGGTGAGTAAAACTTGGGCTGATTTTCATTTGAAAGTGAACTAATCCTTTAATAAATACTGTATCAAATTTTGTTGGTTGTCATTGTTAGTTAATGTTAGTTAAGGGATTAACCTAACGGGACCTAACTGTCAGTGTTAGCAAAAAATTAAATTCAAATTCAAAATACATTCTCTAAAATATGTATTTCACTTCAATTTTTCAATTTCTACAATTTTGCTTCTCAAAATGATCTTGTTTTAAGGTCATTTAGATTTAATTACATTTATTTTAATAAAAAACATGAAATACGAGAAATACCAGTGTCTCATGCTTGGAATCGATTACACACCAAAACCTCTTACTGTACAGCACATGAAAAGAATGCTGTTCATTATATGAACAACCTGAGCAAAGGCAGCATCCATTACAAGCACAAATCGATGAATGACATGCAACCTTCATCTGAGGCAATACTGCCTTTTTACTCAAAAGCAATTTTCCTAAATGACACCCACTGGATCCACTATCTGATATGCCTGATATTTCTATTACCCGCATTTAAATGATGCACAGCTCATCATCTTTGTTTGAATGTGTAAATCTAATGTAATTCATTACAGATTGTTCCCTTGAGGTTATGAATCTTTTAAGTCATTAAGATGTGTTACAAGGATGTAGAGGTTTGAAAAAATGTAAAATTTGTTGCAACACACATAGACATCCATTGATAAATGAAAATTTTAAACAATTGGGGCCGATTGAGCTTTCGTAAGTCCAATTAGTTTATCCCCACTTGCTTTTAAAGGGGTGGTTGATTATGATTTCACTTTTTTAACTTTAGTTAGTGTGTAGGCTAATGTTGCTGTTTGGGCACAAACAACATCTGCAAAGTTACGATGCCCAAAGTAAAATGCAAAGGGAAATATTTATTTTTAAAGAAATTGCTTTTTAAGGACTACAACAAACGGCTGGTAGGGACTATAATGAGCTTCTTCCCAGGTTGGTGACATCACTAACTCTAAAATTGACATAAATCCTGCCCCCGAGAACACACAACAAAGGGGTGAGGCCATGTTATTGCAATACAGTACGTAACACAAATGCAATAGCATGTCATGAAAGCAAGATGACAACATAAGTTATAACCATAATTAAACTAAATTATACCTGTTCTATCTTCATGCAGCATATATTCTCTGGCTCTGTAGGCATCTTACAACAGTTCCCACACGAGCAATTTATAGATTATCATGACAGAATATGCTAATCAGTGACTTTAAGATAATTAACTCCACATCAGCTACATAAATTCATCAATTAACCATTCAGAAACGTCCTGTTGCATTCTACATGTTGTTACTTCTTCTTGAGTCTCTCCATCATTGTCCGACTCTGGTTTGAACATAAAAGGCTGAATAGTTTCTGACATTTTCAGTGAGCTGCTGCTAACACAGACTCTTGAAACTCCGCCCTCTTCTTGATAGCAGAAGCTCATTTGCATTTAAAGGGACACACCCAAAAACGGAGCGTTTTTGCTCACCCTCAAAAAGTGATAAATTTAACATGCTATAAAAAATTATCTGTGGGGTATTTTGAGCTAAAACTTCACATACACACTCTGGGAACATCAGAGACTTTATTTTACATCTTGTAAAAGTGGCATTATATGACGCCTTTAAACTGACCTGGCTCTGTTTACACCCTCAAAATGCATCTTATGCATTTACGTCTAAATATGCAAAATTGCATGACTAAAAATGCAAACAAAATATCTGCAAACTGACTGTAAAAAGGGTGTCAACAAAAATTTTCTTTGCCTCACTGCATATTTTAACAGTTGGCCAAAATCTTTGAGCAGTTTTGGGTTAATTCAATTGGAAACGCTGCTGTGCGCTTGTGTTTTGAACATATGTTTGTGATATCGACATGGTGACAGTGTTTACCTGATTGGGTATGCCGCTCTGCTCAGATTCTCAGCTCTATCCCATTGCTCCTTTATTTTCCAATCAAGCCCTTGAAGAGGAATCCATCTGAAATTCCTGTCTAAAAATGAAAGTATAAGCATCTTATCGATGTGGTTCTAAATGACTGCCCTCTCACATATCCCTTGATTGATGATATTAAAGAACTAGTGAGAAGAGGAAAGTAAGTGAGCAAAATAGATTGAGAGAGGGGAGAGAAATCGTTAGACTGTTCCTGGCAGCTAAGCAAGCCTCTCGTTGACGCGGCCGAGTTTAAGGCTGAAATATCCTTGAATTGCTCTCAGACTGCCAAGTATAGCTTTCGCATTTTTGACATTTCTTTGCCATTTCTGTTTTTAAGCATATTTTTATATGCTTCATTGTCATGAAAAAAATGTCACAATGCTCACAATCATAATGGTCCTTAAAATAGGCTTCATTTTCATGGAAAATATAATTTATTCCTTTCTTTTGATCTTAAGGGTGAAATACAGTATGACCCAAACATTTCTCTAGAGATTTCGTTGGGATTCATCTGGTTTCACAGTACCAGTGGATTGTGAAATTAGCAAATGTAAAGTGCTGTGAAAAACTGGAGCCTTTATGGACCATGAAATGCAACATTTTGTTTCACTGAGGTCTGGTGTTTCACTTGATTGTTAGCTGCCTTCCATCAGCAATCCTCCCTCAGCACATCCCCACAATCCACCACAGCAGTTTTCTAATGTGTGCTTGTGATCTGGGCCGGAGTCCAGTGTCATGGAGTGGTGTGCGTTGAAGGAGAGTCACCGTAACCTTACTGCCCACAAAAACATAGGGCATATATATGAGCCATGAGCTCCAGCACAGATAACACTATACTGCTAAACTTTTGAATTATGAGGTCCCGGAAGAATGATTGGTGACAGATTATGGTTGGCTAACTAGTTTTATTTATAAGTGTTACTACCCCAATACATCAGGACAAGACATGTCTGGCTACACACTGATCTTCAGACTGATCTTGATCTGTATCTGGTATGTTTCTGCACAAATTAAGCCCTGCCAGATGGCAATATTTAATTTAATTACTGAAATATGTGCTGAAATCACTTCCATTGAGGAAAAGGCAAAACATACGAGACAGAAAAACATCCAGACAATGAGAACTGCTAACCTCCTCGTGATGGGCCATAGATATTGACTGTTGGTCACTAGGTAAGCATTGTTTAAAGCTAAGTTTACACTTTGAATTCAGCTAATGAGTCCCTGTGGATCGCCCTCGGTTGTTTGCTGAGTTTGAACTTCCTCAGTATGAAAGAAGCAACCTTTATCAGCCTGACATTGTGCATGCTAAGCCTGCACACGTGTGTGTGACTACAGAAAAGACCCTGAAATCCATTACTGAATTTCTCTTTCTCAGACAACCTTGACTGCATTTATCTATTCTAAAGCTTTCCGAGTCGCACAGTTTAGTCCTACCAGTGATTTCTTTCAGTCAGTGATGACTGCGCAGCTGTACCATTTGGTTGAGATCAAAAAGACATGGGCCTCTTAGAACTAGAAAGGAATTATACAAAGAACACAAACTGACGCCCAAACCCGACAACTGAAAGCTTCCCGCAGCATGTATGTCTCAATCCTAGAGCTTTACAATGTGAAATGGCACAGCTATATAGGATATCCTGTAGAGATGAAGGGTTTCCTGCTCGGTGTGTCTGTAATGAGACCCCATGACACCGTGGTACCATGCGCCCTCTTGGCTTGTGATAACACATATATGCCTGCCGGCTGTCTCCGCAACCCAACGTAATTGTCACATCAGATGAGCGTTCTATTGACCCAGCGGTGAAGGGTTGATTTTTGATGACACGTGATGTTTTTGACATTGTAGCTGTTACTGTGGAAGAATGAGCATTGTTTTTCTTTGTGTTAATCTCTCTTTCTATACCACCCCCCACCCACACACTCGAAGACAACAACTGACTGGTTGGGTTGCCAATATATTTATATATTTTTTTATTTATATATATATATATATATACATACATACATATTTTTTTAGCTCCAATTCATCTTTTTTTGTGTTGATTTGGATGGAGGTTTGGCTTTTTAGTTTCAGCACTTAGATGCTGTAACTGCACCATTATGCTGGAAACAATCACCTTTCTCGATTGATGACCATTCAAATGTAGCCATGTATTCTGACTAAATAAATTTTGTTCAAGGAACATACAAATTACAATTCTATTTTATTTTATTTGGAGGACTGTAAAATATTTTGAAATATGTATGGTACTATTATTTCCTTATATCAATATTTTATTTTATTTTATTTTATTTATTATATTATTTGGTACCACTTTATATTAGGTGTCCTTAAAGGGATAGTTCACCCAAAAAATGAAAATTATCCCATAATTTACTCACCCTCAAGCCATCCTAGGTGTAAAGGCCTTCTGAAGCAAAGCGATGCGTTTTTATAAGAAAAATATCCATATTTTAAACTATAAATTCAAATAACTAGCTTCTATCGGACGACCGTACACAGAATGCGCAAGTCGATTTAGAGCAACGCAATGATGAACGCGGAGGCGCAGAGGATAGAGCAAAACAAAACACCGGTCACAAGACCTAAAACAAGAAATTTTAAAGAGAAATGTCAACAGATTTCGATATAAGAGAAGAGGAGCTTAAATTTGTTGCACAGCCCTATTTGTTTGAACCGAGAGAGGCGTCTAAGCTTACAGTACTCCTCCATCCTGCGTCATACATCGTGTCAAAGAATTACTCATTTGGCGCATTCTGCGACTTGCGCATTCTGCAAATGGTCATCCGCGGGAAGCTAGTTATTTAAATTTATAAAGTTTTATATGGTTTAAATATGGTTCAGTCAGGACCACTTCGTCAAGTATATAATTTATTACATTATAGCATACAGTTTGTGTTGCCAGTATGGTTCTGTTCTGGGCAAAACTCCCCACGCCTGTCCATGCAGCCATGCTTGGACAGAGCGGAGAGAGCAGCAAGTAAAAACCCCGCTGGGGTACAGAACAGATCCAATATAAGCATACATAATTACAATTCGTAATTACATGAGTTGTAGTAAATGCAAAATACATTCTAGAAAATGTTCAAAATAGTGAACTGTGTACAGAAAAGAAACAAGTTAGATAAGATTGCAGGTTCGGTTAGGTGGAGTTGGGGTTGGAGGAGGGAGTTTGAATTGCGAGCAGCAAAGCAATAGAAGAGATGCTGAAGGCGTGGGAATTTAAATGGCCCGCTACGATAGGTGTCGAAACTGGATTGGTACACGTCAGCAACAGCTGACTATCGGCCGACATGAGCTTGCCTGACGTGGCCTGCCTGAACTAACGCGATGCTTAATTTATTTTACCTACAAAAACGAATCGCTTCGCTTCAGAAGGCCTTTATTAACCCCCTGGAGTCGAATGGATTACTTTTTTTTATGGATGGATCCATTATTTTTGACTTCAAAACATGACCCCCCATTCACAACCATTATAAATCTTGGAGGACTAAGGATATTTTTAAATATATCTCTGATTGTGTTCGTCTGAAAGAAGATAGTCATATACACCTAAGGATGGCTTGAGGGTGAGTAAATCATAGGATAATTTTCATTTTTGGGTGAACTATCCCTTTAACTACTACTTTCATCAAAAAATAAGTACAATATACTTATTGTGTTCATATTATATTGCAAAAAAACTTTTGCTGCTATTGAGGCGGGATACGGGTAAGGTTAGGGACAGGTTTGGTTGTATGGGTACGTTTAAGGGTGGGTTAAGGTGTAAGGGATGTGTCAACAGTGTAATTATAAAAGCAATTACAGAAATTAATTACAGATGTAATTACATGCAGGTATTTTTAAAATATAAGTACAATGTAAAAACATGTATGTACACAATAAGTGCATTGTAACAAATGATTAATTTAAATGTTAGTACATAGTTTTATTTTATTTTATTTTATTTGGAAGGCTCTAATATTTTGAACTATGTATGGAACTAATATTTTCTTATATCAATATTTTCTTATATAAATATTTCTCTGGCATTTTATTTTATTATTTTATCTCTAATATTTCAACCTATTTATGAGACAAATATTTCCTTACCAATATTTTATTTTATCTCCCTTATTAGATAGCACAGCTCATGCAAAGCAAATATGACAATATTGGATGGCAAGCACTAACCAAGTAGCTGTCATTGAGATGAATGTGGATGCTAAAGGCCATAGCTCTCTCAAGGTATTACAGACCTTCTCAGTTGGGTGTCTAATTCTTAACCTTCAGCAATAAATTTCATGAAAATTACTGTCAGATTTTAGTTTAATCTATCCATCCATCCATCCATCCATCTTAAGTATACTGTATAGTCAAAGCACACAGACCACACACTTTCCCTGACCACTAAAACACTAAAATTATTTACAGAGTTATAAATCAACTGGCTGTCACACTTTGACTGTCCCTCCCCCGCAAGAATCATGTCTGATCTGGTGCACATGACTATAAATCAACCTAATTATACTGGGCTTGCTTACTGTTACTTACTGTTTGGTCAACCCTTGACTAGGCACGTGCCTGCCCTCTTCATGCTGTTCAGTTCATATCAGGCAGGTAAAGCTCTAGAGACACTAATCTACAGTTAGACTCTATTAGCTCAGTACTTCAAGAGAGTTTGGAGCCCTAGAGGCAAGGATTGATTGTGACACATTGGTTCACCTGCTCTGAGCCTTCGAGAGGCCACAAACAGGTGTCAGCACATGGAGGGAAACTGACTAATTAAGAACAAAGGATTTTTGAGAGTCGAGTCTTCAGGCATGGAGCGTAACGCCAGATGCTTTACCTGTTTGATGCCTCGAAAACAGATCTGAGAGTGGGCAGACAGATAGTGAAGAGAGGTCGGTAATTTCACACGCCGAACGCTTTGTGTTTTGTTCTCGTCATTGCTGCCCAGTGACAATTATGGAGCGACCTAAATTGCAGCTGCAGCTTGATTGATCTTGCCAAATAGTGCTGTGCAGATGCTCTCATATATTGCTTCTTTTTCCTTACAATATTGACGCTTCAAAAAGTTCATAAAGAGATCAGAAAATTATTCGAGTCCAAATTTTCTGAAGAGACTCAATTGCTTTTTATGATGAAAAGATATAGTTTAGGCTTTTACTCACATATAAACCTTGATCAGCGAACATAGATGCTCAGCTGAACATGAATGACGCTCGAGAACAAACCTCTCCCGGAAGCTCAAACGTGCTGCGTAACCAATGAGGTTCATTCTCGTGTGTTATAAGATTTCATCAAAAAGATCTTCATTTGTGTTTCGAAGATGAACAAAAATGAGACATGAGGGTGAGTAATTAATGACAGAATTTTCATTTTGGGGTGCACTAACCCTTTAAATGCTCTGCCTTCTGTTCACTTTACTAGGCATATTGAGATTACATATGCCATTGTGCTTGACTTTAGTGGAGTTATAAAACTTTTTTTAATCTTTTGCTGTAAATACAGTTTTAATTAAAAGCATAAAACAAATTATCACTGACATTTCAGTTTTAAAACAGCAAGGATACATTAAATTGAACAAAAGTGACAATAAAGACATTGTTACAAAACATTTATTTCAAATAAATGCCATTCTTTTGAACTTGGAAAGAATGAACTTGAAAAGAATCCTGAAACTAATGTATTACAGTTTCAACAGAAATTTTAAATTAAGCAGAAATTAAGCAGCACAACTGTTTTCAGTACAATTTTCTTGAGCAGCAAATCATTATATTAGAATGATTTCTGAAGGATCATGTGACACTGAAGACTGGAGTACTATTTCAATACTAATACTAATTTTAATACTATTTCAAAATATTACAGTTTTTACTGTATTTTGATCAAATAAATGCAGCCTTGGTGAGCAGAAGAGACTTCTTTCAAAAACATTTAAAATAAAATCTTCCCAACCCCAAACTTCTGAATCGTAGTGCATATATAATTAAGACTAATTAATAATTTGACCTTAACAAGTGTAAACAAACTGCAGTGAGCGGATGCATCTTCAAACTTTTCAAAAATTGTGTTCTTTGTGAATGTTATGCTCATTTTAGAATGCCTGCTAACCTGTGGCTTTATTTCTCATCCTTATTATTAATATATGTGTCTATTTTTCTCCTCACCAGCTTTTATTTCCCCACAGGAGAGTCTGAAACAGCAGTATTTGTCTCCACCATTGACCAGAGTATTCATTCCACTCTGACAATGACGCAGCTACAGTATGTGTGCGATACTTGAGGGTAAGTCAACGACTGTTATATGTCACAGACAGATTTTATGGCACATTTGGATATTCTACGCTGCTATTTTTCCTTTCTTATCAGCATTTGGTGACACGTAGCGAAGAGGGTGCACATACTGCCAAATGCATTCTCAAAATCGATGCAGCATCCGAGGTTTGAAAATTGAGATCTTGACGACAATTTCCCGCCTTGATGTTGCAGTTAGTGTCATGTTGTTATAAATACTGACCTGAGGAGGGCAGTATGGATCTGATTAACAACGCTTTGACTGTTCGCTCTACTAGTGGACACAGACAAGCTTGTAAAAACTAGATCCCTCTAGCGTATCCTCTTCCTGGATACAATCTGTGGAGAATATTCTGCTGTTATTGTGCTGCCGGCCTGTGCTGCTAAATAATTGATGGGATTCTCGTGGGCAACGCTTTGTGTGTGTGTTTGGAGCTCTAGAACAGTCACTTTGATGGAGGACATTCACTGGCTGTGGTTGAAGTGTGCGGAGTGTGTGTGTGTGCGATCCTGACTCATCAAACAGCAGAGCAAACACATGGATTTAAACATTTGCTCTGCTTTATAAACATGCTAAAATGTAAATTGCCAGGGATACACCCATTCAGATGTGTTCGTTTTGATCCGGGCTGCAGCATCTGCCTCCGCTAAATAAATGTATACCATTTTGTGTATATATATTTGAACGGAACAGATCGTAAACAAGTCATGGCCTGGAGCTACTAAAGCTTGAAAGAGCGACTGTGGAGACAATGCAGATTTCACATTTCTTAATTAAATACTATTTAGTGACACAGGAAGTATATTTTTATACAAATTGTTGAATCAGGAGCCAAAAGGGCCACATTTATGCCACAAAAGGCCGTCCATTTGATATAAAATGTCATTTGAATATGTATAGACCCTATTCTGATTTTATCCCAATTAATATAATTAATAAATCTGCTGTTTAGCATATTTCTATGGCCTCTGCTGTGCAAATAGGGCCAGTTTCATTTCAAATGCCGCCACATTATTCAGCATCATCGACATAAGCTTTTCTTACCCTTGAGCTTTCAGATTAAATGAAATTGTTTGGCATGTTACATCAGTCAGAAAAGCTACATTGTGCATTAATGTGTCATCTACGAAGGGTGCTAGTAAATTACGTTGCTGTCCACATTTTCTGAAGCGATCAAGGATCTTTTCATGACTAAAGCGTAGTTTAGAACATGGTAAAGGACATAGCTCTTTATGTCACTACCATCATCAATCAAGATACAAAACATGATGTCATTTGACTGATGAGCTCTCACAACGCAAAGTTAGCATTAACAGTTACAACAATATTGCATTAGACGCAGAGTTAAAATTCACTGCTTAATTTTAATGTGACATTTGGGAGCTAATTATAACAAATATACATTCATGTGGGGGGCTGAGAATAAAGGCAGACAGGCCAGATGCGGCCCACAGGCTGCATGTTGAGTGTCTGTTGACTTCAACAGTGCTCTCAGTGTTTAGCTAATTATCCCGTTCATTGATTTCTCCACTCTGATGTTCTTCATTCAAGAGATGAATATCGTGCTTCATA
This sequence comes from Mylopharyngodon piceus, assembly GCA_039654765.1. Taxonomy (NCBI): domain Eukaryota; kingdom Metazoa; phylum Chordata; class Actinopteri; order Cypriniformes; family Xenocyprididae; genus Mylopharyngodon; species Mylopharyngodon piceus. The sequence goes on along the minus strand of CM077458.1, from coordinate 16,749,624 downwards.
ACTGGACATGCATCAGATCAGTTCACAGATATGTCAAAGGGAACCAACCGCTGCTGCTGTCAATGAATAGTCATGTATTTCCACCCTTAGCAATGCAATTAGTATCGGTCTTGTGGACGTGCCAAAGGTCAGACAAATGCTAGTTTATGTCTATTTTGGAACATCATGGCATCAGCGGCTCAGCTGAGACTTATTATGTAGTTAATGTGGCCTGGCTGGAAGATTTCTGGTCAGTTTAGTCCAGTTTTAATCTGTTCACCAAATATAACAGTGTGTCAAAGCCTATAGCAGTTAGCAAACATGCTCTGACACACTGTTATGTGAATCAAGCTTACATTTGATACTCTTAACAGTTTTTTACCATTTGTTTTTTGTACTCCACTGTTTGTAATAATAATTGAGAGTGACAATATGGTATATTTGCAACCTAGGCTCATTGGAAACATGCACCTCTACCTATATTTTTGCAAAACTTCAAAAAAATGTACTTATACGTACAATTCACTGCAGTTTCCAGCTGAAATGAACACTAGTGCACATTTGCTTTTGTTAACACTATTGGTTAGGATTATTGTAGGTGGCAACTTATTTTCAAACGCAAAAGACCATTAACCTTTAAGCACCACTCACCGAAAATTTCATTTACGAGCTTCTGCGATATACAGCCAACTCAATAAAACGTTGATTCATGTTCATCTTTTTCAGAAAACAAAAAAACAAAAACAAACATGCTTTTAGTGCCACTCACTGGACATTTCACTAGGAAAGTGTTGCGAAATGATCAAGAAGTAATATAATTTTTGCAGAATTGTCGCCCCAGGCACCTTTTTCCAATGAGACTTGGTGAACACAAAGCATTTACGCTACATGTATGCGTCAGGTGGATGTGCTGGTATAGATGTGCAGTTCTGTTGACCGTATTATAACGTATTCATTTTCACCGTGACGTACTCCATACTGATTAGTGACCTTCCTGCGAGGAGTCTTGCTAGGTTGGGGTTTAGCATCTCTCACTTTCAAGACCCTCTTATTCAATCAATTATTTCTTCTTGGGGTCCTTCATTATGGCATTCTGGGTTTTAATTAACAGTCTCCTGGTAATTACACAATCTAAGAGTAATTAGGGACGGTGGATGATAAAAGTTAGCCAGCGTAATGGGGGATTAGCAAAGACGCAGCGGAACGGCTGCCGTCTCTGAAACCAAACCCTCATTTAGAGCTAATTTAGTAATGGCAGACCACCTCACGCTGAGAAAAGCAAGAGGCGTTTGACATTTTTAATCTATGCTCTCTCCATTCTAAAGCCATTCTTCAAAATTTTACATTTGTAGCTCAAGAAAGACCTTTTTTTCCCTTTTAATGAGACATTTAATGAATCCCATGCACTAATAAATAGTGCAATTATGACATGTCATGATGATGATGTTGTCTTTACTGTTGGATGAATTTGAACTTTTTTTTTTTTTTAACTTGTCGTTGGCTTCCATTTAACCTTGAACCTTAAGGATGATGTTATTAATACTTCAATGTTAAAATACTCTTCTTGTATCTTATAGTTTGACTTCCTGAAGAATGTAATGCTGTGGCTTGCCTTGCTGTTTGATTGAGCGACCCAATATGTCACTCTCTGGCTCAACCAATAGTGTGAGTTTGGGGCGGGACTATCTGTTTGTGTCAAGTCAAGTCACCTTTATTTATGTAGTGCTTTATACAACCCGAATTCTGGAAATGTTCGGACGTTTTTTTAAAAAATTGAATTTGAATTTGAAAATGAAAACTAAAAGACTTTCAAATCACATGAGCCAATATTTTATTCACAATAGAACACAGATAACATAACAAATGTTTAAAATGAGAAATTTTACAATTTTATGCACAAAATGAGCTCATTTCAAATTTGATGCCTGCTACAGGTCTCAAAATAGTTGGGACGGGGGCATGTTTACCATGGTGTAGCATCTCCTCTTCTTTTCAAAACAGTTTGAAGACGTCTGGGCATCGAGGTTATGAGTTTCTGGAGTTTTGGTGTTGGAATTGGGTCCCATTCTTGCCTGATATAGGTTTCCAGCTGCTGAAGAGTTCGTGGTTGTCTTTGACGTATTTTTCGTTTAATGATGCTCCAAATGTTCTCTATAGGTGAAAGATCTGGACTGCAGGTAGGCCAATTCAGCACGCGGACTCTTCTATGACGAAGCCATGCTGTTGTAATAGCTGCAGTATGTGGTTTTGCATTGTCCTGCTGAAATACACAAGACCTTCCCTGAAATAGACGTCATCTGGAGGGGAGCATATTTTGCTCTAAAACTTTTATATACCTTTCAGCAGTCATAGTGCCTTCCAAAACATGCAAGCTGCCCATAGCGTATGCACTTATGCACCCCCATACCATCACAGATGCTGGCTTTTGAACTGAACGCTGATAACACGCTGGAAGGTCTCCCTCCTCTTTAGTCTGGAGGACACAGCGTCTGTGATTTCCAACAAAAATGTCAAATTTGGACTCGTCTGACCATAGAACACTTTTCCACTTTGAAACAGTCCATTTTAAATGAGCCTTGGCCCACAGGACACGACGGCGCTTCTGGACCATGTTCACATATGGGTTCCTTTTTGCATGATAGAGCTTTAGTTGGCATCTGCAGATGGCATGGCGGATTGTGTTTACCGATAGTGGTTTCTGGAAGTCTTCCTGGGCCCATTAAGTAATGTCATTGACACAATCATGTCGATGAGTGATGCAGTGTCGTCTGAGGGCCCGAAGACCACGGGCATCCAATAAAGGTCTTCGGCCTTGTCCCTTACGCACAGATTTCTCCAGTTTCTCTGAATCTTTTGATGATGTTATGCACTGTAGATGATGAGATTTGCAAAGCCTTTGCAATTTGACGATAAGGAACATTGTTTTTAAAGTATTCCACAATCTTTTTACGCACTCTTTCACAGATTGGAGAGCCTCTGCCCATCTTTACTTCTGAGAGGCTCTGCCTCTGTAAGACATCCCTTTTATAGCTAATCATGTTACAGACCTGATATCAATTAACTTAATTAGTTGCTAGATGTTCTCCCAGCTGAATCTTTTCAAAATTTTTTGCTTTTTCAGCCATTTGTTGCCCCCGTGCCAACTTTTTTGAGACCTGTAGCAGGCATCAAATTTGAAATGAGCTCATTTAGTGGATAAAAGTGTAAAATTTATCCGTTTAAACATTTGTTATGTTATCTATGTTCTATTGTGAATAAAATATTGGCTCATGTGATTTGAAAGTCTTTTAGTTTTCATTTTATTCAAATTTAAAAAAACGTCCCAACATTTCCGGAATTCGGGTTGTACAACACAGACTGTTTCAAAGCAGCTTCACAGTAATAAACAGGAAAATTATAGAATCAATGATTCAAACTTTAACAAATATGAAACAAATTCAAATTATGCTGTAAAATGGCTCTACAGACAACAGTTCATCAACTATAAAACAAGTTCAATTCAGATAAGCAGCTCTACAGAAGGCAATAGTGACATTATTCAGTTCAAGTCAGTTCAATGTTGATTCAATTCAGTTCAATAACAGTGTCAATGTTACAAACTTCTCAATCATGAACAAATTTGATTTAGCCAAAAAGCAGCTATACAGAAGTGTCATTGTTCGGCATTATTCAGTTCACATTTTGTGCGGTCAATGGAAGCCAAGACTTTGATGCCAAGACTTTGATTCTACCCAGAATACTCTAGTAACCACTCTAAATACCATAGTAATTAATCACTGAGGATTGCCCTATCAACAACTCCTTAGTATTGGGTTGGCAAATACGGTCAATGTTTGTTACTTCACAATTACTTCCAATTTTGTGCTGGTTGCACTGCTATTTTCTTCTGAAAAAATAAAAATGCGGTTATATTAGCAATTCTGTTCGGTGCCTCCAGTGATACAGAAATTACACACTTCACCTTTGATAGGTATCCTTCATGTGTGCAACGTGAGGAATATCATCTCTTTTTTTTTTTAAAGGTAAAAATATGTTTACAGTAGTGTCAAACCAAAATTGTGAACATACCATTTACTTCATATAGGCCCAGTTTCACAGACAAGGGCTAGATTAGGATTAGGCCTTAGTTCATTTAGGACATTTACTCTAAGCAGCTTTTATAAACATGCCTTAGAAAAAAAACATTACTGGTGTGCATTTTGAGACAAAACAATGGCACTGACATAATTTAAGATATGTCAGTGCAAGTTGCTTTCAGTTTCAGACAGCTCAAACATGCATTTTAGTCTGGGACTAGGCTTAAGCCTGATCTGTGAAACCGGCTAATATAGCTGCCTATAAAATTGCATTGGTTGGGCTATTTGTTTTTATATGTTTTGAGATTTGTGCTGTGATTTGTTTTAGACTAGTCATTCTCATCTAGGGTGCCGGTTGGAAGCAAACGTCTAAGGTGGCCTCAAAATGACTTCATATTTTTTAATAAGAAATAAGACAAAACAAGCAATAAACTAAAAATCAAGATATTTTACTGAATAAATGAGGTAGCCTAATTGTAAAATGGTTTTACTTGGAAAAGTAATGCAAATTAATTAAATCTTTTTTTAATGAATAATGAAAATGAATTATGCCAAGCTATGCAATATTTTATCAGGTTGAAATTGTTAGTAAAAATATTTTTAAAAATCTTTATCCTTAATCCTTATTCAGTAAATTAACTGGAAAAGTCATAGGTCCTTCAAATGTTGTTGTGTAAAATCCTGTATGATTTTATTTCTTACACAAAAAAACAAAACAAAACAAAGTTATAATGAACAGGGGCTGAAAATTTTAAGCTTCAAAAAGAACACAAAGGCACCATAAAATTGGTCCATGCAACATATTTCAAATCTACTGACACCATACAGTAGCTTTGTGTGAGACACAAAATGAAACTCAAGTATACTGCATTTCATATGTACTTCCAAATGTGGGTTCTGGAGGAGATATAAGCAGCAGTTACTGCGTCATCCCAGCGATAATTCTTCCAGCATCCCTCCTCCTCCCCATCTCCTCCTCTATTTCTCTTATTCTCCCTCTGCACAGTATAGGGAGGTTTACCTCGGACAGCAAGCCAAGTTTCTTTACCTTTAACTATTAAGACTGAATGGGCAGGCAAACTTGTGAACCAGTCACTAACAAAATCTCTAACAACTGGAAAATTATGGGGCCTTCAAGTATTATTGTGGACAATGGGAAGCCTTGGAATCAAAAGGTTGAGAACAACTGTTTTAGACTGTTATGATGGTTTAAGTTTTGATATATTTGGCTAATAGAGTTGTAAACATAATCCTGCCCAGAAACAGCAGGTGAAAACAAGCAATTTATGGCTAAATCTGGCACATTTACTCTATAGTATCAGTTTAATGTTAATTAACAGAAATACTGTACAATACAAAAATGTTCTTTCTTGAGACTATAATTTTTGTCCTTTGTTTTCCATTGCTGTTCTAATATCCATCCCTCTATCTCTTTTTCTCTTTGTCTCAATTTCCTAGTTCCCATTTTTCCTAAATATCTGTTTCTTCATTGCCGTGCAGTCCTGCAGTGCATTTCTTTCCACCCGTCTGCCTCTCGTCTTTCTTGCTGTTGTGTGTTCAGTTTCTGAGCCCATCACTCCTGCAGCTCCACCATTATGGACTGCTCAGACGCTGATGAAACAACCCAGTGAGTCAGCAACCGTGGGATCAGAAGAATTCACCTGCACCACACACACAGTAATCATGGGAGAAAAAAGCAGTTCTTTCATTCTCATTGTCTGACTATTTTATACTTTGCACCCAGACTAGGGTTGGGAATAGAAGTTCTTCTTGAAAACCGGTTCCATTTTTGTAAAGAATACTGGACTCAAATCATTTGCAGCTGACTTTCTTTGCATCTCTTCCATTTCATCCACAGCAAAACGATGTAAGTGTTGTTATATGTATACCAACATTTTGTAGTACAACCAAAGAGGTACAAAAAAGTATTAAAGGGTTAGTTCACCCAAAAATGAAAATTCTGTCATTAAGTACTCACCCTCATGTCGTTCCACACCCGTAAGACTTTCGTTCATCTTCAGAACACAAATTAAAATATTTTTGATAAAATCCGATGGTTCAGTGAGGCCTGCATTGACAGCAAGTTAATTAACACTTTCAAATACCTAAAAGGTACTAAAATTATATTTAATATAGTTCATGTGACTACAGTGGTTCAACCTTAATGTTATGAAGCAACGAGAATACTTTTTGTGCACCAAAAAAACCAAAATAACGACTTTATTCAACAATATCTAGTGATGGGTGATTTCAGAACACTGCTTCATGAAGCTTCAAAGCTTTACGAATCTTTTGTTTCGATTCAGTGGTTCGGAGCATGTATCAAACTGCCAAAGTCACGTGAACCATTGAAATTTCGAAACACTTATGACGTAACGAAGCCTCATTTACTGAAATCATGTGGCTTTGGTGCTCCGAACCACTGATTTGAAACAAAAGATTCGTAAAGCTTCGAAGCTTCATGAAGCAGTGTTTTGAAATCGGCCATCACTAGATATTGTTGAATAAAGTCGTTATTTTGTTTTTTTGTTTTGTTTTTTAGCGCAAAAAAAGTATTCCTTTCGCTTCATAACATTAAGGTTGAACCACTATAGTCACATTAACTGTTTTAAATATAACTTTAGTAGCTTTCTGGGCGTTTGAAAGTGTAAATTAACTTGCTGTCAATGCAGGCCTCACTGAGCCATCGGATTTTATGAAAAATATCTTTTAAATAATTTGTGTTCCGAAGATGAATGAATGGGTGAGGAACGCCATGAGGGTGAGTCATTAATGACAGAATTTTCATTTTTGGGTGAACTAACCCTTTAAATTTTTACTGAATAGTTCACCCACAAATTAATATCATCATTTGCACTGTCATGTTGTTCCAAACCCATATGATTTCTTCTACAAAACAGAAAAGTTTTTTTTTTTTCATGCAATTATAATGAACAGGGTCTAAAGCTTATAAGCTACAAAAAGAACACAAAAGCACCGTAAAATTGAAATTAAAATTGCAACATATTTCAAGTCTACTGACAGCTTTGACAGTAGATGATAGCTTTATGTGAGAAACAAAATAAAACTGAAGTTTACTGGAAATCTTTTGAATATTGTTTTAATGAATCGGTTGATGCAGCTCACAAAAACTGAGAGATTCATTCATTCACAAATCACACAAATATGGTTCTTGAGTTGAACTCACTGAAACAGTGATCTCATTGCAGAGGTTAACAGCTCAGTGGAGGGGAAGATTATCAGTGAATAGCAAGTTAAATTCCAATGTGTTCTTTATTCAAATCTTTCACATGGCTTCAGAAGACTTGGAATATAGCACACAAGCCATAGACAATTTTTTTTATACATTTATGGTGCTTTCGCATCTTTTTTGAAACTTGTAAGTTATACAGGTTTGAGTGCATCAAGGTGCGTAAATTATGACCGCATTTTTGGGTGACATAAATATGAACAGAAATCTGCAGGGACTAGAGGAGGTGGGCGGAATTAGTTTCGGACCATCTACCATCTGACATGGTAGATATGAAAAGATTATGTACTTTAGTGTTTTCAGTCTATTTTTTTGTAGTCCATTTGATTTTAATTCATTTTTTGAGCAGTTTGATCACGCTCTAGTCATCAAAGCGCAATTGTACTGACAGAATATTTATGTGAATCACACAGAAGAACAGACAGTCTGCTGGTGCTTGATCAGGTGCACAGTGAGGGCAGTAACTTTCATTTCTCAGTAATCTCATTTCTGTCTCGCTCGTATAAATGCAAATATATTCTTATCAAATTTGGCTCGATCTATAGAGTTTGTATCCATGTATATACTGCACCCACTATAGGCGGGAGAAAAATCGATTCATCTATGCATTGTGATTCGTTCACAAACAATTCTGGAAAAGCTCAAAATCTGAATTGTGTAATGCATCAAAAACCGTTTTGGAATTGGAATAGAGTTTAAATCAAATTCGAATCAAATCGTTAGGTGCCTAAAGATTCCCACCACTAGTACCCACAATGCAAGACTTTTAAGACTTTTTAAAACATGTTTTTATTTCTAGAACACAAAGGTACTTTTAGTGATTATGCTTTTCATCTTCCTTCCTCTTGTCTACAGCCTTTCTGTTCTCAATTTTCTTTTCTGCTCTTTTTGATTCTCTCTGAGATGAATGGATTCCCCCCTCCTCACAAATTGACTTCTGAAGTTTCAGAGCAATCCGTCCCCCCACTTTCCCAAAGATGCATATCCTAAATCTTCCTAGTACACCGACATATTTTAGCTGACGTTCTGCTCGCTAAATTAATATGAGCTGAAAAGAAGATTAATGGCTCGTATCTTTCCTTAATATTCACATTAGTGCTATCATTCCGGTGGCTGTTATAATACTGTAGTTGTTATTGTCATCATATTTATGAGACGGAAATCACTCTTTATCATGATAAAACGCTGTGTCAGTGTAATGACAGACAGAGCATTGTAAATGGTTTCTTAACAGTCTTCAGGAAAACAAAGACGTAAATGTGAGACATGAAAAAAATATTTATGTGAGCCTGACATAATCATTAGTATACTCATATTTCTCATATTTTTCTTGCTCACCTTTACAGTAGTTCTCTTTTCCACTTGGCTCTTATTTTTCATTCTTACTATTTAGGATTTTTTTTATGTGTTAGATAAAATGATAGGCTCACATATGATCACAATTAAGTGAACATATGGGTGAATGTTAACAAATTTTACTGAAAAAATGTTGGAAACATGTTTTCTTGGGAATAATGTTTTAATTGGTAATCAGTTTAAAAGTTGTGCTTGTGCTCTCAATTTCAATTCAAGTCTTTTGTAATATTCCTTTTTAAAAAGCCCGATCTCAATGATATCATCTTCCAGGAAGTGACATCATTTTAGAGGGAAAACAACAGCACAAACTAACATCAATAAGTGTTAGCAATGCAAGTGATCAATGTATTCGTTTTTGATTTATTTGTGTGTGTGTGTGTGTACTATAAAGGTTAAAGGGTTAGTTCACCCAAAAATGATAATTATGTCATTAATTACTGCCCCTCATGTCGTTCCACACCTGTAAGACCTTCATTCATCTTCGGAACACAAATTAAGATATAAACAAAACAACGGCTTTATTAAACAATATCTAGCGATGGCCGATTTCAAAACACTGCTTCATGAATCTTTTGTTTTGAATCAGTGGTTCGGAGCGTCTACCAAACTGCCAAAGTCACGCCCCCCAGTGGTGAACCATTGAAATTTCAAAACACTTATGACGCAACGAAGCCTCGTTTACTGAAATCACATGAGTTTGGCAGTTTGATACGCGCTCCAAACCACTGACTCGAAACAAAAGATTCGTAAAGCTTCGAAGCTTCACGAAGCAGTGTTTTGAAATTGCCCATCACTAGATATTGTTGAATAAAGTCGTTATTTTGTTTTTTGGCACACAAAAAGTATTCTTGTCACTTCATAACAACCACTGTAGTCACATGAACTGTTTTAAATGTGTCTTTAGTAGCTTTCTGGGTGTTTGAAAGTAATTGTCTTGCTGGCAATGCAGGCTTCACTGAGCCATTGGATTTTATGAAAAATATCTTAATTTGTGTTCTGAAGATGAGTCTTACAGGTGTGGAACGACATGATGGTGAGTAATTAATGACAGAACTTTCATTTTTGGATGAACTAACCCTTTAAAAAAGACAGAAGTCAGTAAGTTTTTTTATTTTATTTTATTATTTTTTTAAAGAAATTATTGCTTTTTTTCAGCAAGGACAAATTAAATTGATCAAAGGTGACAGTAAATATTTTTTATAATATTACAAAGTATTTCTAATTCAAATAAATGCTGTTCTTATATTACATTAAATAAATGTATTACGGTTTCCACAAAAATTAAGCAGCACAACTGTTTTCAACATTGATAATAATAAGAAATGTTTCTTGTGCAGCAAATCTGTCAGCATATTAATGATTTCTGAAGGATCATATGCCACTGATGACTTAATGACTGCATAAAATTCAGCTTTGCCATCACAGGCATGAATTATATATGAAATCAAATGGAAAGCAGGTAGACCTATTAAAAAGTATATATATATATATATATATATATATTTTTTTTTTTTTTTTTCTATCAAATAAATGCAGACTTGGTGAACATAAAGGCAGTCGCACACTGGACGAGAAGCGCAGTATGTGTTGCCGAGCTACCGCTAATCACGAGTTACTAGTAGCTCACAGGCGACGTGTTGGAGATCCCCGTTTTAGAGTGACAATTACTTTATATTACACATGCAGCACTATACCAGTTCAGATTGCACCTGGTTAAAATGGATTGCAAGTGGTTAGTGTTCCACACTCAGAAGAGGCTGTTTAGTGAATTCCCCCCACAGAGATCAAAGATTCTCTCTCTTGCTCCCTCTCTCTTTTTTTTGCAGCTGTCAGAACTGCCTTTCACTTATTATTGATGGCTACCCCTCGCACACACGCACTTTCACCCTCTTCCACTTGGGTGACGTCCCCATCCCTGTCTTCATCTGTTCTCCTTGTTCTCTCTCCTTTCCTCTCTTGCACAGCTTCTCCTCTCTGTTTGAACTCTCATCTGTCAGCCTGTCCCTGCGGCGGGCAGCCCCTGGGGAACCTCCTTTAGGTAGGCGCTCCTAGTGTGCAGAGTCATGATAAAAGTTCACATACAGGGGTCACCTTCAAAGTGTTCAGTCTTACTCCTCATTTTATAAATTATTACTTTGATCACTGCTGTCCACAACAGAGTCTCTCTATAGGATTTCTTTTTTTGAAGCGTGAGAACTGCATTATTAGTGCCTTGTGGACATAAACACACATATCAGATATACTACCATTCAAAAGGTCTTTTTTAAGTTTTTAAAATGTAATTTATTCCTGTGATGGCATCATTCCCTCCAGTCTTCAGTGCACATGATCATTCAGAAATCATTAAAATATGCTGATTTGCTGCTCGATAAACATTTCTGATTATTATAACTGTTAAAAACAGTTGTGCTGCTTCATATTTTTGTTGAAACCGTGATACATTTTTTTTCCAGGATTCTTTGCTAAATAGAAAGTTCAAAAGACAAAAGAAGAGCATTCTTTTTTTAAAAACTTTTGATCAATTGAATGTGTCCTAGCTGAATAAAAGTATTAAATAAAATAAAAAATAAAACACTTTCTTGCTTTCTTCCACCAGCGTGAAAGGAACACCAATACTAAAATAATCAAACAGAGTTTCCTGCAATACTCATTCAATTCTTGTTTGTGCATCCTCGTTTCCTTTCCTCGCTTCCTTTCCTCATGTCTTAGCTCCACCCCTTCAGGATGCGAGGGAAGGACGCAAGGAAAAGACTCGAGGATGGAGGAATTGAATCAAGTGTAATGATATCCTCATTCCCTTTAGCGTCACTTCAAAGCGTCATCAGCTGCACTCGAGGGATCTACCCACATGTTGTTAAAGTTTGGTTATATAAAAAAAATATAATATATTAATAAAGCATGATGCCCCGTTGAAATCCGTGACATGTAAAGTTTATTTAAACTGCAAAAGTAAAGCATACATTTAAATTATTGTGACAGATATGAAGGAGGAGGAGAATGTATATGTGCGTCACGTTTCTCGACAAGAAAGACTTCCGCAAAGGATACACCTGTGTATCCTCGCTCATGACTCCTCAGGAAGCTTCCTCACTCCTCGATCCTCGCCTCCTCGCGGTGCAATTAGAGAATTGAGATGTCCTTCAAGATGGCTGAGCTTGATCGGTTTCCGGGTCAGAGGACAGAGGAGCGAGGAAAGGAGGAGGGATATTGAGAAGCACCCATTGAATGGCACCACAACACCACTACTGAATCCATGGCACAATCACAATAGTCCGATCACAGAACAAGCGATTCTTTTTAGTGAATTGAACACATAGCGTGCAACCAATGTAGAAATGACTGTGATGAGTCAATTCTATTCTAACGCATGTTCACACTGTCAGTTTTTGAGATTGACAACCGCATTTACTTACAGGTGTGAGTGTCGAAATGCCCCGTTCACACAGCAACTTACAGTAGCTTCTCGAACACTGTCTGTATGAACGTGCAACGAGAGTCAAGCCGTAATCTCTTAACCATAACGACAGTGACCAACGTAAAATTAAAGTCCTTTGTCATGTCCTTTGCTGCGTCTCGTGCATGACACGGCATTTGAATTGCTCAAAGAAACACAAAACTGACGGGAGCCACTCCGGTGGAGAACAGTGACTGGATCTAACACAATAAGATGACGCACAGCTCAGATCTCCGTCGCTGTAAGTACTGAAAGTGAACGTGAGAGCTACCAGGATAGCCCAATTCCTTGGATTGTTTAGTGAATCAAACACATACAGCTATCTGTGAGACTTAAATCATTGTAGTTACTTTCTAGTTGTTCATGTGACAATATGTAGTTGAAGTTGCACTATTTAATCAAATAAATTAATGAAATTATTACCACTTTTTTGTGTAATGTTTTAGTTTAAAATAATTAAGGCCAATTAACAGATTGTAAAATTCTTCTTTCTTTTCAAACTCATCCTAGTCTATCTGATTTTCACCAAATTGGCTTAGATCATCTTCAGACCGTGCTGGCACAAAGTTATTAAAAGATTATTATTATTATTATTATTATTATTATTGTTTAAAATCATCATTTGGCAATGGAATAGCATTTCTCTCTCTTTTTCTTTTTTTGCCAATTTTTGATAAAAGAATTGTTAATGGTGCCATTAACTCTTTCATACGTAAGTTTAAATATTCTGGCTGACCCCCCAGCGTGAGTTTTTTTAAGGCGACCGTTATTTAGAACGTAGCACTTTATTGTTTCCATGGTGACGCGTCATTTTTTATTCAAAATATTCACAAATTTGTTAGCTATAGCATGAAATATCTGATATTCCGATTGTCAAATATGCGCAAGTGGATGTGTTTTGCTGTTTAAACACCTTTATAACGATCGCGTTATTTGAGCCATATGCGCGATGGGCGCCGCCATGTTAGTTTGCGCCGCACAGAGAATCGGATCTGTTGGATTTACAACACGTGAATTCATCCACTTCTCCCGAAATACATGAAAGTAAGTGAGTCGGTGAACTGCGGAAGAATAGAGTAAACTTTAAAGTTACTTTCACAATGTGTATCTGATATGAATAAAACGTGTCGTCTAATTATAATGGAAAGGGTTGTTATTTCCGCTTCTATAGACATCATTGTGTATTATACAAACTCTAAATATATTGTTTTGTTAGTACTCATGTGTATTTAAATGTCTGAAACCTAAAATAAACATTATTTGGTTGAAAACACTGCATATATGTTAGGGTGACCATATGTGCCATTTTCCCAGGACACGTCCTGTCCAAGATTTCTAAGTTGCATAAAATGTCCCAGTTTTGTTTTTGTTTTCATATTTTGGAAGGTAATGACTGAAAAATAATTTGACCAATAGCGTGCATTATACGTAATCGACCAATCGTGGCTTGCGAGAAGGCTGGATCTACAGAGAACAGTCAAAGCATTGCAAATACGACAACATTTTAATGCATTGCATGAAGACTGTCAATAAGAACAGTGGCTTGCACAGACCTCCGTGTAGAAATCGCGTTCCTAAATCGCGTTCCGGGGGCACATCGATATGACCACTTTCACGATTAAAGAGGCAAGGGCTCAAGCCATTTTAGGCAATTTAGAAATCCTGGACAGGACGTGTCCTGGGAAAATGGCACATATGGTCACCCTAATATATGTGATATATGAAAGCGCTGTGCGCGTCCGTCTCTGGTTTAGCGCCAGCCAAAGCGCGCAAGCACATTTGTATTTGGTAGTTGATCACATGAGGCGCTGAACATTCTAATCACACCGGTGTGATCGTACGCTCCTGGGGCCAGCCAAGACTGATCACACCGGTGTGATCGTACGTGTCAAAGGGTTAAGGGACTGAAATTATTTAATTCTTTAAAATTCCCATTACTACATAGATTGATAACTAGTCATCAAAGCGCAATTGTCAGGTAAGTAGATAGATAGACAACCACTCTCACAGTCACGATTACTCATAGCTGACCAAAGGAGGGCTGGTAAACTCACTTTATAAACTCTAAATTTGAAAATCCATTGCAGACATCCCATATGGAAAATTGAAGGAAATTTTGCCTTTATATCCCCCCGACTTTAATCTTCTGTTTAAAGCAGCGTAATGCATGTCTGTCTCCAGAATCCTTCATATTTCTTTCATGTTATTATGGCTGTGCGTAACGGGCGGATGAGTGCCAGAGGTTGAAGGATAGAGACAGAGGGCGCAACAGAACCGGAACAGGTCCCTTTCTTGCCAGTTGGCTGATCCCAATTAATATGTAAAAGGCATTTTCCAGTTTGAATACAGACATTCCACAAATCAAAGGCTTTCTTCTCTTTCGGAATGTTAATGTGGGATGTGCGTGTGAGAGAACAAAGGTGACAGAATTACCGTTATTGAACTTATCCACTTTGTGTCAAGCCAGACGTTTTTTTTTTTTTTTTCCCCACTCGTTTTAAAGGGTAAATGAATAAGACAGTTCTGTAGCCATTAGAGATGGGGGAAAAGAGACCGAATGGATTTATATTCGAAAGGCTGAATACACACTATTCAAATTTGTCAGCGTTAATTAGGTGCAGAGACCTGTGCCTTGTGTGTTTTTGAGTCCTCGTGTTCTAACTTGATTCTAATTACCTTTTGATACTTTAATTAGATACATTTGTAGTCAATTTAAATGCACAGATCATGCTCAAAGCTCTCTCATTTGTTATTCATTTCTCACAACACCACGCTGCCACAAGTACCTCTGCTATTGTTGCAAATGTCTTTGCTTTGAATGAAACCAGGGTTCTGCAAACTTAGCTACTAATAGCGCTTTACAAAAGTTATGAGAATCTGAGATGTTTCTTCATTCCAAATTAATTTTATGCAGACAATTTTATGATATAAAATCTAGTTATTAGCATTATTATTTCCTCTTAATTTTATTATAAATTGTAATTTTTTAAAAATCTTTATACTTTCTTTTTCTTTAATTAGGCCTACACATAACTTTGCTTCAACCTCCCCTTGTTTTGAAATGTACTACATAGATAAACATTAAGTCAAAACGTAGTTGTTTGGTTGATCTGTTACTGTAACACTGAAAATACACTTAGTACTTGTAGCTGTTCATGCATTATTTTGTTCAAAAATCAGAACGTTAGTTCTTAATCCAATGGAAGTTCATTTTCAGTGTTGCCACTAGGGGCATCTTGTTTAGTTTTATCTTTCCGATCAACTACTGTCATGCCGGAGCAACAATTCTTGCTGACAATCTTGCTGAGCAGGTTAGTTAAAGTTAAATTGTCAACATTACTCATCTTAATAATAATACTGCCACAAGAAGCACAATGCATTAAGAAAATTCAGTTCCCATTCAGTCAGTTTGACGTTACGTCGATACTGACGTAATGGGGTCTTGCTTGGGAGCCCTATCACCTCCAAGTGGTACAAAACGAGCTGATGGGAATTGGCCAGTGAGATTTACATGCCACGCCACACCCACCCGGCACTTCCGTGTATAAGTAGGACCGGCATACTCACTTCCATTCATACTTTTGCTTCGGAGCCGAACGGTTGTGTTGATCGTTTCTCTCTCGCCTTCAAGTGCAAATTTCCTTGAAATCTAATAGAGCAAAACAGCAATTTTAATTGCTTGGAGTCATCTCCTTCAACAGCAGTTTTCATTGCTTGTTCGTTTTGTTCCAGTTGCTGCAGCTCGCGGATCTCTCTCTGGCTGGTGGGAAGGCGCATTCAGCGGTGTGTGTGTGTGACAGCGCGCTGGCACAGGACGGTGTGGCACTCATCCCTGCGCGCTTCAGCTAAAAGAGCAGTTCCTAAAAGGGCAGCACGGGCGTTCAGCGTCTTTTTCAAGATATCTTTTCGCCCGTGTGTTTCTGGATGCGGTCGTTTCCTGACCTCATCTGACGGCCACAATCGCTGTCTCACATGCCTGGGCAAACAGCATGCTGAGTTGGCGCTCATGGATGGTACATTCCCTCACTGCAAGGGCATGTCCGGATTCATGTTGGCGTTGCGATCATGACTCTCCTTCTTTAACACGGAGGCACGAGTCCCCTCTGTTGCTACCCAGCCGCCCGCGGCTTCTAAAGCTGCTGGTCTGGTTAGCACTCTGGGTGATCTGAGGGTTAGAGTGGGAGCTTCTTCATCGGGTCCGCCCCCACGATCCTCCCACTCTAGCATGCCATGTGACGTCGAGTTGCCGGCTGCTGCCACAGGACCCTCTTCGGAGGTTCCCCGCATCACATTCGGTGCTCCGGATGAGGATCTGATGTTGATCACTGCATCGGAGAGTGGGCTTTTGGACTCTGAAAAGGATGAGGAAGCCGAACTTCCACCCTCCGGGGTGGTCGTTCAGGCTGAATCGGATTCAGAGTTGACGGCCATGCTTGCCCGGGTCGCCACGGGCATCAGGCTCGAGTGAAACCCTCCACCGTGTCCCAAACACTCGCAGTTGGATGATTGGTTTCTGGTTGTGGGGCGTGGTTCTCAGCCACGTGCTGCCCCAGTGCCATTCTTCCCGGAGGTGCATGAGGAGGTTCAGAAGACATGGAAGGCACCTTTTACTGCCAGAAACCATTCTTCTGCCTCCTCCACTCTCACTACCCTTGATGGTGGGGCCGCCAAGGGTTACGTGGACATTCCACAGGTGGAGCGTGCGATTGCGGTGCACTTGTGCCCACAGTCTGCTGCCACCTGGCGGAATCGTCCGCACCTCCCGTCCAAGGCGAGTAAGACAATGGCAGCTCTGGCTGCTAAAGCTTACTCTGCCGCTGGACAGGCGGGCTCCGCCCTGCACGCCATGGCCATCTTCCAGGTCCATCAGGCGAAAGCTCTGAAAGAGCTGCACAAGGGTAGTTCTGAGCCAGGGCTACTGCGAGAACTGCGCACGGCGACTGACCTCGCCCTCCGGGCGACGAAAGTCACGGCACGTGCCCTGGGTCAGACCATGTCCACCCTGGTGGTCCAGGAGCGCCATCTCTGGTTGGATCTGGCTGAAATGAAGGATGCCGACAAAGTTCGCTTTCTTGATGCCCCCATTTCCCAGGCTGGCCTCTTCGGCAAAACTGTGGAGGACTTTGCCCAGCAGTTCTCGACAGTGCATAAGGAGAGGGAGGCCATAAAACACATCCTGCCCCAGCGTGATGTTGCCACCGTTCCGCCGCAGGCTGGCCTCCAACCTGCTCGTCGCCGAGGGTGTCCCCCTGCGGCTGCACAGGCTCCTGGGAGAACGGAATCTTCCCATCCTCCCCGAGCCTCCTGCAGGAAGGCGACGCAGCCCGTCCAGGCCGCCAAGCCCTCGAAAAAGAAGCCTCCGAAGCGGTCCTGAGATAGGTGGCCCAGAGATGGAGGGGACTGCTCTGTCCAAGGAGACGGTGAAGGCACCGCTCCTTCCTCACTCTCAGCCACACCCTCCTTCGCCACGGGCAGGGCTTTGGCGCTTTGGGGACGCACAGCCTCCCCACACCTCCCTGCCCCGTCCCCTAGGGGACACTCGGAGCCACGTGAGTGCACCCCACTCACTGCCTCTACTTCGGGACGCTCTGCCTCCTGGGTTGGGCCTCAGTGCTCCACGCTGCCCCCCCTGCGGGTACTTCTGCTGTCCAGATGGTGCCACTCGTACGGAGCTTGGGGGCCTGGCTACGGCTCCCCAACCCGTCCCGTTGGCTCATTCGAACAGTCAGACTCGGCTATGCGATTCAGTTCGCCAGGCGTCCCCCCAGGTTCAGCGGCGTCCTGTACACCTCGGTGGCAGGCAAGGACACCCCTGTCTTGCGGGCAGAAATTGCGGTCCTCTTGGCAAAGGACGCAATAGAGCCTGTCCCTCCAGCCGAGATGAAGTCAGGGTTTTACAGCCCATACTTCATAGTACCCAGAAAGGCGGGGGGTTACGGCCAATCTTGGATCTGCGTGTCTTGAATCGGGCCCTTCACAAACTCCCGTTCAAGATGCTCACACTGAAATGCATCCTCACGTGTGTTCGCGCCCAGGATTGGTTTGCAGAGATCGACCTGAAGGACGCGTACTTCCATGTCTCGATCCTCCCTCAACACAGACCATTTCTACGCTTTGCGCTCAAGGGTCGGGCATACCAGTACAAGGTCCTACCCTTCGGGCTGTCCCTGTCACCCCTGTTTACTAAAGTCGCGGAAGGTGCCCTTGCCCTGCTCAGGGAAGTGGGTGTTCGCATCCTCAACTATCTTGACGACTGGCTCATCTTGGCCCAGTCTTGAGACCAGTTGTGCGAACACAGGGACTTGGTGCTCAGGCATCTCAGCCAGTTGGGGCTTCGGGGTCAACTGGGAAAAGAGCAAACTCTCCCCCGTGCAGAGTATCTCTTTCCTCGGTGTGGAGCTGGACTCGGTCAACATGACGGCACACCTCACCAACAAGCGTGCACAGTCAGTGCTGAACTGCCTGAATACGTTCTCGCAGAAAACAGCGGTTCCACTGAAGCAATTTCAGAGGCTCCTGGGGCATATGGCATCCGCAGCCGAGGTCACGCCGCTCAGATTGCTGCATATGAGACTGCTTCAGCACTGGCTACACAGCTGAGTCCCGAGGTGGGCATGGTGCCATGGTGCGCTCCATGTGGTCATCATAGTGAGTTGTCGCTGTACATTCAGCCCATGGTCGGACCTTGCTGTATGCAATGGGCATGCTTCGTCGGGCTCCTGGACAGGACCCCAACGACAGTGGCATATCTATTTCCTCGAGTTGCTAGCACTACTCCTTGCCCTGTGCCGGTTTTGACTGCTGCTGCACGACAAGCATGTACTGGTCCGGACTGACAACACATCGACCGTAGCGTACATCAACCATCAGGGTGGTCTACGCTCGCGTCGCATGTCGCAACTCACCCACCATCTCCTTCTTTGGAGTCAGCGGCTGCTCAGGTCGCTATGCGCCATTTATATCCCGGGCGAGCTCAATCGTGTGGCCGACGCGCTCTCATGACAGCTCACGTTCCCGGGGGAATGGAGACTCCACCCCCAGGTGGTCCAGCTGATTTGGAGCTGATTCGGGGATGCACAGGTGGACCTGTTTGCCTCCCAGGAGTCCGCTCACTGCCAGTGGTTATATTCCCTGACCGAGAGGACCCTCGGCACGGATGCACTTGCACACAGCTGGCCCCAGGGCCTACACAAATACACGTTTCCCCCAGTGAGCCTTCTCGCACAGACTCTGTGCAAGGTCAGGGAGGACGAGGAGCAGGTCTTGCTAGTTGCGCCATACTGGCCCAACCGGACCTGGTTCCCAGAGCTGATGCTCCTCACGACAGCCCCTCCCTGGTGAAATCCCCTGAGGAAGGACCTGCTTTCTCAGGGACAGGGCACCATATGGCACCCACGTCCCGACCTCTGGAACCTGCACGTGTGGTCTCTGGGCGGGACGTGGAGGGCTTAAGTGGCCTACCGCCAGCGGTAGTTGACACTATCACTTCGGCTAGAGCCCCCTCTACGAGGCGCGCTTACGCCATGAAGTGGAGTTTGTTCACTGAGTGGTGTTCTTCCCGCCGGGAAGACCCCCGAAAATGCCTGGTCAGCTCTGTGCTTTCCTTCCTTCAAGATGGCTTGGAGCGGAGGCTGTCCCCCTCCACCTTGAAGGTCTATGTGGCCGCCATCGCAGCACATCACGATGTGGTCGGTGGCAGGTCACTGGGAAAGCACGACCTGATCATCAGGTTCCTGAGAGGCGCCAGTAGGTTAAATCCTCCTAGGCCTCGCCTCGTTCCCTCTTGGGACCTCTCTGTTGCCCTGGCGGGCCTACAGAGAGCTCCCTCCGAGCCCCTTGAGTCAGTCGAGCTGAAACATCTGTCGTTGAAGACAGTGCTCCTGACCGCGCTCGCTTCCTTCCTAACCTAGACGTTATTTACTCACCTCCATGTGGTTCCAAACTTGTATGAATCTGTGGTTCATAAATGAAGATATTTTGAAGAATATGCAGTCCAGTGTTGTTTGGACCCCAAGGTAAAGTTTGGAATGACATGAGTGTGAGTAAATGACATAATTTAAAATTTTGGGTGATCTATCCCATGACCACATGCTTGCAATTCTTTGGCCAAGTATTTGTATTTGCATTTGCACATTTGTGTAGAGTTTCATTTTATGTTTCATTTTATCTATGCTATTTTTAGAGGTAGCCTACTTCATGTGCGGCCCTTTTGGCATCTTATACTAAGTAATTTTATCTCGCCAGTATGATCATAATTTAGTCATAGAAAGTAAAATGATGCTTTAATAAAGTATCCCTCTGAAGAGTGGCTCAGAAAATCTACCTCCATTGGGAAGTCAGGGTGGGGTGAAATTAAATTAATAGACGACACTAGTTAAACTAGAGTAGCCCTCAGCTCAGCGGGGGCCCTGCACCATTTTATTGCTCATAAATAGCTACACTCTGCAAATGGTCCATTAAAAAGCAGGCCGGCCTGAGGGCTGTGTCAAATTAAAACATGGCTGCCATGCCATCAGCTTCAGGTATGCGTTTCGATTGCCCAATCAGCAGAGCCTTTCATAGTTTTATAGTGGAGAAAAGATAAACATAAAAGTAAGTCGGCCATCAAACTCTTGGCCCCAGCCTCTGTGCACCATATAAGAACTTTATACAGCTTTGTTGGGTAATGGCAAACCCTCTCGTTCGTCAGTGCACCCGCGATGATGAAAAACAACTTTAATCCACTTCAATTTATGCCCTCCCAGTTTTCCCAGCAGGCTTTGAGATTTACAGCACCGTGTCTTTCCTGCATGTATGTTTAACGGTGAAATGGTGCAGAGCAATTTGATAAGTTACGACATCTTACATCACTTCCCCGCGACCTGTTAGCTTCTGTTTCTTTAGCCAAGAGGCACCAGGCCTTGCAGAAACTGATGTATAATTTCTGTATGCATACAATGTAAGTGGGCGGAACTCCCTCTTGCCTTTTATGGCTGATTGATGGCATGAAACGGCCAGTCAAATGCTCAATTCTGCTTGCTCCTCCTCCATGTGACGGCACGTGTAATAGCTGTCCTCATTTGATGATTGCCATAAACCGTCTTTATGTGTTGTGCAGCCAGCATCCGGTAATAGCTTCGGAGTGGTGCTGTCATGTTCAGAGTGGTTTCTTTAAATAACATAATTTAATTTACAGTGTGAACTGGGTTTGTGTACACAATATTCATATTAGAGCTTTTCTGAGTTCATATGCAAAGCCTCTCTGGTTTTACATTTGGTAGTGACTGAACTCATAATATATGCACAATTATGTAAGTTTTTTTTCACCTTTTTTTCCATTATGCACTCATGAACTGGTTCATAACTTCATATTAATGTTGTTTGTAATGCCATTATTGAAATGGCATGTTGATTGTGTGGAAACACGGTTGGTTACATGATGTGAAAAGTGTAAAGTGAGTTGAAGTATAGTGTATTAAGACGTTTGACCATTAGAATAAAGTCTAATCCACTTATTCTGGCCAATAACTGCTCACATAGATAGGAAGAGATTGCTTGACTGATATGTAAAGCGACCAACCATAATTGGTTTTGTTTTTACATGCTTTTGCATTTTGGCAAAGAAAACTATTTTAAAAAAAAAAGTTTAGTGTATTAAATAAAGCATAAAATCTGGTAGTGGGGGTAAGAAAAATTCTTAGTTCAAAGGGAAAACAAGTTTTTTTCTTAACTCATTAGCACATATTTTCCCTTGTTTTAAGTATAATCTCAATTTTTATACTTTTTTTTTTTTTTTTTTTTTCAGAAAACAAGGATTATCATCTTGTGTCATTTTGCTTCTCAAGTAAATGCATTTTGATTAAGATATTTATACTGGAAAGCAAGACAAATACTTTTTTTTTTTTTTTTTTGCGCAGTGTTCTGCTAATGAATGTCTAGTTTACTTGCTAATAAGTGCCTCAAACAAACCTCTGAACATCATTTGATGCCAGTAACCAGGCAAAATTGACCTAGGTTCATAGTTGCAAAAGCAGACCTTTTATTTTACATTCACCTCTCTGATGATGACAGGCTGTAATTTAAACACTTTAGAAAATCTTGCATGCTTTGCTCTATCACTGAACTTTTTTTCTCATTTGCTTCTACCTGAATTGGAGAGTCAGTTTGTACAGCAAGTGAAACTGCTTAGGGAGGTAAGTTTTCTTTTTGAGATTGCCATAATAGCATTAGAACAACAAAAAATATGTCATTGTTCAGTGTATGGGTGGATCATGATTATGTTATTTCAGCAGAATATTCAGGATGTGATAGCACAGGATATGGAGATGTGGCCACTTGCCAAAGGAGAACTTTGAAATAATGGATCAATTTCAGCTTCTCTAATGACTGTGGTGGTAAGGATTTATTGAGTTGATGCAGGACCTTGAGTAACCCTATTAAAGGCAAAAAAAAAATAAACATCCTCTATTGGCAGACTTTGTTTCATCCAATAAGGACTTCTCCTTTCTGAGCTGTCAAACCTCTCTGTTTGCAGTGTCTACTCTTGCAGACTCTCTCTCTCTCTTTGAGGCATGGAGAGAAAAAAAAAAAAAAGAAAAAAAGGAGAGATCCAGCCACGTCACCCTAGTGAGTAATGGTGCAAGCGGGCATGTAAGAGAAACAGCCATCACTAAAAATCATTTTCATTTGGGCTCCACTGACAAAATCTAAAAGTGGTTGTTCGTTTACAGGCATGCATATACACATGGAACAAATCTACCCTTCTATGCTTGAATGTCTTTGGTCATTACATCATGTCTCACTGTTTTTCCTGCACTCCATAAACAGCTTGAGAAAAAAAAAAAAAAAAAAAAGTCTCTTACAAGCTTTGCATTTTGTTCCATTCATTGCACTTCATCTAGCTGTCCTTAAAGGGTTAGTTCACCCAAAAATGAAATTTCTGTCATTAAGTACTCACCCTCATGTCGTTCCAAACCCGTAAGACCTTTGTTCATCTTCAGAACACAGAAAGCAACGTAATTACCATCATTCAAGATCCATAAAAGTAGTAAAAACATCATTAAAATAGTCAATGTGACTACAGTGGTTCAACCTTAATGTTATGAAGTGACGAGAATACTTTTTGTGCATGAAAACAAAACAAAAATATCGACTTTATTCAACAAATTTGTCTCTCCCCTGTAATTCTCCTATGCTGTTTATGTTCAGTGCTTCCAGGTTCTACATCAGAATACCAGCTCAGTATTGGCCAGCTCCTGCATCAGCATCACACACAGACACACAAAAAGAACCACTGTAGTCACGTTGACTATTTTAACAATGTCTTTACTACTTTTCTGGACCTTGAATGATGGTAATTACATTGATTTCTTTTGAAAAACCTTTTGGATTTCATCAAAAATAGGTGTTCCGAAGATGAATGAAGGTCTTATGCATTTGGAACGACATAAGGGTGAGTACTTAATGACAGAAATTTCATTTTTGGGTGAACTAACCCTTTAAATGCAAGAACCAATTCAGTATGTACATCTCTCACTTTTTTTTGCCACCCTGCTTACTCATTTGTCAAGTGACATACTGTCCACTGGCTCTAACCTCTTTCAGACTGGCCTTGAGCCATTCTTGTTGTTGAAAGCTGCCATCTAACAAAAATGGCAAGAACTTTCTCAAAATGGCATGTTTTGGCTTGAGCTAGAAAATGAAATCCACAGAGGTAAGAGACTTTTCTTTTTTTTTTTCATTTTGCCAGTTTTCCTAGTCTTGATGAGATCATTTTGTCTTAAATTGCAATTTGAATTTGAATGCAAGGACGTATAATTTAAATAAACTGAAATTAAATAATTTTTAACTGCGTGTCCACCCTGGCAATGCCTTGTTTGAAAGTTTTTGAAATAAAGTTCAAAAAGCCTTGAAATTTGAAGGTTTATTGGCTATAGATAGATAGATAGATAGATACATACATAGATACATACATACATAATTTGCATTCAGTTTATAAATTTCATCTTTAATAATTTAACTTTTGTGGATCCGGATGGAAGAACCCTCCATTTCCTAGATCGCATTACCTTTGAATTTCAGTTCAGTAATTCCTTGTCATTCTAATAATAATTCCAATTCAACTTCCTTAATTTTGCCCAGGATTTTTAGACCTCCTTGACATGATCCATAAAAATAATATGACAATATTGCCAATAAAATCTGAACTTGCATGCGTACAATGTAATGACTGCCTGTGATTAATCTAGACAGGTACAGTAGGTAGGAAAAAGGGAAATGTTGAAAGAAAGAGCGGGAGGAAGTAAATGATAAGTCATTATTGTCATTATCACTGGGCTCTGGGTCAGGTTTCAGCTGATAGGCACTTGAACCACTTGATGTTTTCCGTTGATGTGTGCTCTCTTCTGAAAGCTTGAATCAATACCAACTCTTGCCCTCCAAATTGCGCAAATGACTGTTAGATAAAGGCAGCTCATAGATATACCCCCCACCACCACCACCTCTGCACCACCAAAAGCCATAAGAGCAGAATAATCCATTATTGCTTCCCTTGTGGCGGTTATTATCCAGAGCTGTGCAATGTTAACAATCAGAATCCCATAACCACACACACGTAAACACACATTCATGTCCACTTGTACAACATCGGCTTTTGTTGTGTGTAAAAAGAAATAACAGGTTGTTGCAATTGACTCTGAGATTACTGTAATGTGCTTGTGTGTTTTTATTGCTGTGGTTTGTGATGTATAGGAAGCATCAAGGTGATAAATGTCATGCTGAGTTGCTTGCTGTCTTGGGATTGTCTTCAGGATACTCACAGCACTCATTTTAAATAAAATAAAGTGTCCAAAGTGCCTAATTATTTTAAGGGATAGTGACGCCTCTATCAGTAGTTCTCAAATCTCAAAACTTCTGCATATTCAAACTTGCCATGTCATGCTCCATATTTTAGATTTAAAAGCTGAAATGGAGGGGAAAGATTTACTGCAAAAGTATTTCATTAACTGATATAATGTTAATTTACCAGCCTATTGAAGTACTAATATCTGTATATGTAGAAGGTATATATTAATATATAGAAAGTGCACAGTGTCATTCACACAAACACTAAACACCATCATAGTAAAACACATGACATTAAAAAATGCAATAAACATTAATTTAACAACATTACATGTAACATAAAACCTTAATGAACATAACTGATTAGAAAAAAATAAGAAAAACTAAAAAGAATGTTATTTCAATGAAAATACATCAAATGTGATGTATTTTCTGAAAATGTCAATTTACGTTTTTTCACTGTAAATTATACATTGACTTGTTCTTTTACACTTTCAAAAATGTAAATTTAATGGTATTTTACTGTAAAATTACATTAAATGGATAGTTAGATCTATTACGGTTATTCACCGTATATAGTATGGAAACTTTCTGTTAACCAGTTAACAGTTTTTTACTGTAGCATTTTTACAGTCTTTTACCGTTAAATTCACAATAATTTTTAAACTGCTTTTATGATATTTTGGGGTGTTTTTGGTCATTATTGGAGCATAACAGTATCTGTTCCCCCATTCTCTTTTATTGTATGAAAAAGAGCAGCATGAACATAAAACCTAACATCCTCTTTTTTTCGCAGAAAAAAATAAAGTCACAGCTTTGAATTAAGTTTTATTTTGAATTAAGCTTATTTGTATTAGCCCATTGTCAGATTGTCTGATGTTTTTGTTAGATTATTGCATAAAATATTTGAATGGTTTCAAACGCAGACCACATTAGGCCATTGCCACATAAACAATTGATGTTTTTCCATCTAAAAAGATTTGGGTGTTATTTTGCCATATATTCAGTCACAATGTGATGATCTCATGTATATGTCTGGTTTCCTTTTATTTATTCAGTATGAGAATTTAATTTAAAACTCATTACTACCGGTAAATGAGAACACTGTGACCGTTTCCCCAGTAATAAAAGAAATGAGAAACTGAAGAGAGAGAAAATGCTCATGTGGATTTTTTATTGGATGTGTAAACACACGAAAATAAAACTGCACTTGCTGAACATCTTGTAGTCAGACATTATAGAAAAGGATTTTACAAGATTTAAGAGTAATTTCTTACAGTAAAATACTGTATTTTGATTTGTTGACAATGGTTTAATGTATTTTGTCTGTTTGAGTAGCTTCAAAAGTAAGGCAGTGGCTTTGTGATCAAGCAAATGAAATCCACACAGGTCAGAGACAATATCTATCCTTCTGAAAAGTTCTTTCATTTTGCCAGTTTTCCCAGTCTTTATGAGATCGTTTTGTCTTAAAGTTCCCGAGGGTGAGTTAAACTCCAGCTGATGGAAGGCAGTCGTTTGGTTAAAGCATCAGTACAGACATTGATTTTGACCTCTGTTGCCGTACAGCTCTAGGTGTAATTAAGGCTCATTATGGTGCAGTGTTGTACACGCTGGCTGCTGCCGCTGCTGATGAGACAGATGGCAAATATCAGACTCACAGTGGCATTGGGTTGAGCTGTGCCCACACACTGACTATTGAACCATTCATCTGAAACTCTGGAACTGTGAGCCACGGTCAGACCACCAGCTTACGTCAAGTTATTTGGCAGAGACTTTTATAAAAAGTGACTTACAGTCTGTTCAAGGTGTACATTTATTACAGGAAGTACTTTTAGTTGAGCAAATTAAGACCTAGCTTTATTCATGATTTCATAATGTTTGAACTGTGGATTGTTTTTCTTTGCCAGTTGTACTGTACATTCAACATGAGAAAAAGTCCCTTATTTCATTTAGAAAGAGCAAAAAACAAAAGTTACATTGATGCAATTACAATGGAAGTAAATGGGGACAATTTTTAGAGGAATTAAGAGGAAAAAAAGCTGTAATGCTGTTTAGATCATTATATTCCCATTGTTTAGGGTTCATTGTTTTCTATAGTTAATGCAGCAAAGTTTTTTTTTTCAGTGTGTTCACGTAGAGGTTTTCATGGGCCAATGTGAATAAGTCTAGGGCTGCGTCCGAAAACTGGAAAATGGTGCCTTCGGAGGACACATTTCAAGGTAGGAAGGCATCAAGGCACGTCCGAATCCAATGTTAACTTCACTTCCTATTTCCTGAGATACCTTCAGCTGATTGTTTTTTGAAGGCAGCATAGATGTATCCTTCGCTGCCTTTTGATATCCCACAATCCTGTGCGTTCCATTCTGTGACAGTTGAGCTAGAAAAATAAAGATGGCGTCCGAAAGTTGCATTTGCTGGTCAGTTGGTGTGTAAATACAAGTGTTTTCCACTTAACATTTTCCACTTTTGATGTCATTTCTAGCGAGAAATTACTACTGTAGTAATTAAATATTTGTTTAGTTCTCACCAAAGCTTGCGCTATTTTGCTGTAGATCATTAAACTGTTACGGTGCATCAGAAGTCAGAAATCAGTTTTGTGAGGTGCCTTCATTGCATGCACAAACACTGCCTTACAAGTCATTGCCTGATAAGGCAGCGAGGCAACAAGTCAGCTGCCTAGGTTTTCAAGATGCAGCCTAGATTTAAATTCACAGAAACAAGATAGTATATGCATGACCTGACGTTTTATTCTTATACAAAATGAGGCAATGAGAGTATTAACATCAAAATTCTCCAAAGCTGTTCATCAAGTTTATGATTAAATTTCATATTTTAAATCACCAATGAAATTTGACAACAGCTGTCTCATAAATTTAGTTTAAACACTCAAATCATGACAAAATCAGGACCAGCCAATGCGCAGGTGCGTTCAAGTCACTTTGATTGCGGTGTACATTTTCCTTATTACCTACACAAAAATACAGCACAGTTTTTGAAATCTACTTTTAGAAAATGAAGAACAACGAATGTGCATCTGGTGTGTTTTGCTTTTTAATGTTTTTAATTGATTAATGAAGCCACGGTAAACATTATCTTTACATATTATATTGTTATATTACAATGCTATTATATTTTGTTCAGGGAAATAGCTTATTTTGTTGTAAATAATAAAAAAAAGCTTGACAATGTCACAGCTAAATACC
Organism: Mylopharyngodon piceus; assembly: GCA_039654765.1. Taxonomy (NCBI): domain Eukaryota; kingdom Metazoa; phylum Chordata; class Actinopteri; order Cypriniformes; family Xenocyprididae; genus Mylopharyngodon; species Mylopharyngodon piceus. The sequence goes on along the minus strand of CM077458.1, from coordinate 16,721,484 downwards.
TATAAAAGTATAATCTGCTACATTTCTCACTGACACGCCCGCAACTTGTAAAGATCGAGTCTTAAAGAAAATCCAGAGCTTCCCACTCATATTTATGACTTTATAATTCCGATCATGTGCTTTCAACTCAGAAATTCCATCTTTTCGACATGACTTGAATGCACCATATGAGTCCACCATCTTTCTAAAGTCTTTGACTTGATGCGCCGCTGTGCAGACCGATCGGCGGCTGCGTTCGAAAGCTGAAAAAGGCTGCCTTCGGAGGATGCATTCAAAGGTAGGAAGGCATCAAGGCATGTCCGAATTCAGTGTCAGCTTCACTTACTGTCTCCTGAGATACCTTCATCTGATCGATTTATGAAGGCAGCATAGATGTATCCTTCCCTGCCTTTGATATCCCACAATTAAGCTAAAAAAAAAAAAAAAAAAAAAAGATGCAGATGGTGGTCAGTTTGTGTGTAAAAGTAAGTTTTTGACCAACTTTTTCCATTTTTGATGTCATTTCTAGTAATAAATGACTATTGAATATTCGCTTAGATATCACCAATGCTCTCTCTATTTTGTTGTAGATCATTAAACCATTACACTGTCTCAGAAGTCTGTCCGAAATCAGTTTTGTGAGGTATCGTCATGCGTAAACACTGCCTGTGCATTCAGTAGATGAGTTTGACTTAATGCTGCGCCGCGCAGACCGATCGGTGCTTGACAAATGCAATGCATTCTTAGAAAGTTTGTCTGACTTTGATCAGCGCCGCAGCTGCGTCACGATCATATGTGCCATCAAAGTACCAGCCGCCTGGGTCAGGCGCTGCAGTTGCCCCAAATCGGCTGCACAAGCTTTGATGATGACACACTTTATTCCTTATTGGCCAGACTCTCTGATGACAATGATGACGCATGTTTCATGTTTATTCTGACAATTTCAGTTGCACTAATGCTGACAAAATCATGTTTTTATAACTGTAAAAACTCTTCATGTAATCTTAATGTTATATTGTGCCATGTTTATCAAAATAAAACTGATAAAAATATAGACCCCACTGTATTTCTATTTAAATATTGTTTGTACATACAGACACTGTATTAAGCAATACATTTAAGTATTGAATGAAAAGTGCTTCTGTTGCTACATGAGAACATCTGAAACGTCTGTGTACTTGACAAATATTGCATCTAATCCACTTTTCTGTGATAAAGTAAGCAAACACAGTGCGAGCGTCACTATGGGAAGCAGATCTTGCCTGTCGGTGGAAGCCTAGTATAGTTCAACTCGAACACGCTTATTAAGGTAGCAAGACAACAAGCCAGCTGCCTAAGCTTTCCGACGCAGCCGACTTCACATCTCCATTTTCAACTCCTCCACGACTGCAAGTGGCAAATCTTGCCAATCAGTTTTAGCATGAATTAATCCTTTAATGTTTACGGATTGGCCTTCCATTGTAAGTTTCTTGCTCTAACCCAGATTTTTTTTTTTTTTTTTAAGAAAGGGAGGGACAAGTGGAAATTAATTTTTTTGGTAATCAACATTATGACAGAATATTCCATTAACACTATTGATAATTAAGTTCAACATCACCTGTGTGACTCCTGAGATCTCTTATCAGGAAGCCTTCATTCACCAGCATCTCATACTGAATTCTTTTTAATGTTGAGTTAAAACCCACCCCCCCACCTCCAAATCTTCGCCTGTGCATATAAGTACACATGACAAGTGTTTGAATGTGTTTCTAAGCACAGGGAACGGGGGTCTTTTTTCCCCCTGGTTTTGCCTGAGGTATCATGTCAGTCAAACTTAGAATTCAACTCCCACTGAATGTGTCTCAAATATGCTGATGCAAATGAAGCTGCTTTATTTCACTAGCTCTCTCGCTCTTTTCCCCCTTTGTCTCAAGGTGGATGTGAGTTTCAGAAATAACAATCTTCCAATTCATTAATAAAGTGCCTTGGAGAGAGTGGAAATGACAGAGGAAGCCAAAGAGAAAATAGAGAGCATTTGAAAACAATGAACAAGACAGGACCGCGAACGGCGAGGGCCGTGATCCCCCTGCGGGATCCAAGGAGAAAATAAATTTGCTCTAATTTCCTAATGGAGAACAAGCTTGTTAACTATCGTTCTGCTAATTTTCGTTACCTCCCTTCCGCCTCACGCGGTGTGTGCTCTTTGTAATCTCTGAGGTCACTTGGCTTTACCCAGAATTCTTAGAATCGACCCACCATGGGATCCATACTGCAGTGAAGCAACACACAAAGAGGTTGTGTGGCATTAAAGGCAAATTAGAAAGTCTCGCACAGTGGTGGTACATAAAGAAATGAAATACACTGGGTTTTAAGCCTCCTGTAAGCTTAAGTTCAGCAGGTGCTTAGTGAAAGTTTTTCAGTGTCAGACACATTACTTGTCTCAGTAATTAATCAGTTTTGTTTGCAGCGTCTGCTCCAACCTGAAAATTATATACGGAAGAACACCAGTTATCCATTCGCTTTGCTCTCATTCAAGAAACTTCAACCACACACACATTTTTGAGTTTGTTGTCTAAGCTGAACAATTTAAAATGCTTTTTTTTAAGCTCTCGGTTTGCTCTGCTTGTCTTTAGGTCTGCAAAATGTGTGGCAAATATGTGATGATAATAATAATAATAATAACAACACAAAATCAAATAATTGTAATATTTCACTGTAAAATAATAAAAAATTTTAATAATAATAACAATAATAATGCTTTTATTTTACAGTACTATACTAATATTTTGTAACAAATTATATGTCTGTGTCCATAAACTTTTATTTTGATATTCTTTTGTCTTTGCCTGTGTTCAGTTTCAGTGTGTTTAGTTCCTGTTTCCTTGGTTGCCATAGTTATTCATTGTTTCATTGATTAGAGTCTCACCTGTCGCTCATTGCCACTGTGTATTTATACCTCAGTTAGCTCCTAGGATCTCCTGGACTACTGGAGGAGACTGGCAGCTAGTGTGAGGGATCCACAAATGAGGTCAGTGCGAGTGGCCGGTATGCCAAATCCAATGATCTCAGCTCTACCAAGTCCGGTGTTCTCAGCGCTGCCAAGTCAAATGGTCTCAGTGCCCTCAAGTTCGTTGATCTCAGCGCATTCGAGTCAGGTGGTCCCAGTTGATGCCACTGCCATCTGCGCTGTACGCGATGGCTACTGCCATCTTGTGTGTTTGGGCCACACACACCACTGCAGCTCCTCCTGAGGCAGCAGCGTCTGCTTACAAACTCTTTATTTTACCGGTTCTCCCTGTTGTCTCTGTCATGGCCAAGGAGGCCAAATCGGAACACACTGTCTGCCCTGTCACAGCCAAGGAGGCCGAATATAAACTCTCTACCTGCTCTGTTATGGCCAAGGAGTCCATCTGTGAACTCACTTGTGTTCCCAGTTGCCTCTGTTACGGCCACAGAGGACGTCAATAAACTCTTTATGTTATAGGTTGCAGTTTTGTAGTGGGGGTCTTCTGCTCCACTGCGGGGATCTTCAGTCCTGTCTTTTCGGCTATGGTGGTCTTCAGTTCCACCATGGGGGTCTTCAGTCCCATCTGCTCGGCTGTGGTGGTCTTCAGCTCCACCTGCTCCGACTTGGAAGGCTTCAGCTTCGCCTAATCTGCTTTGGAGGTCTTCAGATTTGCCTGCTCCGCCGTGGGGGTATTCAGTCCCGTCTGCTCAGCTGTGGTGGTCTTCAGCTCCACCTTGGAAGGTCTTCAACTTCATCTACTCTGCCGTGGTGGTCTTCAGCTCCGCCCTGGCTCCCTGAACTGCCAGATCTGCCTTAGACTTCGGAACTGCTGGATTTGCTTTGGTCTTTGAGCCCACTTCCACCTCATGGAACTGGCCCTCTGTCCCTCCCCCTGTTCCGCCTCCATTCCACCACCCTCATGAACTTGTTTCCTTTACGGCACCAGGAGTCGCCTTTCCGCGCTGGGGGTTCTTTCACGGATTCCCTGTGTCTGTGTCCGTGGACTTTTATTTTGATATTCTTCTGTCTTACGTTGCCTGTGTTCCGTTCCATTGTTCCTGTTTCCTTGGTCGCCATAGTTATTCATTGTTTCATTGTTTAATTGATTATAGTCTCAACTGTCCCTCACTGGCACTTTGTATTTATACCCTCAATTAGCTTTTGTTCTTTGTCTTGTGTTTAAACGTTACTAGCTGGTATGTTTGGTTGATTCTTGGTTTGTATTAAATGTTACTTAACTGTTTATCTTCAAGTCTCTTTACTCTGGATCATCTAGCCAAGCCAGCACCTTAATTTTCAAATGTTAAACCATTTTGGTTTTATTTCTAACTGTGCAGCATTATTTACAGTGTGTTATTGTAATCATTGCACATGTTTAATCATCAGATGTTGCTCATTCATAGCTCAGAATTTTGTTTGGGATGTTTCTTAGTATTTTCTTAAACAATTGAGAACCTTTGTGTTTTTTCTTCTTCTTCTTCTTCTTCTTTTTTTTTTTTTCAGACAGAAATTTATTTTTTTATTTTTATTGTCATGTGTTATGCAAGAAGCCAAAGAGCAGAAATGAAGGGAACACAGAACATGGTGTTTAGATACAGCGGGATGTCATGGCTTAAAGCTCCTCTGACCTCGGGTGAGTGATTCGACCATGAAGTCTGTGCAGCAGGGGAATATCACTATAAATGTAGAGCAGCTTTTGTCACATATATAAATCCATGTTTGAGATTCAGAGGGATTAAAGTCTAACGAAACTTCCACTGTTCTTCCCTGACCAGAGCTGTCTCTCTTTTGACAGATACCATCCATAATTTACCTTCTAAATGTACCTTTACAAGATATACGTGAGGTAAATTAAATAGGTCACACTGTATGTACTGCAGATAAATGAGGTGTACAGGTGTATTCACCTCATTTTATTTGAGGTAAATTTAGCTTGTGCTTATGCTACAACAAAAATGGCCAAAAAGGTAACTTTACTTAAAGCCTATATAGACTACTACTGTTCAAAAGTTTGTGCTCAGTAAGATTGTTTTTTTTAATGTTTTAAAAGAAGTCTCACTAACGCTGCATTTATTTGATCATAAATACAGTAAAAACAGTAATATTGTAAAATATTATTACAATTTAAAATACCTGTTTTTAATATATTTATATTAAAAACATATATTTATATTTAATATATTTTAAAATGTCATTTATTTCTGTGATGGCAAAGCTGAATTTTCAGCATCATTACTCCAGTCTTCAGTGTAACATGACCCTTTAGAAATCATTTTAATATGCTGATTTGGTGCTTAAAAATATTTTTATTATTATCAATGTTGAAAACAGTTGTGCTGCTAAGTATCAGTGGTGATACTTTTTTTTTCAGGATATTTTGATGGATAGAATAAAGTTCAAATTCAAATTAAATCAGCATTTATTTGAAATATAACGTTATAAAAACATTTAATGACTTTTGACCAATTTAAGGTTTCTTTTTTTTTTGATGAATAAAATAATTTCTTAAAAAACACCAAATGGTAGTGTAATATGCATGCATTTTTTTAAATGCATAAAAAAAAAAAAAAAAAAGATCTCTAAGGTCTTCTGGTTGCTAGAAATGTCTTTCTTGAGTGTAACTGTGTGGCAATTTGAATTACTAAAACAGTATGATAATTTATTATACCTGTAAGTTAGGTTGCAAATATCTAAGATATAATGCACCCCAGTGCTTATTAAAAAGCATCGTCCTTACCTTTTTAATGCATGTACAGGCTTTAAGTACACCATGACTGAACAGGAATCATCAGTAATCATCTCTTTGAAGGATGAACAATTTTGGACACTCTGTATTAGAGCAACAGCAAGTTTATTACGTCCGTGTCCTTTTGAAGTTGTTTTTAGCAGCTCGAGAGCGAAGTGTCAGCCTGATAACAGCAGCTGTCTCGCCCCGAGGGGTGTGATGCAGATTAAGGGTGGATTAGTTGCTCTGGGCCGTGTTGCATGTGTTGTAATTGCAAGGATGATAGTGGCCAGGCACCAGAGGCGCCGTCCTGCGTGTTCAAAAGGGCCCTTGTGTCTCCAGAGTTCGGCCCTCTTAAGCACCTCGCAAATTAAATCGCCCTTTCTCGGCTACATGCAGCTTAGTTTGCTGCTGATTGCTTGAGGCTTCTTTTAAAGATTAAAAAAGAGAAACTGACAGTTCAGACTCTGAATTCTGATTGGATAAGCCACAATTGATATGCTGTAAAATAGGTGATATGTACTCTGTTGTTCAAAAAAGGGCAGAAGACAAATTAAATGCAGAAGACAAATTCTGAGTATGGGTTACCATACTTGGCCTGCACATATCACTTTCACTTTCAAAAGTTTGGGGTTGGTATGTTTTTTGAAAGAAGTCTCTTTTGCTCACCAAAGCTGCATGTATTTGATCAAAAATACAGTCAAAAACTGATATTTTGAAATGATTAAATTTAAAATAATTGTTTTCTATTTAAATATACTTTAAAATGTAATTTAGTCCTGTGATGCAAAGCTGAATTTTCAGCTTCCTTACTCCAGTCTTCAGTGTCACATGATCCTTCAGAAATCATTCTAATATGCTTATTATAATGAAGCAGAGATTTGCCAGTTGCAGTCGGGGAGGAGTTGAAAACAGAGACGTGAAGTCGCACTCTTTCTGCTTCCCGTAGTGACACTTGCAAGGTGTTTGGTACTTTGCCATATATGATGTGTAATCCACATTGTGGATTAGATACAATATTAGTAAGATACACAGAAGTTTCAGATGTTTTCATGAACAGGATTTCCCCTTCCCATCATGTTTTGCACAGGGCTGGATAGGAAGAGTAAATGTTGAAATAAAATGTTATTTTATGCGTTTTTTCATAAAGATGAAAAAAATTGGGAGACTTGTTAATGTTTAATGTTTTTTTATGCTTATATTTAAAAGAGTTTGTAACGCGTTGTGTACGGAGCAAACAGGGATAGCTCACTTAGCTTGAGTTACTGATACCGTACCAGACTTCACGGAGGCGATTGACATTTCACAACTGGCGCTTTATTACCCATGGAACTCGTGTAACTGTCCGTCACAAATGTTGTGCCGTCCACAGCGTTACTTAATAAAGAAAATAACTTAAAAGGAGCAACAGAAAATAACCCGCATACATACGGTGCTCGAGTCGCACATACAATGCAGATCGACAGTTCAACCGGGAGCGCGCAACTCTTAAAGGGGCCACACCATATTTCTACTCGTTACAAGTTTCTGGTATGTTAGTGTTTTTGGAGGTTACCATTGTGGTTAAGTGTAGAGCACGTGCTTGGGTTGAGGACCTGCTAACAACAATTAAAGTTGTTTTAAAAATAAAAACAACTACTTTGGCCATGCCATGGATGTAACAAAACCATCTTCTGGTTAATGCCTAACAATAAGAGTCTTTACAGAGTAAAGATTTTGTAAAAGGTTTTCTTGTTAGACAACATTTGTAAATGTTGTAAAAATTGTTCTTGAATGCATTCACTAAATAAACTAATCAATTAAACTGGATTACTTCTTTTAATGTTTGTTTGATATTAATTTTAGGATAATTGAACTTAATAGTTTTGGACAAAATTAAGAATGTTAACCTGATTCAACTAAATGGCATTGAATTAACCTTATGTAATAAATTAGGTTTACTGAAATAAACAAAGTTAATTGAATTCAACATAACCCAATTACATGGAACCTGTTGCCATAAAAAAAGTTAAGTAAATCCAACATATAATTTTTTTTTTGAGTGTGGGTTTTATTTCGAAAAAATATAAAACACAAAATAACATTAAGGTTACATGAAAAGGAAATTTGTGAGCATTAGCTGAGCTGAATGTGTCAGAATAAACACGAAACATACGATTGCTGTCTTCGGTAAATCCAGCCAATCGTGAAACAGCTGTGTCGTCATCAGAGCTCGTGCAGCCGATCTGGGGCAACTGCAGTGCCTGACCTAGGAGGATGGTCTCGTCTTGCTCTCGCATTACTTTTATGGCACAGGTGATTGTGATGTAGCACATGTGATGTGATGGCTTGTTCGAGATGCATCGGTGCTGCGCAGACCAATCGGCCAATGACAGCAAAGTACTGTAAGATCAATTCAAAAGCATAGAGAGGAGTCGTCTGCTCTCCAATCAGTCTCGCAGTAAATTGATGTCATACGGCGATCGGTCCGATGCATCTTGAACAAGCCTAACATCTGACAACTTTCTAACCAGAATGTATTGCATTTGTCAGGCATCGATTGGTCGGCACAGTTCTGCATTGGAGCTGCATTTAACTCCACTTTTAGACATACACTTGCGAACTTCCCTAAGCACTTCCCCTCGGGGGAATCCCCACCACCATTTTGAAGTGCATTCAATTTCATCAAGTGGACTAGGGAAGTTTATTTGGACAGACCCTCGACCCCTCGATTTTAACAGAGGGACTAAGTCTCAACATGTACACTTCAGGCAGATCCATAGACCACAATGCAACATGATTGTGACATCACAGCAGGTCACGCTTAATTTACCCCCACCCCACACAACTCTAGTATAGAGAACACAATTTCTTTGAAATGTTTTGTAACATTATAATAGACTTTACTGTAACTTTTGCACAAACAAGCACTGAAGGTTAATACTCAAGGTTAAGTGTTTATCAAATCTCTAACCTTAAATGAGCATTAATAAAAGTGCTTGACTTATATTTGTAGTCACACCTTTAAGGGTATTAAATCGCTGTAGCGCGTTTATGGTGCCGTAAACACATCCTCCCACACATGAGCTCATTTTGAAGTGTAGTAAAGCCTCTGTCCTCATGTAATAGCTCTCAGTGATCAGACATGCTGCAGTGTTCTCATCTGGAGCCGGAAGACTGCTTATGAAACCTCAGCAGGCATATCTGGGATGTTTCTCTGAAGAAAAGCTTCTCCCTGAGCCATTGTGTGGCTCATTATTTAAAATAACGTAGAGAGAAGTCCCTTTCAGCCTGGTAATTATCCTGCGTGGATGAGTGAGAGCGGATTAGAGAATACTGTGATCCGGGCGAAGCTGCCGTTTCGTCTCTGTTTACGCAAAAGTGCCGCCACACCGGCTTACTATTGCAATTGGACAATGTTTTCCTCTAAATGAATTACATGCTCTATTTGAGGAGTTGAATCAAATTAGAGAATGGTGGGAAAACAAACGTTGCTGCGTTCGGAAAAGTCTTCTAATGGTTCCTTTGTTTTCAGTGAGCGGCACAATAGATTAGATCCTAAACAAATGGGTTTTTACCACTTCCAAAAGCCACTTTGTAAAAAGAGACTTAAAAAAGACAGAATGAGAAAATGAGTGAACGTCTCAGCTATATGCTGGAAGGGAATGACGCAAATGGAGCGTCAATGATGAACAGTATTGGGGAAGCTACCTTGAACCTGAAACTACAAATTGGAAATATCTTTTGAATTGCATATATAAATGTAGTGCTTGAGATAGACCAGACACACAGTTATTTGTTATATTTAGCAAATAACCCAACAAAAAAAACATGAGTTCTATGGAGCTACCTCTGAGCTGCAGCTTATACCCAGATGCAGAACTGGGCCTCTAGTTACCATAGCAGCAAAGATACATCAACAAGAACCCAAAGGAATTTAGAGAGAGAGTTTTACTCTCACTTCATTTAATTTTTAAACAAACAAATAAACCCTTTTTAATCCTATACCTTCTATATGAAAAATATATAAACATGTATTCAGTTTTTCCATCTTATGATTTTCCTTTTATATTGTCTTGCATATGTATTAACTTAAACTCTTGGAATAATTCAGAATTGCACACTCTAGTTAAACAAGAACACATGTATAGCATGTTTGGTATCTATAAACTGCCATTTCAATTTCCTGTATGTTCATTTACGTTACATTTTGCTAACTCTGTTACACATTAGTATTATAAGAATCTTGAAGGTTCTTCTCTTAACACCCAATTTCATATGCAAAACACCCTGCTAGAAGACAAAGGATCATAAACTTTCCCTCCAAAAGTTCAACTCCTTATTGGCTCACTCACCTCCTGAGGGTGTGATATCTTCATGCTTTAAAAGATCACCGATCACAAGATCAGGCCTCCTTTTTCTCCTTTTTCTAAGAAAGAAATTCTGACATGAAGATTATGCTGAGCTAGAAGTCTTCTAAGTTTTGCCAGGACAGCCTTGTCTTTCCAATCATCAAAGACCTTCTACATCAACCCCTATCTCTCTCATCAATACAACTTCAGCCAAGATCAATAAAAGCTTCAACAAATTGCATCAGTACTATTTCAAACTGGCGAGACATGCAAGTATCATACTTTGCCTTATTATTTGACACCTATCACCTACCCCTTTTCACAAAGGTGCGTTAACCCTTTCGCACGTAAGTTTAAAATATTCTGGCTGACCCCCCAGCGTGAGTTTTTTAAGGCGACCGTTATTTAGAACTTAGCACTTTATTGTTTCCATGGTGACGCGTCATTGCATGTCACATAACACACCACAGCGCTGTATGACTGATGATCTGCTTTTATTTAATTTTTCCTTTTTTATTCAAAATATTCACAAATTTGTTAGCTATAGCATGAAATATCTGATATTCCGATTGTCAAATATGTGCAAGTGGATGTGTTTTGCTGTTTAAACACCTTTATAACGATCGCGTTAGTTGAGCCATATGCGTGATGGGCGCCGCCATGTTAGTTTGCGTTGCACAGTGAATCGGATCTGTTGGATTTACAACACGTGAATTCATCCACTTCTCCCGAAATACATGGAAGTAAGTGAGTCGGTGAACTGGGGAAGAATAGAGTAAACTTTAAAGTTACTTTCACAATGTGTATCTGATATGGATAATGGATAATGGAAAGGGTTGTTATTTCCGCTTCTAGACATCATTGTGTATTATACAAACACTCTAAATATATTGTTTTGTTAGTATTCATGTGTATTTAAATGTCTGAAACCTAAAATAAACATTATTTGGTTGAAAACCAAAAATATATGTGATATATGAAAGCGCTGCGTGCGTTCGTCTCTGGTTTAGCACCAGCCAAAGCGCGCAAGCACATTTGAATTTGGCAGTTGATCACGTGAGGCGCTCAACGTTCTAATCACACCGGTGTGATCGTACGCTCCTGGGGCCAGCCAAGACTGATCACACCGGTGTGATCGTACGTGTCAAAGGGTTAAAACTAAGAAACTAATGTTTCCTTCAGGCTGTTGGTCTGCTAAATATCAAATAATGCCATAATTTCATGCTTTTATTCTTTACTCTGCTTCAGCTTTAACCCTCTTCCTATTCCCAACTGTATGCGTGTGTTATGTTACCGGTCTTGTCAGGACTTTTGTTGTATTTCCTGTTTCTTGTGCCATGTTTGTAGTTCGTTGTCATTTTTTATGTTGATTAGTGTCTTGTTAGCTTGTTACCCCCTGTGTATATATAGCCCTTGTGTTCTTTTATATAAAATAAGTATACTTAAAGTTCATTTTATTAAGTATACTTAAGTTAAAGTATATTTTTAAGTGCACTCTATTTAGTAAGTATACTAATATGAATGTACTAGTACACGTAACTTGGGACTAAATTGGTTCACTTTTTAGCGTGGTAGTGTGGTAGTAGGTGTAACTAGTAAACTTTGTGTACACAACTAGTTTACAACTACGGTTTTCATTTGTACTGCAACTATACTACAAGTGAACCTATAGGTATACTGATAGTTTACTAGTTTAATACGTGTAGCATATTTTTTTTTGTAGTATATGAATGTAGGCTTTGAAGGATACTCTTAGTAAACTACTAGTTTAGTAGTTTTATACTACAAGTATACTTTTAAGTTTTCTTTAAGCGAACTTACTTAAATCATACTTATAATTTACTATTTATATATTATGTTTGCACTTACAATGTTCCTATTTAGGTATTTATTTTTTAGATGTGAAATATACCTTTAATTGTACATTAACTCTTTACCCGCCAGTGTTTTTTGCCAGCACCAGCATTTTTGATCATTTTCACAAAACTTTCATGGCCCCCAGAATATTTTGTTGTATGAATATCTGAACATGCAATATACCAAAAGAAAGAACAGAGCCTCTGCTCTTAAAAAAAAAAAAAAAAACATATTTCTGCTCTAAATTTCATTCTAGCTTCATGCATTCTTTTTTCTTGTGTGTGTTTCATTTAAAAAAGCAACATTTTAAACAAAAAGGTATTGCAGTAAAGACTGGGTCAAATTTATTTTCATGTTTCAAAACTAATAAATTTATGAATTTCTATTGTAACAAACTGATTGTTACATCCACGCCTTCCTGGACTCCGTTTCCCAGCATCCTCCTGTGCTCCACACCTGTCTGCACTTCCCTCATCAGTCTTCCCGCCATGTTCCCCGGATTCCCAGCACCTGTTGTTCCTCGTCAGCACTCCCTTTAAGTTGGACACTTTCCTTGCACTCCTTGTCGGTTCTTGTTGTTGATGTTGATGTCTAATGTGTGTATGCTGTTTCCGTGTTCCTGGATTGGTTATTAAAGCCCATACCTTTGTGGATCTCTGTATTCGCCTCATCCCTGCAGCACCACACGTAACAGAAGAACCGACCAAAACCATCTGGAGATCCACTACTAAAAGATGGGCTTATTCCTGGTTCCCGTGCCTCCCGTGCCTCCCATGCCTCCCAAACCAGCCACAGCGGGGGATCGTCTCATTGGGCTCCTGCAGGACGGACGTTCACTGGAGAGGTATGTGGAGGAGTTTGTTGAGTTGGCTTTTTTGACGAATTGGTCAGACGCTTGCTTAAACGCCCTTTTTCTGGAGGGGCTGGACGAGAGCATAATCCGGTTTGATGAACCTGACAATTCTGTTTCCTTAAACGATACTATTAATCTGATTTTGTATTTGAATGGTTCCGAGTTCATTGTCGAAGAGGTTCAAAGTGATAAGTGCATATCTCGTCCAGTTCCCCCAGAAACACGGGCGGCCTGGCCAGTTCGTCAATCTCCAACTTCCCCCGCATGCCCCTCCAGTGAGCTTTTCCCCAGTGTCCTGCCGGACCCAAACCCCCGTATGGCCAATGAAAAGTCCTCCGCTGGGCCCAGACGGCCCAAGAGGAAAAAGAAGAGGGCCACCAAGCAGCCCAAGTTCCCTGAGTTTTCTGCCTCCGAGCAGCCCAAGTTCCCTGAGTTTTCTGCCTCCGAGCAGCCCAAGTTCCCTGAGTTTTCTGCCGCCGTGCAGCCCAAGTTCCCTGAGTTCTCTGCCTCCGAGCAGCCCAAGTTTCCTGAGTTCTCTGCCTCCGAGCAGCCCAAGTTCCCTGAGTTCTCTGCCTCCGAGCAGCCCAAGTTCCCTGAGTTTTCTGCCTCCGAGCAGCCCAAGTTCCCTGAGTTTTCTGCCTCCGAGCAGCCCAAGTTCCCTGAGTTTTCTGCCTCCGAGCAGCCCAAGTTCCCTGAGTTTTCTGCCTCCGAGCAGCCCAAGTTCCCTGAGTTTTCTGCCTCCGAGCAGCCCAAGTTCCCTGAGTTTTCTGCCGCCGAGCAGCCCAAGTTCCCTGAGTTTTCTGCCGCCGAGCCAGCCGCCGCCGAGCCAGCCGCCGCCGAGCCAGCCGCCGCCGAGCCAGCCGCCGCCGAGCCAGCCGCCGCCGAGCCAGCCGCCGCCGAGCCAGCCGCTCCAGCTCCAGCCGCCGCCGAGCCAGCCGCTCCAGCTCCAGCCGCCGCCGAGCCAGCCGCTCCAGCTCCAGCCGCCGCCGAGCCAGCCGCTCCAGCTCCAGCCGCCGCCGAGCCAGCCGCTCCAGCTCCAGCCGCCGCCGAGCCAGCCGCTCCAGCTCCAGCCGCCGCCGAGCCAGCCGCTCCAGCTCCAGCCGCCGCCGAGCCAGCCGCTCCAGCTCCAGCCGCCGCCGAGCCAGCCGCTCCAGCTCCAGCCGCCGCCGAGCCAGCCGCTCCGCTCCAGCTGCCGGACCCAAACCCCTGTATGGCCAATGAAAAGTCCTCCGCTGGGCCCAGACGGCCCAAGAGGAAAAAGAAGAGGGCCACCAAGCAGCCCAAGTTCCCTGAGTTTTCTGCCTCCGAGCAGCCCAAGTTCCCTGAGTTTTCTGCCTCCGAGCAGCCCAAGTTCCCTGAGTTTTCTGCCGCCGTGCAGCCCAAGTTCCCTGAGTTTTCTGCCTCCGAGCAGCCCAAGTTCCCTGAGTTCTCTGCCTCCGTGCAGCCCAAGTTCCCTGAGTTCTCTGCCTCCGAGCAGCCCAAGTTCCCTGAGTTTTCTGCCTCCGAGCAGCCCAAGTTCCCTGAGTTTTCTGCCTCCGAGCAGCCCAAGTTCCCTGAGTTTTCTGCCTCCGAGCAGCCCAAGTTCCCTGAGTTTTCTGCCGCCGAGCCAGCCGCTCCAGCTCCAGCCGCCGCCGAGCCAGCCGCTCCAGCTCCAGCCGCCGCCGAGCCAGCCGCTCCAGCTCCAGCCGCCGCCGAGCCAGCCGCTCCAGCTCCAGCCGCCGCCGAGCCAGCCGCTCCAGCTCCAGCCGCCGCCGAGCCAGCCGCTCCAGCTCCAGCCGCCGCCGAGCCAGCCGCTCCAGCCGCCGCCGAGCCAGCCGCTCCAGCTCCAGCCGCCGCCGAGCCAGCCGCTCCAGCTCCAGCCGCCGCCGAGCCAGCCGCCGCCGAGCCAGCCGCTCCAGCTCCAGCCTGCCACGAGCCAGCCGCTCCAGCTCCAGCCTGCCACGAGCCCGCCGCTCCAGCTCCAGCCTGCCACGAGCCCGCTCCAGCTCCAGCCTGCCACGAGCCCACTCCAGTAGCCCACGAGCCCTTCAAGCCCCTGAGTCTCCCCAAGAATTTTTTTGGGGGGGGAAGGGTACCCGTGGGTGGGAAAGATGGGGGTGGGCTCGGAGACCCGCCGTGGCCTTCCCTAGCTCCTGACCCGCCGTGGCCTTCCCTAGCTCCTGACCCGCCGTGGCCTTCCCTAGCTCCTGACCCGCCGTGGCCTTCCCTAGCTCCTGACCCGCCGTGGCCTTCCCTAGCTCCTGACCCGCCGTGGCCTTCCCTAGCTCCTGACCCGCCGTGGCCTTCCCTAGCTCCTGACCCGCCGTGGCCTTCCCTAGCTCCTGACCCGCCGTGGCCTTCCCTAGCTCCTGACCCGCCGTGGCCGCCCACGGCTCCTGACCCGCCGTGGCCGCCCACGGCTCCTGACCCGCCGTGGCCTTCCCTGGCTCCTGACCCGCCGTGGCCTTCCCTGGCTCCTGACCCGCCGTGGCCTTCCCTGGCTCCTGACCCGCCGTGGCCGCCCACGGCTCCTGACCCGCCGTGGCCGCCCACGGCTCCTGACCCGCCGTGGCCGCCCACGGCTCCTGACCCGCCGTGGCCTTCCCTAGCTCCTGACCCGCCGTGGCCGCCCACGGCTCCTGACCCGCCGTGGCCGCCCACGGCTCCTGACCCGCCGTGGCCGCCCACGGCTCCTGACCCGCCGTGGCCGCCCACGGCTCCTGACCCGCCGTGGCCGCCCACGGCTCCTGACCCGCCGTGGCCGCCCACGGCTCCTGACCCGCCGTGACGGCCTGTGGTCCTGGGACCGCCCTGGAGACCTCTGCACCCGTCTGCACCCCCCGCACCTGCCTGTAGGTCTCCAGGGCGCCCACCCCCCCTCCCCAGTTGTTACATCTGAGGCGTGAGGACACGCCTCCCGGGGAGGGGGAGGTAATGTTACATCCATGCCTTCCTGGACTCCGTTTCCCAGCATCCTCCTGTGCTCCACACCTGTCTGCACTTCCCTCATCAGTCTTCCCGCCATGTTCCCCGGATTCCCAGCACCTGTTCCTTGTCAGCACTCCCTTTAAGTTGGACACTTTCCTTGCACTCCTTGTCGGTTCTTGTTCTTGTTGTTGATGTCTAATGTGTGTATGCTGTTTCCGTGTTCCTGGATTGGTTATTAAAGCCCATACCTTTGTGGATCTCTGTATTCGCCTCATCCCTGCAGCACCACACGTAACACTGATCTAAGGCCTTCAGTATTTTGTTTTGCCCTCTGGTTTCTTTTGTTTATCCTTCACTGTATAGACATTGTTTAGCTCATTTATGCTCTTTCCATAACTCTTCATATCTGTCTGGGTCTTTTCTCATTACCTCTCTGCATTTCTGTCATCTTACCGTAGATTAATTTAATATCATCTAGGTTTGCAAAAATGGCATGTTTACATTTAGTTTACAATAGACTTAATATTTGTAATATACACTGATCAGCCACAGCCATAAAATCACCTGCCTAATATAATGTAGGTCCCCCTCCTGCTGCCAAAACAGCTCTGATATGTCAAGGCAAAGACTACACAATACCTCTGATTGTGTCCTGTGGTATCAGGTTGCGAGGTGGGGCCTCCATGGATCAGATTTTTTCATCAAGCACATCCCATAGATGCTCAGTCGGATTGAGATATGGGGAATCTGGAGGCCAGATGTCACAGTTATTCTCTGTTTAGTTTTTTTTTTTTTTTTATGAACTTTTAGTCTGTTTCTCTTCAGTTTTCCTGTGTTCCCTTGTTCTCCTTTTCCCGCCACTAATCAGTTGTCATTGACATTTAACGATCACACCTGTATGTATTTAGTTATACATAATCATTGTGTATTTATGTTTCTCTGTTTCTCACATTCATTGTCCAGTATTGTTTGTGCTATGCACACTGTTCATCTATTTTACCTCTTGTTGGATTACCGGATCTTGCTTCATTTAATAAACAACGCCTTAATTTTGATATACTTCATTTATCTTCTTCATCCTTGAACTAAAACGTGACAGCCTTGAACTCTGTCATGTTCCTCAAACCATTCCTGAATATTTTTTGCAGTGTGGCAGGGTGCATTACCCTGCTGAAATAGGCCACTGCCATGAATACCATTGCCATGGTCTGCAACAACCTTCAGGTAGGTGGTACCTGTCAAAGTAACATCCACATGAATGCCAGGACCCATGGTTTCCCAGCAGAACATTACCCTGAACATCACACTGCCTCTGCCAGCCTGCCTTCTTCCCATAGTGCTCCTGCCATCTTTTGGTTGAGTGGTCGAGTTTTGACACTCACATGCCCATTGTAGGCACTTTCGGTGGTGGACAGGGGTCATCATGGTCACTCTGTCCGGTCTGCAGCTACGCAGCAAACTGTCATGCATTGCGTGTTCTGATACTATTCTATCATGAACAGAATTAAGTTTTTCAGCAAGTTTTTGAGCTACAGCTCTTCTGTGTGATCGGACCAGACGGGCTAGCCTTCTCTCCCCATGTGCATCAGTGAGCCTTGACCCTGACGCTGGTTCAGCGGTTGACCTTCCTTGCACCACTTTTGGTAGGTACAAGATCTGCTGTTTTGGAGATGTTCTGACCCAGTTGTATAGCCATCACTAATTGGCCCCTGTCAAAGTCACTCAGATCTTTTCACTTGGTAATTTTTCCTGCTTCCAACACATGAAATTCAAGAACTGACTGTTCACTTGTTGCCTAATATATCCCACCCCTTGACAGGTGTCATTGTAACGATATAATGAAATTTACTTCACCTGTTAGTTGTTTTAATGTTGTGGCTGATCAGAGCTATATACAGTATAAACTTTGAATTTGTCTCTACCGCAACACAGGGTCTTTACCTCTTTAAAGACATGTTGTGAAAATTGCAAGGTCTGATACATCACTTTTGACTTAGCACCTTATATACATGTAACAGTAATATAAATTTATTTTTTTAAATTGTAGTTCAAAATACACAATTACTAAGCTGTATATGGTAAGGACGCAATAAATACTTCAGAAGAAAGATTATCTTTATCTTATTTTTCTGAATCTTGTGAGGGACCTAATGTGAGTGGCCCAATTTGTCAGCCATGTGCCCATGTGCTAATTTCTGTTTCTATAGAAACTAGATTTGCTTGGCTTTGAACAAATGTCAAATTAAAAATCTTTTTCAGTGGACTCAAAAGTGTGGGACAGGTCCATTTAGATTAAATAAAATTATATAAATGCTCAGTAAACAAAAAAAGAACTTTAAGATGTTAGTATTAGTTATAAAAGAAATAGCTAATTTTTAGCATCGAGACCACAGTTGTGGGACATAAACAAAAATGATGTTTGGACCTATAAATGCTTCATAATTTTATTTCATTTTCATTTCATTCACATTAATCAGTAATTATTTTTTATGTCAAGGTGTGTAATAACACTGTGTTTATATTTATCAAGCATCATATGACAAATTTTAACATAAATCTTAAAATTTCACTGCTGGGACTTAAACGTACCCGTAGTTGCAGAAACACCTGGATACAGTCAGGCCATTTGACACCATGTATCCGACTGCAGGTTTGCTATAACATTAACTATTACAGCAAATGGCCTGAGGTCTTCTTTACTCACACTGTCACTACGGATTCTGTGGTTCTGTCTTCAGCTGCCATGGAAATTCATTAAGTATTGTTACTGAGAACAGTGTTCAGTTTATGTCTGCTGCTTTTGTTGCTTTCCTGGAAGGAAGGAATATTCATCACCATTGTTACTCTCTCTACTACCCCGCAGCTAATGGTGCTGTAAAGAGGTTCATCCGTGTGCTCAAACACACTGTCCAAATGGCCATCTAGCAACATAAGCTATGGAAACCTGTGGTAACTGACTTCTTGCAGGTGTACTGTGCCACTCCACATGCTGCAACAGGTAATTCACCCTCTCAGCTTCAGTCTATTTTGCTCACACTACTTGTTTCCAGGAGGGGGATAAAGTGAGGGTACGGAACCCCTTGCATGTTCCTAAGGGACAGAGAAAGTTTACTGATATACTCACGGTTGCCAAGAGACTTAGGGTGGGCACATTTCCATCATTAGTGATGGAAAGAATGCTTCCCATCTCACTGCATTTCCATGCACTTCAACATCCCATGCACTTTAACAACTGAGAACACTGCTCACTACACACTAGGGATGTTCCCGAAGCCGAATACCTTATTCTTAAAGGCATGGATAATGGCTTCAAAACAAGTAACAAATAATTCTGCCGAATAATAGAAAAAATATTCGGCTGACACAGTCACTCCTTGTGTTTGCTGTATAACAGGAATGCCAGGTGATAGCACAAAATTATAGGCCTACTTAAACCTCCTTCTTCTTGTTCTCTCTGTACATTTATTGTCTGGTTTGACAGACTTTTTGTAATTGAAATTGCCCTGCTGGACCTAAAGGTTGTCTGCATGGCTGGGTGTTGCTTTCCCCCTATTATCGGTGATGAGGCTCAATACTCCTGTTTTAAAAACAGAAGATTGGCCAAAAGACTAAATGTACATAAATGTAGAAAATATGCTTTAATATGTATATTTCACTATGTTTTTATCTATCTATCTATCTATCTAGTCTGTCTGTCTGTCTGCCTGTCTCTGTATATATACAGAAGTCAACATGGAATAAAAATTGACCCTATTTACATCCTTTTTAAAATCATCCATAGCACTTTTTTTTTTTTTTTTTTAAGAAAAAAATTGTTAGTCTTTTTAATTTTCCATCACAACGTAAAAACTTGATCTGCTTCTGACACAATTTTTCATCTTTAACTGATGTTACCAATTGGTGATTTTCCAGTGCAAACAATCAACCACTGTACATGTTTCAATCTCAAATACACCACATTATGGAAATAAAATGGGTTGCGAATACTGTTTCATATTGACCTGTGTATTTAAATTGTGAATTTAAAAGACAGAGTGACGCATCAAGGATTTTAGTGCACTGTGTGCTCTATTTTATTAATCTTTTATTGCTCTGAGTATAATAAATCTACAAGGTAGCACCAGGAATCCCTTCTGTGGTGGTGTGACTTCTGTCATCAGCCATACCTCCATAAACTGTGTCGTAACAGACCAACCTCAGGCACAAGCTGCCGCATTCCATCTTCCTGGTGTACGCTGGCATTTCTCATTACATTCTCCAATAACCAGTCAGGCTCTGTGGTGGACTCCCTGCTCAAGCTGGGTAAATTTGCCTTCAGTGTACAACACAACAGTGAAGGGTTATGGGGAACTCCAGACAGAAGGAAGAAGTGGCAAAAACTCGGATGAACATGGCCAGTATCTCCTCACCTACAGTGTATTGTGAGAGGATCATGCGGAAACTTGATCAGGGGTGAAATGAGCTCTGGTGGCATTAGAGGAAAGAATGTTATGTGGCACAAGGGGTCCACAGCTGAGCACACAAGGAAAATACAAAGGAGCAAGGTCTTGACAGACACAGAAAGGAGGAATTACTTTGATGTGTAAAAGACACTATTGATTGTTTAATGTTATATAAAGTGATGTTCTTTTGAGGAAAAAGACTGAAAGATAAAAATAGCATGTGTGTGGGTATCAGAGGTGTTTTGAGTTCAGTGAGAAAGAAAAAGAAAAACAATTAAATAGCTCTCACAATTGATATCTCTTTAAAATGTGTCAGTTTCAGGAACTCAAAAGAAAAAGAAAATCCTAAATACTCATAAAAGTTGAGTTTGCCCTACTCAAACCAATTAATTATTTAGAGCCTTATAGTTTACAGTGTACGTAGAAACAATATGTAGAATTTTACGTAGAAAAATGAAATAAAACTAATAAAAATGACCAGCACAATACAAAGTTACTAGACCTGAAAATATAAATATAAAAGCTAATTCAAAATATTAAGTAATATAGTACTATATAATACTAAAATGACTGGTAATCTCATGGCTATCTCTGCTATAGTTTTAGAAGAGATGTCAATAATGTCTCAAACTGTGCTCAGATTTGATGATAGACCATGTCTGTAAGAATTATTAATTTTATAGCAATATTCTAGCTTTATAATTTTGCTGTATATATGCATACATTGAAGACATTTCTAGGGACTAGACTATAAATTTTGGCTCTTTTAATTTGGACCAATTACCAACCACCTAGAATTCTCTAGTTTAAAACCATTCAAAACACCTTAGCAACAAACTAGCAATGCAGTGGCAACTAATCAGAGCATTCTTGCATCATCAAGGTTATTTTTGCACAATCAGGCACCACACAGATCTAATTTTTATACCCATTTTGGTAACACTTTATAATAAGTATACAGTAGTAAAGTATTTACAAATCATTTGCAAACTACTAGTTTATAGTTAATAGTTTTTAAAATGTAGTTAATACTTTAATAGACTATACAGTGAGTTCTTCATTCATCGTCACTGTAATTAAAGTATTATTGTTTAATTAGCTCATATAAAGAGTTAGATAATGCTTTGTTAATGACTTATTAACCGTGAATAGTTCTCACTTTAGATTGGGTCACAGAATATCGGAAAATATCATTAATTAGGTGATTTAAACCAACCTTTATTGGACATTAATAACATTAGTATTAAGAGTCCCTTAAAATGTTTACAAATACTGCACATTAAATACATTAAGCCTATCTCCAAAGCTAAACACAACCACTTATGTGGCTTATACAAAAACAAAAAACTAAAAAAAAATAAACAAATAAATAAATAAATAAAATGCTATCAATATGAAATACATACAAATACTTATTAGGTCACATTGTTAAAATTTAAAAGTTAAGATTTGGGGTAGGTTTAGGGGATAAAATATACAGTTTGTACAGTACAAAAATCATTATTTCTATGGAAAGTCCCAATAAAACATGGAAACCCAACGTGTGTGTGTGTGTGTGTGTGCGCGTGCGCTTTTGTGATTTATGAGGACACAAATTTGTATAATGACATGGGTATTACACTGGTATTACGACGTAAACATGAAATATGAGGACATTTCATGAGTCCTTAAATTTAAAATAGCTTTAAAAACATACTAAACAATGTTTTATTAAAAATGTAAAAATGCAGAATGTTTTCTGTGATGGGTAGGTTTAGGGGTAGGGGTAGTGTAGGGGGATAGAATGTAAAGTTTGTACAGTATAAAAACCATTACGCCTATGGAATGTCCTCACTTTAATAGCAAAACAAACGTGTGTGCGTGCGTGTGTGTTTGTGCTTAATGTATTTGTAAACTTTAAGGGACTCTTAATACTAATGTAATTAATGTCCAACAAAGGCTGGGTTAAAACACTTTAACACTTTTTATTAATGACATTTTCCAATTTTCCGTGACCTAATCTAAAGTGAGAACTATTTATGGTTAATAAGTTAACAAAGCATTATCTAACTCTTTTTATATAAGCTAATTAAACAACAATAATTTGTTAATTACAGTGACAATGAATGAAGAACTCATTATTGTATATAGTCTATTAACGTATTAATTACAGTTTTTAAACTATTAACTTTAAACTAATAGTTTGCAAATGATTTATAAGTGCTTTGGGTTACTTTATTTTGAGGGGTCCGTGTTACAGAGTAATAATAATGTATACTTATTATGAAGTGTTAACTCTATTGGTTTTCCTGTTTTAGACCAAGCTGATAAGTTCATCATAACCGAGAACTCCATTACATGTCCTGAGCTGTGAAAGAGCGACCCTTTGAGCAATGGGTCCATGAGCCAGAAGTGCTCCACACCCCGCATACCCATTTGACACATGCTGTGGAGGTAATTCACTCTGGCAAAGCGGGTGAGCTGTATTCACCTTCCAGACACATTGTGCTTTCAGCCTCTTCACACACACAGAGTTTGATACGCTGCCCACTTCTTATCTGCATCCACAACCACATAAACATGCAGCCCGGCATCCTCCCCTTCACTCGATTGCTGTTCTCTCCCTGGATTCACACTCAGATTGATTTACTGCTGGAGCTAATAGGATCAGCACAAGCATGCCATTACCAATGACGAGAAAGACTCGCATGCTGTGGCCACATCACAGGGAGGTCACATGTCATTGGGATTCAAGGTGGTGATTTTGTTGAAAATAGAGATTCAGGAGATTCAGTGTTGTTGAGCTCTTTCATAACACTGTATGTTTGCTTTTTGTTTATCTAAGGACCAACTGAGACCCAAAAATGAGAAGGTAACTCTTTACAATAAAGTTCATTAGTTAACATTAACTACTAATAATGAACTGCACTTAAACAGCATTTATTAATCCTTGTTAATGTTAATTTCAACATTTACTAATACATTATTAAAATCTTGTTAACAGTTAATGCACTGTGAACTAACATGAACAAACAATGAACAACTGTATTTTCATTAACTAACATTAACGAAGGTTAGTAAATACAGTAACAAATGTATTGCTCATGGTTAGTTCATGTTAGTTAATACATTAACTAATGTTTAACTAATGAACCTTATTGTAAAGTGTTAACAATGAACATTTTGTCATTTACTCACCCTAATAAAATAAAAAAGACACATTAGGATTGGCATTTGCAGATATTCTAAACTCTATTGGTGTTAGACAACACGTGTCAGGACCCACTCATTGTCGTAATCATACTTTAGATCTAATATTGTCACATGGAATTGATATTGATGCTGTTGAAATTCTGCAGCAGAGCGATGACATCTCTGATCATTATCTAGTCTCGTGCATACTACATTTAGTCAAGGCGGCTAAACTGCCTCCATGCCATAAATATGGTAGAACCATCACTTCTACCACTAAAGATCGCTTTATAAATAATCTTCCTGATCAGTTTCATCGCCTTAGCATACCAGAAAGCTTAGAAGACCTCGATGTTGCAACAGAAACTATTGCCTCTGTCTTTTCCAGCACATTAGACTCAGTTGCTCCTTTGCGCTTAAAAAAGATTAAGGAAATTAATCCAATGCCATGGTATAATGAGCACACTCGGGCCCTAAAGTTAGCAGCCAGGAAAATGGAGCGCAGCTGGAAGAAAACAAAACTAGAAGTATTTCGCATTTCGTGGAGAGAGAGAATGATTGAGTACAGAAAGGCCCTAAAATCTGCTAGATCTGCCTATTTTTCAAAACTTTTAGAAGAAAATAAACACAACCCTAGGTATTTATTTGATACAGTGGCTAAATTAACAAGAAATAAAGCTTCAACTTCTGATGTTTCCAAAGAGCACAGCAGTAATGACTTTATGAACTTCTTTACTTGCAAGATTGATAATATTAGAGAAAAAAATTATAACCATGCAACCGTCTACTACAGTATCGCGTCAGATAGTGCATTGTAGTGTCCCTGAGGAAAAATTCAATTCATTTACTGCTTTAGGAGAGGAAGAATTGTCTAAACTTGTTAAATCATCAAAATCAACAACATGTATGTTAGACCCTATACCGACTAAGCTATTGAAAGAAATGCTTCCAGAGGTTATAGATCCTCTTCTTAATATCGTCAATTCATCTTTATCACTAGGACACGTACCAAAAACTTTTAAGCTGGCTATTATTAAACCTCTTATTAAAAAACCACAACTTGATCCTAGAGAATTAGTCAATTACAGGCCGATCTCAAATCTCACTTTTCTGTCAAAAATACTAGAAAAGGCAGTATCATCACAACTATGTTCCTTTTTAGAAAGAAATAGTATCTGTGAGGATTTCCAGTCAGGATTTAGACCGTACCATAGTACTGAGACTGCCCTCATTAGAGTTACTAATGATTTGCTCTTATCATCAGATCGTGGTTGTATCTCTCTATTAGTGTTACTGGATCTTAGTGCTGCATTTGACACTATTGATCACAATATTCTTTTAAATAGACTCGAAAATTATGTTGGCATTAGTGGAATTGCATTGTCATGGTTCAAATCATACTTATCTGACCGTTATCAGTTTGTAGTAGTAAACGAAGAGATGTCATATCGATCACAAGTTCAATATGGAGTACCGCAAGGCTCAGTACTAGGACCGTTGCTTTTCACTCTGTACATGCTACCCTTGGGAGATATCATTAGGAAGCATGGCGTTAGTTTTCACTGTTACGCTGATGATACTCAGCTCTATATTTCTTCGCGCCCTGACGAAACTTACCAATTCACAAAATTAACGGAATGCATAGCTGATATAAAAAATTGGATGACCAGTAATTTCCTACTACTAAATTCAGAAAAAACAGAGACTCTAATTTTTGGGCCAAAAACTTCATGTAATAACCTAGAATACTGTCTAACACTTGATGGCTGCTCTGTTAAGTCTTCGTCGTCAGTTAGGAACCTGGGTGTGCTCTTTGATACCAATCTTTCATTTGAAGGCCATGTTACTAGCATCTGTAAAACCGCATTCTTCCATCTTAAAAATATATCTAAACTACGACATATGCTCTCAATGAAAAATGCAGAACAGTTAGTTCATGCGTTCATGACCTCAAGGCTAGATTACTGTAACGCTTTACTGGGTGGTTGTTCTGCTCGCCTGATAAATAAACTACAGCTCGTACAAAATGCAGCAGCTAGAGTTCTTACTAGAACTAGGAAGTATGATCATATTAGCCCGGTTCTGTCAACACTGCATTGGCTTCCTGTTAAACATCGTATAGATTTTAAAATCTTGCTAATTACTTTCAAAGCACTAAATGGTTTAGCTCCCCAGTACCTGAGCGAGCTCTTAATTCATTATAGTCCTTCACGTCTATTGCGATCTCAGAATTCAGGCCAGCTGATAATACCTAGAATATCAAAATCAACCGCAGGCGGTAGATCCTTCTCCTATTTGGCACCTAAACTCTGGAACAATCTTCCTAGCATTGTTCGGGAAGCAGACACACTCTGTCAGTTTAAATCTAGACTAAAAACGCATTTCTTTAACCTGGCATACACATAACACATTACCAATTTATATTTTCAAATCCGTTAAAGGATTATTAGGCTGCATAAATTAGGTCAGCCGGAACCGGGAACACTTCCTATAACACATGATGTACTCGTTACATCAGAAGAAGAATGGCATCTACGCTAACATTAGTCTTTCTGGTTATCCCGAGGTTCACCGTAGTCAACCGGATCCGGGCCGTATCCAGGTGAGACCGAGGACCTGCGCCTTGACACGACCACAACGCAGCCCTGAAGTATCAGCAGAGATTGAGTCAACTAGATCATCCACTGTGAGGGCCTCATCGACACGACAGCCACGACACAGTTCCTCAACAACCGTCCATACCGGCGTGATGAATACGATCCTCAATTGGATGGAACTGGAATAAATACTTTGAATGCTGCGATCCTATTGGACTTACGATGGCAACCTGAATCGTAACAAAGCACTGTTGGCCAGAGGAGAACTGGCCCCCCGACTAAGCCTGGTTTCTCCCAAGGTTTTTTTCTCCATTTAAACACCTATTTGCCACTTGTCTGCCACCTGATGTCACCTGATGGAGTTTGGGTTCCTTGCCGCTGTCGCCTTTTGGCTTGCTTAGTTGGGGACACTTGACATTTGATATTCAACAGTGCTTTGATCTACCTGCATTGACACTATTCTTTAAGAGCTGCTGTGCAGCCAAATAATGTACCAGTTATCAATGTAAAGCTGCTTTGACACAATCTACACTGTAAAAAGCGCTATATAAATAAAGGTGACTTGACTTGACTTGACCCTAAAGTTGTTCCAAACTGGTATGAATTTCTTTCTTCTGCTAAACACACACACACACACACAATATATATATATATATATATATATATATATATATATATATATATATACATATTGAAGAATGTTGGTAACCAAACAATTAAGGATGAGTAAATGATGACAGAATTTTTGGGGGGTAAACTATCCCTTTAAAACTAAGTGTCGTATGCTCTCTAGACCACCAAAGTAGAAGTGAAAAAAAAGAAAGAAAAAAAAGTAACAACGAATGGTTGAGTAATATGTTTCATGTTAATGCTCACCTTTAGGTCCCTGGGATTGAGGGCAGGTTTCTGTGACACAGGACAACATGATGAACACATGTCCTCCAAACCCCAGAGAGAACGAGAAAGAAGCCATTGAGTGTCGATGTAATGACAGTAAAAAATGGAGCCATGGAAATGACTCTCCCATGGTAACCTCCACAACTAAACTGAAAAGATAAAAGCTTTGGTATTTGAAAAGTGTGTGAGCCGAGGGTCCTGCTGGGCTTTTGTGGTTTTATTCTAGTCTCTTCTTCTTCTCTCTCTCTCCATCTCACTAGCTGCTAGTATGATGGATGTTGCAGTCGCTTTGTATTACCTTCTTACCCAAAGTCTCTCTCCTACACTTCTCTCTGACCGTACAACTCTGAAAAAGGACAATGTGTGTGTGTGTTTTAGTGTTTTTTTTTTTTTACCTCCAGATGGGTGAATCTCATGAAACCTGTCAAAAATATGACCGGGTCATACCCCCCCCAAAAGAGAATTTTATGGAGCTTGTTTGTCCTTTTTAGAGCTTAACAGCTCCGGACATTACTCTAATCATATCATTTTGAAAAATAACAAGTAAGAAGTGTTACATTAACCAGTTAATGTTGAATTACTGACTAAAGTTTAATAATTGAACCTGAATATTAATGCAGTTCTGCCTTACATAAACTGTATATTGTAGTACAGTAAGAATCTAATGAGATTTACCATTTAGAATAAAGTAATAAAATAGAAAAAAAAAAGAACTCCGTGTCCACATGCAAATTGACAGGGATCAAATGTGCTTTATTTTCTTTAAAATAAGGTCACAATCATCCTAAAACAAGCCGTTTATTCTTTATGTTTGGGGTGAAGTATGACCTGGACATGTTTTTGTGAGATTCACCCAGACACATTATCCTCCAGCATGATTCAAGAGCTTCCTCCTCAAGTTCATTTCTACTTTGTCATTATTCTTCCTCCATCCATCTCTCACCTCTTCCGTCCTCTCAAACACAAAAAGGGCAAAGATGGTGAGAAATCCATTGTGCATCTGATGGATCTTTCACTTGGGCCAGAGAAGATATGCGGTTACATGTGTGCCCTTTCTGCCGGGCGTCTAAATTCAACCCAAGGCCATTAATACACGCATGCCTGTGTGAGCACAGGAAAGGGCAGCGTTCACATGATCTATGTCTGCTGCTTCCTGCTGGGCTTAATCACACTTCCTGCCACCTTTTGATCTGACGCAGAGCACTTAAAACTCTCTCCTGTTAACTGTGTTCAGTTCTCTGACGCGTACTGTCGGGAAAAGGGCACATCTCGTATGAAGTGTGCATGGTGAAGTGTTCTTAATCTAATTTAGAAAGACGAATCGTTTTCAGCCTTGATGAGGCTTCATCAAAGTGAGCCAAAAAAAGAGGGTGAGCAAATGAGGGAGAGAAAGAAAAAGGAGAAAGGAGAAAAAAATGAAGAAAGCACTTAATAGAGCATTAATGGTTTTATAAACTGGAAAAAAATGCCATGTTCCTGCTGGAAAACCAGTTTATACCAGCTTAAAGGAACAATTCACCCCAAAATTAAAAATCTTTAATTTATTCACCCTTGTTTCGTTCCAAAACGTTTAACAGAATGTCTTAACAGGTTTATCTCAGCTGCTAGTGTGGCTGTTGAATCCTCTAGACCACTTTGAACAAACTAATGACTATAAATGATAATCAAAGCTATTTTAGCTATAGATCCAGTGCGGATGCTTTTATTCGGATGCAAATGCTTTTTTTATTTACAGCTGAATTTTATTAACTTTTTTTTTTCCAGCTAACATGCTAACTTTATCATCCACAGATTTCATAGATATACAGACTGACAGTGGTGGTACAACAGTGACATGATCGATGAATTAACCCATTACTGTGGTATGAAGCGAGTGTGACTGTGCTGCTAATCAAGCTCCCAGTTTGTGACAGAGATAATTACGAATTACTTTTCCTAAAGGAAACTTTGTTACACTCACAGAGAGTGGGTGAAAGACTGCTAATGACTGCAGAACGATGAAGACCTTGAGAATCTGTGGTCTTATAGCCTCAAATGAATGACAGTTCCCTTTCGAGGGAACTCGCACTGTGTCGCCTTGACGACACTTTGGGGAACGCCCTTAGCATAGCGTGTCTGAAGCATGAATGAAACTATTCCAATCCTGATTGGTGTTGCGCCGTGACGTCCTCGATGATGTGCCATGTGACGCGTACACGGAAGCTATAAAGAGATGCCAGCACACAGTAGCGTCAGCATCTGCTCTTTAGCAAACACTATATGTGAAACTTATTTGGTGGTGTTTGTCCCAGTATCAACAAGCACTATATATTATATATATATATTATGTGTATGTATGTGGGGGAATTTGAAGACTCACCACTTCATGCCCCCGCGGTATGAGGAGCTGGAAACCAAAGTCCGCCTGGAAAGCTTGAGGCCATGCAGTGCTCGCGTCCGCACATTAAAAGTCGATTTCGGTTATTTCCTGCTGATCATTCACTTCAGGATATCGAAGTCAATGAAAACAAAACACCCCAAGTTGGCCTCGAGAGGCTGATTCCCCTAGTAGATTTTCTCAAAGCATGGAAATGACTTCCGAATGTGTCTCAGTGGGTCCTGTGTACTGTAGAAAAAGGGTACAGACTTAGTTTGGAACTCGCCCCCCGAAAATCAACGGGGTGGTCTGGACTTCCGTAAACCCAGAACAGGATCGAGTGTTGGAACAGGAAGTTCTCTCGCTCTTGGCGAAGAAGGCCATAGAATGCATTCCTCCTCCCGAGAGGGAGTCCGGATTCTACAGCTGGTACTTCATCGTTCCGAAGAAGGATGGAGGGTTGCGTCCCATCATAGATCTGCGACATTTGAACTGTTTTCTGAGGAGATTCAGGTTCAAAATGTAAACTATCCCTATTATCGTGAGTCAAATCAGGTCCGAGGACTGGTTTGTCAAGATAGATCTAAAGGACGCATACTTCCACATTTCCATCCATCCCTCACACAGGAAGTTCCTGAGGTTCGCTTTCAGGGGCGAAGCGTTACAATATCGGGTTCTTCCATTTGGCCTAGCTCTCTCCCCTCGCACGTTTACCAAATGCATGGATGCAGCTCTGGTTCTGCTGAGACTCCAGGGCATCCGTGTGTTGAATTACATCGACGACTGGCTCATACTGGCTCAGTCTCAAGAGATGGCAGTTCGGCATCAAGATATCGTCCTTGGCCATTTCAAACGTCTGGGGTTGAGACTCAACACAAAGAAGAGCGTGTTGACACCCTCTCAAAGAACCACGTTCTTGGGGATGGGTTTGGGATTCGATTACGATGCGGGAACGACTGTCTCCTGCACGTATCAAAACCATCCTGGTCACGATGTCCAGGATAAAGCTAGGCCAGAACATCACTATAAAGCACTTTCAGAGGCTACTAGGGCTCATGGCAGCTGCATCCAATGTGATACCTTTTGGCCTCCTGCACATGAGACCCCTGCAGCGGTGGTTGAGAACCATGGGGTTTTCCCCGAGGGGAAATCCATTTCGTACGATCAGGGTTACACGCAGATGCCTTCGTTCCCTGGCGATATAAAAAAAACCCTTGGTTTCTGTCCCAAGGGCAGTGTTGGGAGTGAATTGGCCATGTCACCAGAAAATCATCTCGACAGACGCATCCCTCACGGGCTGGGGCGCGGTTATTGATGGCCAATTTGCAAGGGATCTATGGGGGGGACCATCATCTTTGGTGACACATAAATTGCCTGGAGATATTGGCTGTATTCAGAGCTCTGAGGAGTTTCCTCCCAGACCTCAGGGGCCACCACATTCTGGTTCGCTTATACCCTGCCACATCACAAATGTCTTGGAGGGAGACTCCTGACAACAAAGCTTTGGAAGCAGCCATACTCCCGGACCACCAAAGGAGAAGGCTGGCTGGTCAACTCAACTATCCACTTGCTCATAGTCTGCTTAGATGCAGGGTACCCTTTCTTGGGAGACCCGAAACACACAAACATCTGGTCAGTCTTACACTGCAGGGCAGCTCTGTGGACGTATGCATCTAACGCCCTGACTGGGCAAAGCAGATTCATTTTCTCCTGGTCTGCAGAATGAAATGGAGGAGGACAGTAGGCCTGCAACACAATAGGACTTGCCATATTAGTGGGGACCTTAGGAACATAACCCAGTTTAGGGTGAAGAAAGGCTTTTCACCATGCCTGGTGCAAACTCAAGGCACGAAGAGGATACTGACAAAGCTTGTAAGTCTCCAATTCTCTTGAGTGATGAGATAGGTACATGTAAGGAACTTCCTCAATAGGCTCAAAGAGGCCATGGAAAGGCCTTCCAATACTACAGCCAAATCCCAGGCCGGCACCCTTGTGCGTGCCGCAGGCCTCAGCCTTAGAGTACCACGAAGAAAATGAGTTACCCAAGGGTGTCTCCTGACAGACATACCACCCAAAGGAGTGTGGTAAGCAGCGATGGCCACCACATACACCTTTAAAGTGGATGGTGATAATCCTGCAGTGAATTGCTCTTGAAGGAACTTCAGTACTGTACCAACTAGGCAGTTAGCTGGGTCTAGCAGGCAACTTCTGCACCATGAAGTGAAGACTCTCCACTTCAGGGCATACAGTTTCCTCATGGAGGGAGCTCTGGAATGGAGTACCTCGGTTGAGAGACCCAAATCTTTTGGGCCCCCTCAGAGGCCAAGCCCACAGTTTCCATAACTCCGGACGGGGTAAAGGACTGAGCCCCTGCCTGAGAGAGAAGGTCCCTCCTGATCTGAATCTCTCAGGGAGAGCCGTCGAGGCGGGACCCCAGGTCCAAGAACCACACACTGCCTGGCCAGAACTGGGCTACTAGCAGAAGACAGACCCCGTCCCGAAGCACTCTCTCCAGAACTCCCAGGAGCAGAGCAATCGGGGAAAACCATACAGACTTAGCCTTGGCCACATCTGCACCATGGCGTCCAACCCCAGGGGGACTGGATATGTGATGAAGTACCATAGTGGACACTGAGTCATCTCTTGAGAGGCAAACAGATCCACTTCTACTCGTCCAAAGTGCTCCCAAAGGAGCTACACCACCTCGGGGTGGAGTCTCCATTCCCCGGGCCTCAGCCCCTGATTCGACAGGATGTCTTGCCCCCTGGTTTTGATGCCCCGGGATATAAACCACTCTTAGTGAAAGAAGTTACCCTTGGGCCCACAAGAGGATCTGGTGTGCCAGTTTGCATAATGGGCATGACCACAGACCCCCTCGATGATTTATATAAGAGACCACCGATGTGTTGTCTGTGCGAACAAGCACATGACGGCCTCTCAAGTCTGGGAGGAAATGTGTGAGTGCCAGGAGCCATCATCTCCAGGAAGTTTATGTGGAAGTTAAAGATGATGGCCCGCCAAAGACCCTGAGCTGAGCGACCACTCATGATCGCCCAACAGACCCAACAGTCTCTGAAAATGTTTGACAGTGATTGACTGGCCTAGCTTTAGCTAGTTTACGGTGGTGAGAATTACATCTATACAGGCAGGAGACAAATGTGCCTGCATCGTAGAAGAATCCCATACCATGCCTAGAAAAGTGGTTCTCTGAGCCAGAGAAAGCACACTCTTCTTGGCGTTTAGCCTCAACCCTAGCATCTTCATGTGAGCGAGAACAACATCTCAATGTTGAACCACTGTCTCAAATGAGCTAGTATCAGCCAATCATCTATGTAATTTAATACGCAAATGCCTTGGATTTGCAACGGAGTCAGAGCTTCATCCATGCATTTTGTGAAGGTGTGGGGTGATAAAGCTAGGCCGAAGGGAAGCTAGGCCGAACCCTATATTGGTACGCTTCATTCCCTAAAGCGAACCTCAGGAACTTCCTGTGTTGAGGAAGGATGGAAACATGGAAGTGTCTGTCTTTTAAATTTATCATGACAAACCAGTCCTCGGATCTGATTTGAGTCACGATTTGTTTCAGAGTGAGCATTCTAAACTTGAGCTTTTTGACAGCACAATTTAGCTAGCACAGATCTAAAATAGGACGCAACCCCCCATGCTTCTTCGAAACGATGAAATACTGGCTGTAAAACCCTGACTACCTGTCAGGGGGAGAAACACTATGGCCTCCTTTCTCCAACAGGGCCATTACTTCCTGTTCCATGACCAGAGCTTGCTTGGGGCTTACTACTGTGGATAAAACCCTGTTGAATCTGGGCGGACGAGACTCAAACTGAATTCTGTATCCTTTTTCTACTGTTTGTAGGACCCAATGAGATATTTGGCAGAAGTTTCCACGCTGCCAGAAAATCTATTAAGGGAACCTATCTCTCGAGACTGGCCTCTGGTGTAGCACGAGTGGCCAACTCGTGAAGAGGCAAACTGGCAGGGAACAACCGAACTGACCCCTCTGAGACCCTCCTCGGAAGGGGCGATCATCTCGACGCCGCTATGTTTCCAGGCGGACATGTTTCCTCTGTTTCCTATGTTTCCTCACCGGAGACTGAAGACTTTGGCTGTGAGTGATCCCCAGTCTTTCTGAGGGTGAGTGCAGGTGGCGACGCTCAGCTCCTCAGCCCCCTATGGGAGGAGACTTGAGAGCGGTGACTTCTGAAATTCTGCCGCCTGCTTATTCGCCTTCTGAAACCTCTCGATGACCGAGGTAACAGCGTCGCCGAAGAGGCCAGAAGGAGACAGCGAGTGTCCATGAGAAAGCTTTTGTCTCGATCTTTGATGTTAGACAGATTGAGCCATAGATGCCTCTCTGTGGCCACCAGGGCTGCCATAGAGTGGCCGATTGACTTGGCCGTCTCCTTGGTGGCCTGGAGAGATAAATCTGTATCCTGACGCAGCTCTGTAATTGCATTGTGGCTAATTTCCTCGCCCTCATCCAAGTCTCTTAGCAGTTTGGCCTGATATGCTTGTAAGATCGACAGTGTGTAAGCATGCAACTGCTTGACCTGCTGCTGAATACGCTTTACCCACCAGCGCAGATGTAGTTCTAATGGGCTTGGTGGGTAACCTCTGGGCTTTAAGGGATGATGCTGACTCAGGGGAGAGATAGCTGGCCAGCATCTCTTCAGCCCTGGGCATCGCCCCATAACTGTAATCTTTCAGTCCCGTGATGTTGGAATAAATACGTTTGGGGACTGAAAACATGATACAAGACCGGTTTCTTCCAAGACCTTGACACCTCGGTCTGGAGGTTGGGAAAAAATGGTTAGCCCCGGCAAGGAGGCTGTGATCTTGACGGCAGGAAGTGTTCATTTAATTTACTTCAATAACGAACCTCCTGTTTCTCGGCCGGCCAGTCAATGTTTAACGTGGCTACGGCATGAGTCACAACCTCCGATAGCTCCTCATAGGCAGAAGTGTGAGGTGGTGAGTCCTCCACACAGAAGCTAGCGCTGTTTGGTTTGGGTGTGCTTTATAGTTTCCTGGTCATGATGTCACCTGCCTATAAACAACAACAACAACAAAAAAAATTCAAGCAATTTTTGAAGGGGACACAAATAATACAGCCAAAATTGTACTTGTATGTGTAACACAAAGTGATAGTTATTTAAACATGAGTTAAGTTCATAGGTTCACCACTGTTACGTCCTGCATGAGTCTAGGGGTATAGGCGAACGCAACAAAACAACAAGTATTTTAAAGAGCGTTAGTCTGAGTCCTGCCACAGCACCACAAGCAACAAATTACCATAAAGATTTTTATTTGACAGCTCATGGAACAAATACAAAAGGTATTGTAATAAAATAAAAAGAAAAGAAAAGGGAAGCAATAGCTTCAGGAGAGGGCAAGGCCAAAATAATAAACAAAAAAGCAACATAACTGAGTAGTTTAAACCTCTAACTAAACTAACAAAGAAAAGAAAAGAAAATAACAGAATGGTACCTTAACTCCCTTCCTGGCCCCAAAACAGGAGAAAACAGGGTTCAACAAAAATGGCACCCACCTCCCTACAGCTTCCAAAACAAACAAACAAACAAACACACAAGCAAATATTAAAGTAACTGCTAAACTTGATGTTAACAGCAGCAGCTATAAACCAAAAAAGATAAACAAAACTGATAAAGATGAGGGGTAGTATGAAGCTCCACATTTAAACTGCAAAAGTAAGTGTTGGAGAAACTCACAACAAACAAATAAAAAAAAAAAAAAAAACCTACAATACCAGAGTAGAATATTAAGCAGCTCAACAACCAAAATTGTAAACTGCAACAACAGGCTAGGCAGGACAAAGACAGCGCTCTGGAGAAAGCTCTTGGGGGAACATTTTCTCAAACTCTGGTAGCTGCTGCTCTGCTTTTATGCTGGCTCACTCTTAACTGGTAAGCAGGTACAGCTGGGGCCAATCAGCTACCTCCCAGGCAGATTGAGTAGGAGGAGCCAAAGAGGAAACAGAGAAAGAAACAAAAAAAGCACACAAAAACACATTAAAGAAAACAGTCTCTGGACGTAACACCACACAGTCATATTATAATTATTAAATTACCTTGTGTCCTCCACATAGTATTTTTGGTTTCGTCTTGGACAGAGGACGTTTCTTACTTAAATATTCAATTGCAGCAAGCCCACTGATCAGCTACTTAACATCATAATGAGGATATTGGTGGACTGCTGCAGCTCTCTCAGGGCTGTATCTGTGCTAATAGGGCAGATTGTCACCAGTCATGGGCGGGGCTTCACTACTCTTACGTAGGAGTAGAGGGAAATCTGGAACCATGCATTTGGACAGACTGTTTATGATTTATGGAGATTATAAGAAATGGAGTGGGTGAATTTTTACCATTATAGGCTGGCTGTTTACATACACTGTGGACACACAACTGTGTTCAACCATTTAAAAAGAAAAGTCTTGTAGGACAACTAAGTGACTATGAAAATGACTTGTTTATTTCAGTTTTTCGAGGACTGTTTTCAGTTTTAGTTTAGTTAAAAATAAAAATAGATAAATAAAATGTTTTAAACTAAAAGTAGTTTTAGCATACAGTACCCACCCTGTTACTTGGGAACCTGAAGATGATGAGGAGGGGGATGGACAGGAGAAGGTTACAGGGGCTTGATCCGTTTTAATGAGTTTTGGGAGAATGTAGAGTCTACAGAGACAATCAGAGCCCTCCACAGGACTAACCGCTCACACGGTAATTGACAGCAACTCCCGGTTTATCTTTTATTTTCTATTACATACTCTCACATCCCCTCTCTTATTAATTCACATTATTTCTGTCTGTTTTTCACTCCTGTGTCATTTAATGTCATTTTTTTCCCACTCAACAATCTGAACCCTCGTATTCTGCGTGGTGTCTGAGAGACCACAAGGCCCTTTTGCTAGCTCAGAAAACATACTTATAATTTAAGCATCAGGCTGATGCTTCATGACTGGTCAAATAACTAAACTATTTGATAAGTTGTGTCAATCACCCTCCATGAAAAATGTCAGTTACTTATGTTTTGGATCTCAGAGACCCAGGTATATAAAAGAAAAATGAATACATTTTTAAATGCTCAGATGCTGTAGAAGTACTGAGTCCCTCATTTGTTTACTTTTTTTCTCTGTTTTTCTTTGGTCAAACTGACCTCAAACATAAGCAGCGTTACTATACTAGATACCAGTTATTTTTTTGAAAAGAGATACTTTAAAAAATACTTTACTTTGATTAGGTCAGAGGAACATAGTATTAAAAAAAAGTCAATTTTCAAAAATACGAATACTATTTTGCACATACAGCATTGTGGTCTTACCCAAGAAATTACATTAATTTTCCACAGAACATGAGGGTTAACAATAATGTCAGCTAATAAGTGACCATTTTACATTTTTCAAGCTATTGTGGACAAAACTCTCTGTTGGTAAGACTTTCCTTTGACATCATGCACACACATACAGTACACACCAACTTGTACAACACTCATCTCACCCTTTGGATTTTAATAATGTAATCAATTGATCAAACACACAATCACATCAGTCACATTTTATTTGACATTTGACACTATGCTGTTCTCTTTCCTTGGGCACTCTATGAAATTAAGAAATCCAAACATTAAATTACGTGAGCAAAGCCAATTGAAAGAGCTACATCCTGTCAAGCCCAACTGCCTTTAATTTAAGAAGATAATGGTTTGTTTTACTCCCATTTTCACAGTTTCCCTCATTAAATCCTGACATGTTGCAGGATATTTTGCCACTCATTTGGGCCGAGGGGGCTTGTCCCAGCGGGAAAGTGACGTCAATGCATACCCTTTATTACAGCACAGCTACACCTACACATCCCTCTCTCTCTCGCTCTCTCTTTTTCTATTGAATATCTCTGTTCCAAAATCTAGTTGAGCTACCTTGCTGTCTTCTGCCTATACAGTAAAGCTGCTAAGCATATTAGCTAGTAATATTTTCAGAAATTCATTTTTTTTTTTTTCCACTTTGGCAGCCATCTTCCTCTCTATCCTGACTCACTGATACAGCTGGCAGACTCTTCCACATAATTCCCACATACATCTGTTCTGAATGTCAATATATGTCTCATACACCTTGACAGACAGAATATGCAAGCAAAGGTCAGAACCATTCTGTGTTAAACGATTATTTAACAAAGTGTGTTAATTTTCCATCCCCCCACACCCCCAAGGAATCTTTTAATTGCACTCTACCTTTTTCTTTGTGTAACAGATCAATCAAAACACTTGCCAAACCTGTTGCACTGCCTTGCAAAACACTGAACTGATATATGCAAAAAAAAAAAAAAATGTTTATTGCTTAATTAAACAGGGTACCTGCTGTGTAAAATCATGGCAGTATATGTGCTATAAACCTGCTTGATCTTTATGTGAATTATTTACAAGTTCAGTTTTTTGCCATGCCAATTGTCCAGCGCTGTACTGTAAACTGCCCGGTAAAAGCCTAATCTATATGGCTGTAACCTTGCAGTAGCAGATCGATGCTTTTCTATGAAAAACACAGTATAAATAACATGTTATACAGCCCACAGTAGGACCAGAATAACAGTGCGCATTACAATATTGCATTTGTCTTGTTACTGTTGAAGGGCAATGCTAGATTTGTAGAAATACTAGGATTTGTATGAAAGAAATGTTTTTTTTTTATTTATTTTTTTTTATTAAATTAATTGAAAGATCAATCACAAGTTCATAAATATTACTATGCTGCCATAGTTGGCAAAATTTTGATCAGCCAACATTTTTAATCAATCAGTTTTCCAGATTTTTTTTCCAGACTTTAGAAAGATAAAGTACTTTAATTTTAGAAAAATGGCATGCTTCACTTGTAATTTGAGAAATTACTCTATAAGCCCGATGCAGACAGATAGACTGACAAGAGGTCTTGAAGACACCTATGCGTGTCACCTCACCAGGGAGGGGCTATGAGATCTGTCACTCACAGAGGTAACCATGGCAACATTGCCATGCCTCTAGTGGGAAGAGCAGTGATGCAGTGTGCAGTAAGATATAATCATGCCGCCAATCACATTTACATATATGCATATGCACAGTTAATGGTTGGCTTGCAGAGAGATCTTCCTGAGAAAATCAATTTCGTTTGTGCATGTAAGTGATTGTATGTATTTGTGTGCACGTGTGTGTTCACGGTCCCTCTTTCTTTTTGCTCTCTTTCAGTGTTGATTGGATTCTGCCAGCTCATCCTTGCTGTGCATATTAATTAGGAAGAGAGGCGACCCACTGTGCCCTGAATCACACTGTGCACTTGTCCTTTTGGGAGAGAGAGATAGAGGAAGGGAGGGGGAATAAGGTTCTTTTTTGACGTAGTACCTCTCCTGCAGGTGTCAGTGCTGCACCATGGTCCAGGGGGATCAGATGCAATGCATCATGGGATAGTAGCCCATCACAGGTAGAGATCTCTGAAAAGAGAGAGAGAGAGAGTTGCAGTGTGAAAGGAACACACAGACAGACAGCTGTAGGAACTTTTGTTGCTTGCATTTGTCTTTTTGAGGTGATATTTCATAAACATTCTGGATTATGTTTATTCTAAACCATAGTTTTGTAGATAATTTGACGTGCCATTTATTTTTGGTTTAATCTTTGTGTAGAAAGTTGCATTTTGTAGAAGAAAGTTACATTGATAGAATGCTCATCATTCACAGTGTAAACAACAGTGATGATATCATTGTAATATTTGCATACTGAGTCGTGATTGGTCTTCTTTCTTCTATCTATGTGCATACTTGTCTCCCCTGCCTATATATATATATATATATATATATATATATATATATATTTAACTGTTTATAGTTGTAGTAGTTATAGTTCATAATTGTATCCGTATCAGAAGAGAAATATTTTATTCTATGCCTAATCTAGGATTAGCTTTAATTGTCCATGTAAATAAAATAAATCGGGGAAAAAAAGCACAGAATTAGCGAGTTACTGAAGGTTTTTATCCCAGCTGCAGGTGCACATAATAGTTAAGCCGTAAACGTATCGCCGCTCTGTGGGAGATTGTGAAAAAACATGACACGTACATGCTCACAGATGCTTAATGACGTACATGCGGTCCTTCGTCATGGAACGGGGGTCGTGAATGTTACGTAAAAAGACGTCCTGAGAGCTGATGGATTGTGTTAAAGGAGAAACACTGTAAAAAAGGAAGATAAATGTGTGTGGAGAGGATGAGCTCCCCATTTGAAGGAGAGAAAAGAGGCAGGAGAGCTGGAGTGATAAATGAGAGGTGCGGGATAAAGCCACAGCAACTACCGTGAAACGACCAGGTGCACAGAGGGAGGAAAAGGAGGAGAAAGGGAGAAGGATCATGAAAGAATAGATGGGAGATATTAGCCATTTAGTCCAATTTACTAAGTGACACAGCACAAAATTTTAGTGTATTTGGAAGCCAATGACCTCCAAAGACAGAAAGAGGAATTACACTGGCAGCAAACAATAGATACATATAATAAACCTGACACATTAAAGGAAAGAGGAATAGCGTGGAAATAAGCGGAGGGGACTAATGAAGAGATCCAGAGGCAACTACAGTATTAATCACACAAACATACGCTTGCATTTAGTGCAAATAGCCGCTGCCAAAAAAAAAAAAAAAAAAGATGCTGTTTACACTAAGTGCAAATAGCGATAGATGCTATTTACACTAAGTGAAAATAGCATATTTTCTTAGCAATAGATTGTTTGAAAGTTTGACTTCTTCACTGTCTTTCATTCTTCTGTTTGTATTTGACTAAATCTCATGAAAACTGTCAAGAAATGTATTATTTCCCCTCCCAATAATGTATGCATAAAAAACATTTTCATTACTTGACATAAAATAAATGTTAACTGAAATAAAATAAAATGTAAAAAGCTTAAACATATTATTTTAGCTAGTTGCTAAGGCAACATTTCTAATTTTTAATTAGTTTAGTTGTACTAAGGTTATTAAAAATGAAATAAAAATGAATAAAAAGTATATAGACAAAAAATAAATGTTAATAATATATTTTTAAATAATATTAAATATTTATCATTAAAAATAATAATATATTATAGATTATTGAATTATATTTTTTTAGTTACAATTTATATACCAAGTTCTGTCATGAAACTCTAGAAGGTGCAGGCTGATAGTAATGCAACCTTAATGCAAATGGTATGATATTTTTATCATCAACTACATGGCACAATGAACATTTTAATTGCTTTTACAATTAACATTTAAATAGCTGGTTAGCTTTCACTATAGTTTGCAGCATGCTTTCAGAATTCCTCTAAAATGCTCCACCTTCCTCAGCTCCACCTGTATAGATCTGCTACGGCTAATTTTATATATGCTGTTTGTGCTGAAGCACTATGTCTCACTTGCTAACAACAGTGTATTAGTGTAAGTATTGGCATTAGCAAGTTTCTGTATTGCTCTGTAGCAGCAGCAGCATTAATCTACAACAACAGCAATAATCAACAGCAGCGATATCAGCAGCGTAGCAGACCTAATACATTTACATTGTCAAAGCCATTACCATGCTAAAAATCTGGGTTGTTATGATATATATATATATATATATATATATATATATATATATATATATATACACATACATTCATTAATACAGTTTATTCACTATAGTTTTAAAAAATGGTAATAAAATATGACAAGTTAAACTGTGTCAGGTGTCAGAAAAAAATTAATCTTAATTATGTCAGATAACACTTAAGCAAAACATGGACAGGTCAAAGTGTCTGAATAATTTTTGGTTCCAAATTTTTATCAATTTTACTGGTAGTCTACTGTATGAAGAATTTTTGGGTATAATATGTCACAGTTGACATATGTCTGAATAATTTTTGGTTTGACTGTGTGTATATATATATATATATATATACACACACACACATAGACACAAGCTACCCTTATGAAAAAGTATTTAGCTACACTACAAGTTACTATAAAAAAAAGTAGCTAGCTACATTAACAAGAAGATGATGCTGGGCTGCTTGCTGAAAAAAGTAGTTAGCTACTGGAAAAGCTATACTGTTTTAAAAGCAACTGAGCTACTCTCAATCTACTGAAAATGTAGTTAAGTTAGTTAAGTTAGTAGTGTTGCTTGTAGTTAGCTACTCCCCAACACTGATAATATCTATATTTTTTCTTGCGTTGATTCATTTCCTTTTGAAACAGAAATTTTGTGTGGTACCTGTTGCTATCAGCTAACAGACATGGACTATTCCAATTCTTATTTTATGGCCATTTTAAGTCTCATCTTTAGGATGAAATATAATTGCTTATTTTGACTTGGACATTTCTTCATGAGATTTTCCCATTTATATAGAATGTGAGGTAGAATGGCTTGAGTCTGTGATGGATATCTCTAATAATATATTCTGCTGGGAGCCACTGGCCGCAATGTAAGGTAGACATGACATAGTCCAGGATAGTCCTAGAGCCTATTACTGTGAAGAAGTACACCCTTGAGTCCTGACATGTGAAACACACACTCCATACATCAAACCCTGCAGCAGTGATGTGTTCCTCTGCAGTAGATCCCAGTGGATCTCATTGCTACATATGTAAATGTAAGTAAATCTTGTTTGCATGGCAAGGATGTTGCCCATATAGATGCAGTGACATTGAATAGAAATCAAAAGTAAATATGCATTTAATAAATTTTAATTTATTTGGTAAATAAATAAGTCAAATCAAACATCCTAAACCCTCCCCCAATCTCATTTGCTAAGAAGTTGATGCGTGACAAATCTACATTTTGGCAGATAATAGCCTATGGTATACACTTGCCTGTAGTGTGGCATGAATGGATATTCAGCGTTTTTTTGTTTTTTTTGTTGTTTTTTTTTACAACGTATACAACAAATGCAGAGAAATCTGGACCTAACTAAAATAAAGCCAGAAGAAGATAAAGGTGATCTACAGGATGCTCTGTTGTAGCGGCTCTTGTATTTACGTCAGGAAGAGGACCATTTACATCCTAATGTTATTTAATTTACACAGAGCAAAACTTAAGCATAGATTTTAGAATATAAACTGTTTAATCTGCCATTTTCAGTAATATTTACTAAATATGAAGTGTTTGTGTGCCTGCTATTGTTGAATCATGCCTAACAGATATGTGTTTTAAAGCAGTGGGTGAGTAATTCAATCCTTGATTTGCTTAAAACAGGTGTCCTCAAACTTTTTTGGTCACGACCCCCTTTAAACCTTAAAAAAAAAAATCTGAGGTTGTACATTATCTTCCTTTTTGTCTCGACATGACCGCAGAAGACGTACATGAACTTCTGGGGTGCTTCTCATTTCTTATTTGTGCATCCTTGTTTACTTTCCTTGCTTCCTTTGCTCAAAATCTCAGCTCCACCCCCGTAGGATGTGAGGGGAGGATACAAGTAAAGAAAATGAGGATGGAAGAATCAAAGGAAATGTTATTTGTTTATAGGAATGTTCTTCATCACTCAAGCATCACTTCAAAGCGTCATCAGCTGCGCTCGAGGGATCTGCCCTCATGTTGTTAAAGTTTGGTTATTTATAAAAAATCATAATAAATATTAATAACGTAAGATGCCCCATTGAAATATGTGAGATGTAAAGTCTATTTAAACTGCAAAAGTAAAGCATACATTTAAAAGATTGTGACAGATGCGAAGGGGGAAGGGAATGTATACGTGCGTCAGGTTTCTCGACGAGAAAGACTTCCGCAAAGGATACACCTGTGTATCCTCCCTTATAGCTCCTCGGGAATCTTCCTCACTCCTCGTTCCTCACCTCCTCGCGGTGCAATTAGAGAATTGAGATGTCCTTCAAGATGGCTGAGTTCGATCGGTTTCCGGGTCACAGGCTGCAGGATGTAGGAGCGAGGAATCGAGGAAGCAGAATTTGAGTATTGAGAAGAACCCCTGATTAACTTGGGACACCTTGCCAGACCCGTCATGTTCTTGGAGGACACCACCAAACTACCTGCCTTTTTGGCCAAAGCTAACTTCTAAGTGCTTTGTGTCTTGCCTGATCAGTTGTGTTGGTCTCTAGTTCTGCCAGATCTGCCCTGGGGGTCTATGACTCCGCCGTGGTTGACATCAGCTCCACCTTGGTGGTCCTCAGCAACGCCTTGGTGGACTTCAGCCCTGTCTGCTCCGCCGTGGGCTCTTCAAGCCCATCTGTGCTGTTGTGGTGGTTGTCTGCTCCGCCGTGGGGGTCTTCAAGCCCATCTGTGCTGCTGTGGTGGTGGTCTGCTCTGCTGTGGGGGTCTTCAAGCCCCCCTGTGCTGCTGTGGTGGTCATCTGCTCCGCTGTGGTGGTCTCCAGCATTGCTGAAGTGGTCTTCAGACCAACCTGCTCAGCCTGCACTGCCCTGGCCACCTGCTCAGCCTGCGCCGCCCTGGCCACTAGTAATTGGGCCTCCTACACTACTCCGTCTCCAGTCTTTCCTCCTCTCCATGGACCTGGCCCTCCACCCTGCCCCCTGGTCTGCCTCTGCTCCACTTCCCTCCTGGACTTCTCTAACCATATTGGGAGCATCTGGAAGCCACTTCTTAGGAGAGGGGCTATGTCACGATCACCAGCTGGAGTGCCCTTGATAGCCACCAGAGGGCACTCCACCCCAGACTATTGCCACTCAATCAACAACTACACTTCCCATAACCCATTGCCTGGACTCATTATTGTTCAGACTTCATTATTGTTTGATCACTTCCACCTGTGTGTCTTTACCCTTGATAACTCTGTCTATACATTTCAGTTTATTCAGTCATTCTCTGCAAAGTCTTGTCTAGTGTCAACATGCAATTTTGAGCATTCTCCTGGTTTCCTGTATCTTGGTTTTTGATCTTCTGCCTGTTATTAT
Organism: Mylopharyngodon piceus; assembly: GCA_039654765.1. Classification (NCBI taxonomy): domain Eukaryota; kingdom Metazoa; phylum Chordata; class Actinopteri; order Cypriniformes; family Xenocyprididae; genus Mylopharyngodon; species Mylopharyngodon piceus. The sequence goes on along the minus strand of CM077458.1, from coordinate 16,677,466 downwards.
TGGATTTCTCTGTTTTTGCCTTTGCCCCTTTGACCCTGTTATTGTTTGGACTGTTTACCCGGTGTTTTGACCTATGGCCTAAATTTGGATTACGTTTCTGGATTGCCCTTCATTAAAACTGCATTTGGATCCTCAACCTTCGTGTTTCTGAGCAATACATGACACCAACTCTGCTGTAAATACATATAAAAAATCTGGAGTTCTTTTTTTAAATAACTATTTCATATTGCAGTACAACTACTGCTACTACTGTTTTCTTAGATTCTGGATCCGTTGATCCATCTGTAAATAATTGTCATATCACCACATTTCTGGTCAAAATACTGATTAACTTTATTGGGTCACAGTTCTGACTTGCTCGCCAAACCATATACCATACTTCCATAATCTATCGTTGATCTAATAGTAGCCCATTAAATAGCAGCTCATTAAATGTTAAAGAGAGCTGTGACTTGCATTCCATTCACATCCTACTAAATATCTCATGACATTCAATGCTTTTTTGCACTTGGTCAGCAGTTTTTCTACATGTGTATTAAAAGTCAATCTTGTATCCAACCACACTCCAAGAAATTGTACTACTGACACCTGTTCCAGAGGCTGTCCATATAGTGATATATATAATGTGAACATTCCTCTTTTTTGTAAAACAAATAACCTGTGTTTTAGCTACTAATATTAGAAAACTCAATTTCTTGGCACACTCTTCAATTTTATTTATTGCTTCCTGAACTTTAATTGTATATGGTACATTTCGCTCTCTTTTCCAAAGTGCCCCGTCGATTGCATCTAATAATCTACCCATACCCTGTTTTAAATCATTGAATATATCATTAGCCCCTTTCACACAGCAATCCTGGTAAATTACCGTAAAATTACCAGAATGACTGTGGCGAGGGGTGTGTGTTAAAGTGGTAGAGCGGAATGTTGAGAGTGGCAGTCCACTCACAGGACTGCAGAGCGGGTCCGGTCCCACCGCCCGACGTCGCTGAACATGGCCATCCAGCTGGCCAGTGATCATCTGGTGGCATGCCCAGTCTCTCTATTAGGCATCTGCTGATTTTGGGGACAGATTGGCCTGCTTTTACACAATTATTGGGGATTCTATGTGCAGATGCCTCTTGGGGGACAGGGCTAGGGAGAAGAGAAGCGGTTGCTCAGGCTAGAGACACTGTTACAGGACCCTCACAGACTGTCTCAGAAAAAGCAAGAACGAGGGTGGAGCTAATGCCGCCTGAATTAGATGACATTCCTCTGGAGCAGTCTCGTGGTGAAATGCTCAAACATGCTTTTGAAAGGGTCCACACCATCAATGGGCAGTTTCTTCAGTCTGATCAGCTGCTCTCCTGTCCTTATTTTTCTATAATAAGAGACAGCTTGTATTGGGTGGCCCAAGGCACCCAAACCAAAGAAGATACAATTATTAGTACCAAAAAGCCATCAGGAAACACTTTTCCAGGTGGCTTATTGTAATCCAATTGCAGGACATTTAGGGGAAGGAAAAACATGAGCACGTCTCATGGCCCGATTTATTTGGCCAGGCATTCCCGAGAACGTTGTTACGCATCATGTTTACGGGTGTAAAAATGTGAAGTTGATGTCCCTACAATAACAGACCGGCGTGCTTCTAATAAATTTTTAATTCAAGAACGTTTTTCAAGTTTACTGCAACAATGGAGCCACGAACTTCACATACTTTTGAAAATACAGCGCCTCGTTGATCCTTCATTGAGCGCTCATTCTCACAGTTGTAAACATGACAACGTTCTTCTTCTGTGAGGGGGTTTGGCGTCACGGCATTTGTTTCTCAGGCGGACCGATAAAGAACGCGACACGCACGTCTCCCGGACATCCTGTAGAATTCAGCCAACCAGATGACGACTTCGAAAATCCTGAAGTGTTTCCAGTTAAGTGTGCCATATGCATTCAGCCAACAGTCCGTGGGTGTGACGTCTGAGGCTGAGACTAATTGCCCACAAACAGATGGACTGGTGGAACATTTAATCGCACGTTAAAATTCATGGTTCATAAATTCGTAAAGGGAAGACGCCAAAAATTGGGATAAATGGCTAGAGCCCCTGTTGTTTGCGCTGTAGGAGGTCCCACTAGCCTCCACAGGGTTTTCCCCATTCAGGCTTCTCTATGGATGGCAGCCCCGTGGCGTGCTTGATGTCAATAGAGAGGCTTGGGAGGAGGGGCCTTCAGTGAAATTCAGTATGTCTTTGACCTCCAAGCAAAACTCCACATGTTGGGGCAGCTCTCCATGGCATTTGGAAGCATGGAATTTGCTCCAGGCACATGACAAACAAAGTTGGCTGTACAACAGGGGTACGCAGCAGCATCAATTTACACTGGGAGAGAAAGTGCTTGTATTGCTTCCAACCTTCAGCTCTAAATTACTCGCAAAGTGGCAAGGACCCTTCATGGTTACAAGGCGAGTTGGGGAGATGCATGTCAAATTTATCACCTCAACCTGCTAAAACACTGGAATGAGGGGACATTGGTCGAGCTAGCAAAACCAGTTTCGGTAGAGGATGATCTCGAACCAGAACTGGCTATCCCAGTCAATTCGCTCGCTCTGGTCCCTGGGGGAGATCACCTCTAGCCGGCACAGCTCACCAATGTAGCCAAGTTGCAGACAGATTTTGCAGATGTGTTCTCGCCCCTGCCCAGTCACACGAATCTCGTACAGCGCCATATCGAAACGGTTCCAGGGGTGGTGGTGCGCAGCTGACGTTATCGTTTACCTGAACAAGAAAACAGTGGTACAGGAAGAATTAAAGGCAATACTGGGGTTGGGTGTAATAGAGGAATCGTACAGCGATTGGGCGAGCCCGATAGTTTTGGTTCATAAAATGGACGGATCAGTCCATTTCTGTGTCGATTACAGAGCGGTGAATGCTGTATCGAAATGTGATGCTTATCCAATGCCACAAGTTGACGAGCTGGTTGATCAGTTAGGTTTGGCTCGCTTTTATTCGACACTTGATTTGACAAAAGGTTATTGGCAGATCCCCTTATTGTCTTTATCCAAAGACAAAACAGCTTTCACCATACCGTTCAGATTACACCAATTATTTACTCTTCCATTCGGGTTGTTTGGGGCTCCCACTACCTTTCAGTGTCTCATGGACAAAATCCTCCGGCCACATACCACGAATGCCACTGCCTACCTGGACGATATAATTATCTATAGTAATGATTGGCAGCAGAATCTGGAACATCTGCGTACTGTATTGAGATTGCTGAGGGTGGCTGGACTTAAAGCAAGCCTGAAGAAGTGTGTAATTGGGCGTGTGGAGTTACGGTATTTGGGCTTTGACATGGTCAGGTGCGTCCCCAAATTGATAAGACTGCCACGTTTGCAGCCTGCTGAAATCCTAAGACCAAAAAGGAGGTGACACAGTTCCTGGGGCTGGCAGTATATTATAGGAGGTTTGTGCCTAATTGTTCAGAGCTCACCAACCCGCTGACCGATCTCACTAAAAAGAAAGCACCAGATGCAGTCCAGTGGTCAGAGCTGTGCCAACAGGCTATAACAAAGTGAAGGCTTTTATGTGTGGCGGGCCGCTCTTACAATCTCTTAACTTTGTTATTCCTTTTTATTGCAGACACTTCTTCATTCTTTTTATTTTTGTGAACATTGTAAATACATAAATATGCTGTTCACACAAGCAACGGCATTCTGTCTTTTTACCATTAAGAAACCATTCACACATCAGCACTAAATTACCAAACAATTCTGTGATGTCAGTCATCGGAAATTATCTTTAAACACTGTGCCGTTGTCTTCATTCAACATACAGAATAGTATCCAACTGCAGAGCCGCAGTGCTGATGAATGGAAAAGAAGGCTAGGTCTCGAGCACGACATGCTGAAAAAGCTGCGAGATATGTCCAAACGGTCAAAGATATCCATCTAGTGCATATTTACGTAGAAAACTTACTGTAAACAGTGTGGAGTAATCACGTCATCTCCATAAGAACTTTATGATTGGCCTAAAGCAGACTTCTTACGTCAGTGTGCTCTGACTTCATATGTGCTTATGTAGCCCCTCTAGTTCGAACCTGGTTCAAACCTGGCCCGGGTCTGCTTGGGAGTCGGGCGCTCTAACAAGGAGGCTAAAGACTGCAGTCTCTAGCGTCAGTCACTAGAGCGCCTCTTGAGATCAGGGGAGTGAGGCTTACGTGCACAGCTCTTACTAGCTCTTACTGTTACACTCATACCGGCAATCTTCTTTCTGTGTTCACACAGCATCATACCAGTAATTTACTGGTAATGTTACAACTTTCCAAATTTACCAGTATTTTTGAAAAGGTCCTGTTCATACATAATCTCTCATTGGTAATTTACTGGTAATTTACTGGTAAAGACTGTATGTGTCAAAGGGGCTATTGATCATTATACTGAATAGAAGGGGGCTACACACACTCCCAATTGAAAACTGCTATTACAACCTCTTTATTTAATGGTGCATTTCTTATCTCTGATTCCAAACATAATATTGAATCCACTGTCATTCTACCTTTGTGGAAGCCACTCTGATGAGGTGAAAATAGACTTCTACTCCTCAAAACTACTCAAACTCCTCATCACTGGAACTGTTGGAGCTGTCATGGGAAGTATTCCGTTGTGGTTGTGCTTCCTGTTTTGACCTGTTCCTCTGAAATCCTTTTTGTTTCCAGATGAACATCAGCTGTCCTCCATTCATCAACCAGGTAAGGACAAAGTAATAGAAGATCCTGGTGCAGCACTCTTTCCTTTCCAGTCCCATCCAATGGTTCTACTACATACACTGGGCCACCCCCTCCTCTCCATTCTTTCACCACTTGCTTTTCCCAGTATGCTCACAGATTACCTGGCTCCAAGACAGAACTCCACACCTACCGGTTGTAATTCCTCTGCCCCCTTGCAGCAGCCTTTCTCATGTTCTTTGTTGCAATCTCATATGCTTCTTGCATTGACCTTTTCCATCTTTCAGCATAGTCAGCATGAGACTATGTGTACTTGACTTGCTTTGTGGGGAGCACCAGATCAATGGGAAGAACTGGCTCTCAACCGAAGAGGAGAAAGAACGGTGAAAATCCAGTTGGCTCATGTACCGTAGAATAACAGGCATGGACAACTTTGTTGGTGGTCTGCCCAATTTGATTTCTCGGTCTCCTCTAAGGTCTACAACATCCCCAACAGTGTCCTGTTAAACCTCTCTGCTGGGTTAACTCGGGATGGTAGGGAATTGTATGTGAATGCCTAATCCCACAGTAACTCTGTAACTTTTGGAACAGGCTGCTCTCGAAATCCCTCCCCTGGTCATGGTGGATCTTTGCTGGAAAACCAAAGCGCATGATGAAAGCTTCAAAGATCTTCTGAGCTGCTGTCTTTCCAGACTGGTTTCTGGTGGCGTGTGCCTGGGCAAACTTTGAAAAATGGTCTGTGACCACGTGGATATACTCTGCTCCCCTTCTACTTATTTTCCATGTGCAGGTAATTGATCGAGATCATCTCAAACGGAACTGTTTCCGGCCACCAATTTTCGGCCAGAAGAAACGTGCACGAGCTGCTGCCACCATACGATCGACACCAAGGTGAGCCATGTCTTCATGTAAGTACTTGTATATCAAACTTTTCAAGTTTTCTGGGACAACCAACTGAATTTTGGTCTTTTTTTTTTGACCTTATCAATCTGCAGGTGATGCCATTCTCGTAGGAGTCGTCTCACAGCTTTCGGTTCCTTCTATTTGTCTTGTATTTCAGGTAAAGTTGTTTCTGTTTCACATGAAGAACAAATGGCTTCTCGAAGTCTGGGTATGCCATAATGGGTGGGCTTGACAACTTCGCAATCAGCGTCTACAACACTTCCTGATGTCTCCCTTTCCACTCTACTGGCTGTGATGGAGGTGCTTGCGTGGAAGGGTTTCTTCTCTTTTCTGATCCTTTCATCTCACACATATCGTTTTTTTTTTTTCTTTTTTTTTTCAAAAGTTCATAAAGAGGCTTGGCTATTCTGGCAAAGTCAGCAATGTATGATCTGTAGTAACCAAGGAAAACCATGAGCTTCCTCACCTTGTGAATAGTGCTGGGTGTTTCCCACTTTAGTGCTTGTACTGCCTCTATTTCTTTGGGGGTTCATGCTGTACATGGGTATGTTCAGAGATGATGTGGCCCACATAGCAGACTTTCCAAAAAGTCACATTTTCTCTGCTTTAGAGTGATACCACACTGCTGTAGCAATCTCCTCAAGTCCTCTAGGTGCTGGTGGAAGTCCTTGCTGAAGACTAACATGTCAAGGTAGGGAACACAGATATCATCCCTCAACTCTCCTAGACATTCTTCCATGTACCTCTGAAAGGCGGCGGGTGCATTTGTGAGGCCAAAAGAGATCTGTACCCACTCGTAAAGGGTGTTATGAATGCCATGAATGCCCTACTGTCTTCACTCATGAAGTCATGATGATAGGTTTTACCCTGGTCCTTCACCGTGAACCAGAAGTTCCCCCCTAGATTTTCTAGGATCTCTTGAATTTGCGGGATGGAATGCCGATCAGTGTATGTCTTCTCATTGAGCAGCCGGTAGTCCACACATAGACCATTCTTGTTTATCACACACACAACCGCTGAGGAATAGGAGAATGTTGACTTTTGCATCCACCCCTGACTCAGCAAGTTCTGTATACGGGTCTTCATCTCTTGATACAGGGGGCACGGGAATTCATTGTACGTCTTTTAGGCAGGGATGTTGTCTTTTAACCGAATGTCCATTCTAAGGCCCTGAACTCATCCAGTGTCTCAGTCATCCTTAGCAAAACCCCATATTTTCTTTCAATAGCTGTCTAACATGTTCCTGTTGTTGACCAGGTAAGTGACTGAGGTCCACTGGAGGGTCCCATCCTTCGCTCTCCTGAACCCTGGGCAGAGTCTCTGGAGGTAAGTCATTGTCGCGTTATGAGTCACCTCTTCTTCTGTGTTATTTTCCACAATCACTTTGATGTTGGCATTATCCTTTAGAGGCACCTGAATGAGCTGTTTGTTTACCTTTATCCCTGCAGGCCAGGGTACTTCTGGATTGGGCTCCAGCATCACGTGTTCCCAAGGGAACAGTCTTATTCCCTTTGCCACAATTGACATTCACTCTCGCACACATTGGAAGAATGATAGATTTTTGTCCCAGTCTTGCAGTATGACAGCCGCTGTTGTTTTTGCATTTCTGAGTGATGGAACGGCTTTTGGTTTCCTAGGGCTAACTTCCAGAGATGAACTCAGTGTGTTCACAAGAAAACTCATAGGAATCTGCTGGGCTGCATTAGCTTGGACCAATTCATCAATCACATTAAAGCCCACAATTGAAACCTCTGACCCTGTGTCCCAGAGCACCAATGTATTAACACCTAGAAAACATTGCACCAAGCATCTGCGTCCCACCAAACTGGCTGTTTTCTCTTGTTTGGTCGACCATGGCCCTTTAGGTAAGCAAGCTCTTGGTAAGCTTTCCATGATGTCTGAGGTTATCTCAATCTTCTTTGATGTCACATTGGTCACAGTTCGTTTCCGACAGCCCGCTGCCCAGTGCTCACTGCTGCCGTACTTGTTCAGTGTTCACATCTTCCCTCTGGGTTGGACTGCTCACACTGGGTACAACATCTGTTTGCTCGAGCAGGTGGAAATTCATTATGAGTGAATCTCTGGTTACTGCTTCTGACTATCTGAAGTTGTGATGTTTGAGCAAGGCTCGCCATTTGAGAAGTAAGTCTCTGGATTGTTTCACAAATCACTTTGTCCTGCACGTCCAGCTTTTCCATCAGGTTGTTAGGCTTTGGAGTTTTCTCTTTCTTCATACTGACACCTTTATCATGTCCAGCATGTGCCTGTTCCTCCTCACTGACTGTGACCACCTTGACGATCTTGGGTTGAGTATTTGAGAACTTGGATTTTCTTTCACGCTCCAGACTATATGACATGTTAATCTTCTCCAAAAGCACTTCATCTTCCACCAGCGGGTTTTCCACGTAGGGTTTTAGATCTGTGCGTATGCTGTCATCATGAAGACCAGTCAGGATTGTCTTCAAAAACTTTTTGATTTTGGAGTAGTTCATGATACATCTTCAGATGCTGACAAAATCCTCTGTCTGAGATCCATGGCTCAGACTAAGAACTGGATAGGTGTTTCTTTGGGTCCATGAACTGCGCATGTGAGTAAGTGATACAAATCTGCTGCATCCTTTTCAATAAAATGTGCTCTGAGAATTCGTTTAAGGACATGTTAGGTCTATTCTACTCTCCAGGTAGCTTCTCAAACTGACACCTGGGATGATGGCTTGGATGACTGCCTCAACAATTTCTCCCTCATCATAACCTCTTTTGCATGCCCTGTGAATCTGTCTGTCCAGGCTGGTAAAGTTTAATTTCGCTCTCTGACCAGGTTCACCAATTTGTCCAATTATTTTGAGTTATCTTTTATACACTGGATGCATTACACTGTAAAAAGTTTCAGACCTCTCCAACTAAAAATATTCTAGTGACTGGTCACATCTAATGTTTTTCAATTGACCTAATTGAATTTGTGTGAATTGAATTTTATAAATTGTGGCAACAGTCTGTTAAAGGTGCTGTAAGTAGAATTTGAACTACGCTGTTGGACATTTGAAATCAACCCAAACAAACCTACTGTATGACGTGGTTATTTTAACAACAGCAGAAACATGGTGAGCAGCAAAATGGATAGCTTACTTTCACTAAAACACTACAAAAAACAACAATGCTGCAAATATAGGCCTAGTTATTTTTCTACATAGCCTATGACTCTGACCGTTCAAAACAGGTTTGTGACAAGACGTTTTTGACCTACATTTAGCAGTATCTTTAAGTTTCAACAAATCTCATCCTCCCCAGAAGTTTCTATTACTTTAGCAATTACTCTTAGTTCATATAGAGAAAAAAAAATCTACATTTAGAAGGTTTCCACTTGTTTCACACTTCTTAAGAGTATCTGGGTATTCTTTCCTTACTCTCTCTCTGCATTTCTCAGCCTCTACAGTCAGATTACTACTACTATTTGCTTTGGCAAATATTTTGGCCAGCATCTCTGCCTTCTCTCTTTTTTTTTTTTTTTTTTTTTTTTTGTAACTGCAATTTCATCTCCATTCTTTAAAACTGGCATGTTAAAGTTCTTGTGGATTCCTCACAGCCTTCTAATCATGCCCCAAATATCTGAAATCTATGGTGTCCCAACCCACTATAGCTTGCCCTCTTATATAGTTAATAAGATCTGAATATGAATAAGATGATTTAACTTTTTTAAATGCTTTATTTCTTTCTTGTATTTCTTCTCCACATTCTTCATTCCACCATAAAACAGACTTCCTTTTTCTTATTGTTGTTTTCTTTCATCTCTATTGCTGTTTTAATATTACTTATTTTTTTAACTCCATCTTCATGGTCTTCTATTTCAGCTAGTCTGCTACTACATATATATAGCTGAATCTTTCCCCGTCTACATCCTTTAATTTCCACCTCTCCAACTTTCCTTGTTTTGATTTTTGTACTTTTACTCCTATATTCTGCATCTTATATAATAATGATTGCTCCCTGCTGTTGTTTCTTTCAGGACTTTCCATGAACTCGTATTTCCAAACCAATAATGTTTACGCATTAGGTCAGTAGGCGGAGAGTAAGTGGTCTTTTGTCACTGTTCAAACACATTCGACCAAATTAATGTTTACACTATGAAAGCAATCCAGTTGAATGCATTTTCGACTACCTCTGGAAGTGGTCGAAAGTGGACAAGCTCAAAACGTTTTAGACCTGTATTTAGCATTGTCCACTTGAGATCTGATCGACCAAAACGCATCTTAATACCAGGTGTAAACATTGAAGAGACTCGAGCTACATCTAGAGCAGTCTTATGTTAGTATTGTTTTTTGTTAATATTTTGAATTATTTTTTATTTTTATATTTTCAGGTTTCATTTTAATTTTAGTTTATTATGTTACTGTACTCTTTTTTTTATAGGTCTATACTGCTATGGGCTTTTGACATTTTTTATTAGTTTCTATATAGCTTTATTTTTTATTTCAGTTTTAGTTATTTTAGTAATTTTAGTACTTCAGCTTAAACACATATTAGAAACAATGCTGAAACAATAAATATAAATACTATTTATATTTATTTCAGCTTTGTTTCAAATACCAAAAAAAAAAAAAAAAAAGATTTTTACAGTATTAGTTTTAGTTTACTTAACAATAACAACGTAGAAGGTTAGAATCAGCCTAGAAACTGCCTAGCAACCATATAGCAACATTCAATATTCAAAGCCTTAGCAACTACATATGCTGAAAAAAAAAAAAAAAAAAAAAAACCCGTTTAAACCAGTCTAAGGTGGTGACCTTGTCCCCAGACTAGTCAAGTTGATTAGATCTGTTTGCTGGTTTTAGAGTGTTTTTGAACACTTGACAGGGTGGGAACACCAGCTAGGTAAGACTGGGAGACCAGGTAGACCAGCTTTAACCTGCTAAGACCAGCAAAGCACTTTAAAGGGATAGTTCACCCAAAAATGAAAATTTTGTCAGCATTTACTCACCCTCAAGTTGTTCCAAACTTGTATGAGTTTCTTCTGTTGACCACAAAATAAGTTGTTTTGAAAAATGTTGGTAACCAGACAGTTGATGGCACCCATTGACTTCCACAGTAGGAAAAAAATACTTTGGAAGTCAATGGATGCTGTCAAGTGTCTAGTTACCGACATTCTTTAAAACATCTTCTTTTGTGTTTAACAGAAGAAAGAAACTCATACAGGTTTGGAACAACATGAGGGTGAGAAAATGATGACTTTTTTTTTTTTTTTTTTTGGATGAACTATCCCTTTAAGGTGTTTTTTTTTTTTTTTTCCCTCAGCAGGGTAGCAGTGTCTTGGACATCACCCACAGCATGAAGCATCATTTTCTAAGTCTAGTTGTCTTTGTTCTCCATATGCTTGTATCTCCTGCTTCCTAACTGTTGTGTACTGTACTCGCTCTTTTTCTGTCTTTTATTTTCTCTGCACAGTATGGCACAATGTTTAACACGATGGCAAAACAGATAGTTCGAGCTTCATTAATCATAAAAGGAATATTTTGTGCCAATTACCGTTGCTTTAGCTGCAGCACAAGTTGCCTGCAAGATTATGAAAGAGAAATTCATAAAGAGTACGGGGAAAGAGGAAGAAATATTAATGTGATCAAAGAGTGACAGGAAAGTAGAGCTGCAGGTGGCTGTCGTATTACACGTCATATTTTCACACATGAGAGGCATACAAAACTGAAGTATCCTGATGATATTTGAGTGACAGGGAACTAAATTGGTTGCCAGGTCTTACAAGGACTCTACTGATGTTTTGCAGGCAGCGTGTGTGGCAGGAGATGACTGTCAGCACACAATGAGCAACAAAACCAAACTCAGAAGAAGAAAGGTACACCGTAATGAGTCTCTCTGTTCCTGAACACACATATGGCAAATGATGATGGTGTAGGATGAAAAGGTAAGATGAAAAGGAGAAAGAAAATGCATGACTCTAAAACAAGCATGGATAATATTCTTTATGCACACTAACACAAACCTATATCTTAGAAAGGCAAGCAGATAAAACCACATCTTTCAATGAATGCAGACTCTGGTATGTCTTTAAGAAGAGCAAAACATGTTTGAGATGTAACCCAAATAATCACAGTCTTCACGCTAATATTGCTACTTTCAACTAGTAATACACAGATGCACATGGTACAAAACATCTGGGTTTTGGTTCAACTTGCAGCCTTAAGATTTGTTGTAAAACTAGGCATACTGTAAGTCTCTGTCAAATACTCGCAAAAGAGTCTGATGTTCTGTAAATCCAACGTAAATCTACTGTCTGTTACTACAGTAGACAGGAAAATATACTTCAAGACAAATTACACCTTTAGAAAGTTGAAAATGACGAACCGTTGCTCCTCTTTTGGACCTCTTGATACAGCTATAAAAAGCTCAGAAAGCGGTGTTATGTTCTGCTTATTGCACTAGCCCTTTAAGAAATGGTACAAGTGTGCGGGTAAAAGAGAGCACGCTGTACGAGTTACTGACATGTGCAGAACAGTTCAGTAAAATGGATTCTGTCTTACAAAATGTCTCTTCATTGACTTGCACAACCAGTTCAACAAACAAGGATGGCTCTTCTTCCACTACATCCACCATCACCATTCCTGGAATACCCGGGCGAGCCAAAGCTGACTTTTAGTGCTTGGAAGTGGCAATCTGACAATTATTTGCTGGCTATCGGTGGTGACAAGTTTCTGGATGAGCGGAAAAGAGCGTTGCTAATCCACTGCTTAGGCACGGAAGGCCTACGCTGCCACTGCCTGTACAATACACTGCCACTCGAACACTATGAATACAGCAGGACTGTAACTGCATTGACAACTTTCTTCCAACCCGAGGTTAATGTGGTAGTAGAAAGGTACCGGTTCATACAACGAGCTCAACATGTGCCCTGGACATTGCCAGGAAAATTGAAACTGCCAGCTCTGAGGCAAAGATGATGTTGGAAGGAGAATCCAAAGCCGTGAGTGCAGTACATTTCAAAACTACTCAAAAACGAGCAGGGCAACGAAAGAAATGTTTCACCAGTGAAAAAAAAAATCAATTCCTACTTACTGCTATAAATCACATGGCAAATAATGCAGTGTCCTGCCAAAAATGCGAAATGTAAATCCTGTGCAAAAACTGGCCATTTTGATGCAAATCCAAAGAAAAGACAGTTGACGAACTTGCTGAGCCAGAAGTAACTGTGCTTAGTGTGCAACATAATTCAGCAAAACAGGCAAAGCTAATATGCACTGTTGAAATAACTGCACAACATAATCAGAGCTGTGTTCTTGACCTACTTATTGACAAAGGCTCAGCAGTATCCATCCTTCCTGAATGTGTTTACAAGACAAAGTTCTTCAAATGCTCACTCACTAAACCCAGATTGCAGCTAGTAACATATTCGAAAGAACAACTGCCAGTCATTGGATGTCTGAAGGTGGATGTTTCTTATCAGAGTGTAACTGCCTTATCAGAGATGTACATTGTTGAAACAGGAACGCCCATTCTAGGAATGGACCTAGTGACAACACTGAATCTGCAGATATCTGGTGGTCAACTCTTGCCAGGAAATCAGCCTACCTGTGTGATGTTCCAGTCTGCTGTGGAGGCAGCCATTGAACCCTCTATTGACTTCGGTTGTGTGAAAAGCTTCATCCATAAGGTGAAGACCCGGCCAGAGGTAAGACCAGTCCAACAAAAACTCAGACGATTACCACTGTCTGTCCGTGATGCAGTGTCCACAGAGCTCCGCTACTTAGAACAACATGGAATTACTGAGAAAACTGACTCCTCTAAATGGGTATCCCCTATTGCAGTCACCCAAAAGAAAACAGGAGGTATACGCAGGTGTGTAGACCTGTTGGAGCCTAACAAGGCGGTAGTGGTAGACAGTTACCCACTTCCACTGATTGAAGATATTCCATCTGAACTGAAAGGTGCAGTTATGTTCTCCACCTTAGATTTGAAACATGCGTATCATCAAGTTGAACTGCACACAGATAGTCGAGATCTGACTGCTTTTGTAACACACGATGGGCTGTACAGGTACAAAAGGGTACCATATGGCCTTAGTTCGCCACCGGCAGCTTTCCAGGAAATGATGTGCACTATCCTACAAGGCTCAAAAGGTGTACAGTGCTACCTTGATGATGTCATCATTTTCGGCTCCACACAACATGAGCATGATGAATGTCTGAAAGCTGTCTTGCAGAAAATACAGAAAATCTGGACTGAAACTGAATGTAGAGAAATGTCTTCAGCAGATGAAACTGCAATTTTTTAGGGTACAAGCTATCCCCAGAAAGTCTTCTCCCTGACGATACTCACATCACAGCGATTCTGAAGGCGCCAGCACCAAATGATGCACCCAATCTGCATTCTTTCCTAGGCCTCACTGCATGGTACAGTAAATTTGTGCCAAAATATGCGTCAGTGGTTGAGCCACTCCGAGCACTTTTGCGCAAAGACAATGCATTCTCATGGCCCACCACTGCTCAAGTGAGTTTTGATAAAGTGAAGCACATGATTGTAAACAGTTCTGCTTTAGCTCTGTTTGACCCCATACTGCAGATTATTATTTCCACAGATGCCTCACACTATGACTTGAACAGACTGTTGCATTCGCATCACGAAGCCTGTCGAAAGCCGAGAGGAAATACTCCGTTGTAGAAAAGGAGGCCTTAGCCTGCGTCTGGGCTGCAGAGAAGTGGAGAACCTGGCTGTGGGGAAGAAAGTTTGTACTCCGAACAGACCATCAAGCTCTCACAACACTCCTGACGACAAAAGGTAATAACAGAGCTGGCCTCCGGGTGGTGAGATGGTCTGGCCGTTTGTTTGAATTTGATTATGATGTTCAGTACAGAAAAGGAACTCTGAACCAGGTTGCTGATTGTCTCTCAAGACTACCGCTCTCTGATGCAGTTGAGAACAGTGACAGTACAGTGGAGTTTGTGGCAGCAATTAGAGGTTTGCACGGGCTGTAAACTGAGGCCCAAACCCGGCCCATACCCGAGATCATTTGACCTGACCCGAACCCGACCGGTACTGTTATAGCTTAACCCAAACCCGACCTGAACCCAAAATCCATCGCTGTAGAAATGTACCTGTATTCTTGCTAATAAGCCAAGACAGCTTTGTAAGACCCACACTGCACGTAACCGCTGAGCTATTGGTTGAAATAGAAAAGACGCATGGAGACTATTTGCACTCAGTCATGTATTATATCGTACGATGTTTTAAACATTTAAATACACATATCAAATAATACAAAATGTGTATGATGTAGTGTTTTAGATGATAGTAGCCTACTCTTGACAAGCTGATTTCTGAGAGACGTGAGAGAAATGCGCTTGGCGGCTCATTTCATTCATAGAGTTTACACTTATTCGTCTATCATATCATACAAGGTTTAAAACACTTAAATATACATATCAAATCATGTAGTATTTTAGTTGACAGTACTCTTAACAAAGCTCTGATTTCTGAGACAGAGACGGCAGCGCGGCTATTTCAATTTACAGTCGTTCACTTCACACACATTATTGCATAGTAATTTTAGAGGCTTGTGTATAATTTTGTGCTATCCCCTGGCTCACCTGTTATTCGGTGGAATTCGTTGTGCAGCTTTCCCTGCATCATTTAACACTGTAATAAGTTTTCCCTCAGTAATTGTTTGCCTTATCGCACTCATAGCTAAAGGTTCGAAAGCTGTCTACTGTGTTGTGACTGAAAGACCGCGCAAGAGTGGGAGCACATGCTCAAAACAGTTAATATATAAATTATAAATGTGCTAACACAGAAGATGACACACAAACCTTATATAACCTAGCCTATATAGTTTTTCTTAGTTACAGACCCAAACCCGACCGAACCCGAAGCTATTCATGAAACCTTAACCCAAACCTGACCCGAAACCCGCAAGTTCTTTGGGACCCGTCAGGCTCGGGTCGGGTAGCAGACCTCTAGCAGCAATACTGACTGACCTCAGTACAGTTTCAAAGGATGATTTCAAAGCCACATGCCGATCCTGCCCAGTACTCACAGAACTTCGTACCCAACTGCAGACACAATGGTCATCATGGAAGTCAGGTAACCAGAATCTCAAAGCATATTACCTGATACAAAAATTACTCACTCTGGTGTATGACTTTGTTGTCAGAGGTACTCACCGCCTGATAGTTCCACAGGTGATGAGGAAAAGGATGATAGAACTTGCCCATGAAAGCCACCAAGGCATTGTTCGCACAAAACAACGCCTGAGAGAGATATACTGGTGGCCTAAAATGGACCTACAGACAACATGATAAGACCACAGTTACTCATACTGCTCCACTCACCCCTGTTCCTCTTCAGTGGAGAAGGAAACCCATGTGAACTTGTGTCGGACAATGTGAGCCAGTTTGTTTCACATGAGTTCTCAAAGTTCCTACAGAAAAGGGGAATACGACACATCAAGTCCTCTGTATACTATCCTCGCTCTAATGGTGAAGTGGGAATATTCAACAGGGTGTTAAAACATTGCTTACAAACAGCTACGCTTCAGGGACAGCCAAGGAAGCCCTTCACTCTTCAGTTCCTCGCAGATTACAGGTCCACTCCACATGCCATCACTGGAATTCCTCCATATAAACTACTTCTTGGGAGACAAATGAGAACAAAGCTTCACATACTAAAAGTGAAAATGAAACAAACCAAGGTGAAGGAGTATACGAATAAGCATAGGAGTGCTTTGCAGACTAACTTCCAACCAGGCGATAAAGTGAGAGTAAAAAACCCTGGTTGATCAAGAAAGGTGAGCAAAGATACACCAAACCACAGAAAGTGATGGAAAAGAAGGGACCAAATACTTACACCTCCTGGAGGATGGTAGAAACTGGAATGCATCACGCCTTTCAGCAATTCCAAACTTTGTTGCTGTGGAAAAGTCAGATGAGGCACAGAGAGACTCCCCTCCATCCTCTGAGCATGTGATTGCTGACAATACGGTCACAAGAACCACTAGACAAAGGAACCCTCCTTCATGGATGAAAGACAAAGTTCATTTAATCGCATAAAAAGCAATTGAGTCTCTTCAGAAAATTTGGACTAAACCACTCGATTTACATGGATTCGTTTTCCGATCTCTTTATGAACGTTTTGAAGCGTTTTGAATCAAGTTGCAAAGGCAGTCTATGGACAAACAGACATCTCTCAGATTTCATCAAAATGATCTTCATTTGTGTTCCGAAGATGAACAAAAGTCTTAGGGGTTTGGAACGACATGAGGGTGGGTAATTAATCAAAATATTCTTTTTGGGGTGAACTAACCCTTTAATAAGTTTGTCTGACTTAATACTACTAATAATAATAAAAACACAACAGGTAGATGTTATTGAAGCTTTATGCCTAAAAAAATGTGTTCCTTTAGTAACATAGCTCAATTTGACGCCTGAAAAAAAAAAAAATGCATTTCAGAGAAATATAATAAAGTACACTAACATTCAAAAGGCTGGGGTTAGTAAGATAAAGAAGTCTCTTGTGCTCACCAAGACTGCATTTATTTGATCAAAAAATACAGTAAAAACAGCAATATTGTAAAATATTATTACAATTTAAAGTGACTGTTTCCTATTTTAATATATTTTAAAATGTGTTTGTTTTTTTCCTGTGATGCAAAGCATTCTTTGATGAATAGAACGTTCAAAAAAGAGAGATCGGAGATCTGATCTCACCATCATCAAGTCTGTGATTACATGAAACAGAAAAAAACTGAGACAGACTAAATCCAGAAGAACTGCGGCAACGTCTCCAAGATGCTTGAAGAAACCTTCCTGAAAAGCTACCTGAAAAACTATGTGCAAGTGTACCTAGGACAAAAGCTGTTTTAAACACAAAGGGTGGTCACACCAAATATTGATTTGATTTAGTTAACAGAAGTTAATTGATAAATAAAATCTATTTATGGCATTATTTTTGTAAGCATCCTCACTTTACAGCATTTGTACACAAGTGCCTAAATCTTTTCACAGTACTGTAGCTTTGCAGGGAGGTTTCTTCAAGTGTCTTGGAGACGTTGCTGCAGTTCTTTAGTCTGTCTCAGTTTTTTTTTTTTTTTGTTTCTTCATGTAATCACAAATGGACTCGATGATAGTAAGATCAGATCTCCGTGTGGAACGTACCGGCTGTTGTCAGACTGCTTGTGCATACAAAAAACTCACTGGAGTAATACAATTAATGGCAAAAGAAATGTTTGGAAATGTAAACTGATATTTCCTACTGACACACTACAGCAAAATATATAAATAACTGGCTTAAAACAATTTTTTTGGGGGTGAAAATACTAACATGCCTAAGACTTTTACACAGTACTGTATATATATATATATATATATATATATAAACTGTGTATTATATGAGGACTTTAAGTTGTGTGAGCGGGTTGGACAGAGGGGCAAATAAAGTTGAGATGTTCTATTGCTCCCTCAGCTTTTTTATTAGAGCCGACAGTTTAATGTGCCATTCACCTCTTTCATTTGCCCTCTGATCCTCTAAGGGAATTTGGCTCTTATGAATCGGCAAGCTTTCAGCGAGTCGTGGTCAGGGTCGTGGCAGTAACTGGCTTACACAGCACAATACTTCAATGGGACCGTCATTTCTAGCAGTTATAGCATCGGCAGCATCTCCCTAAGGTGAGTGACTGTCAGTTCCAGTAACTCACTGACACTGAGTTTTCATTTGTATCCAAGATGGAAGCGTCATTAGGTCATGACTGAGTGCAAAAAAAAAAAAAGACAATTAGTGAGCTCTTTTGTCCCTAACAGCTGGTTTGTTCATGTCTTGGCAGGCTAGTGATAGAGTCTTGCCCCCGACTTTAGTGCCAGAGCAGTCAGGCTCAAAAGAGCAAAAACATGAAGATGCTTTCCAGAATTTGAAAAATTCTCATGTAGCTAATGATATAAGCCAACCTTTCCAGCTGCCATGTGATGTTAGCCATCTTGCTAACTTCTGCCTGACATCACCACTGAATTAGACCACCCTGTCTTATTGTACCCACCCAATATATATATATATATATATACACACACACACACACACAGTATCAGGGGCATTTCCTCCAAGGAGGCAAGGGAGACAGTACCTCCTCAAAAAAAAAAAAAAAAAAAAAAAATCCATATTATAAAATGGGTATAAATCACTCGTTTTTCTAAAGTAACACTCTCCAACAGCAACACCCGCAGGTAAAGTTACAGTGGGAATCTGCGTCTCTCGTGCCTCCCCTGAGCCCATTGAGTTTTAACAGACCCTCTAAAGCATGTGGTGGGTTTTGTGGGGGGTAATTGAAAATTAATGGGGGAAAGTTATGTGAGAGGAGGCAATGCCTCCATCGTGCTATGCTTGGATGTGATTGGTTAAATTAAAAATTAAAAAGTAAGTACACAGCTCAGCCACTTAAATATAACCACAAAAAAAAAAAAACAGCTGAACATAAAAAAAAATAAAGCAATAAGCTGTTAGGAACAACGCCGAACAGAGTGCCTAAAACCCCCTTAGCTGTTATAAATTCACTGTTAACCAAGGCTTCTTGGGGCTTATTGCTTTTATAAAACGGTTACCACACAATACAAATATTAAAGCCAAAAAATTATGTATCAATGCAACTTTCATGAAGTAAAATCATTAAAAGTCTTCCTTCCGCTGGAAAAAAAAGTCCCAACAGCAACAGAAGTTACATTTATTATGCCATTAGATGGCGGCAAATATTGTCTTTATGAGCGAGTCACTCAGTCGCAAAGACTTTTATATTGAAACCTGTGAACACGGAACAAGACACAAATGACAAATGCTTTGACTAGCGCTGTCACTGTCAAGGCACGGGAAAACCCATTAAATGTTAAAAGGACAAGATTTCAGCAGACATTCAAACAGATTTTTTATTATGAACATAAGACTGACCTGAAGGAAAATGCTAAATCTGAATGCAGGTAATACACTCGGTTACTCGATATCTCTCTCACAATACTCTTCTACATAATGCAGTAAGCTTCAACAAACAAAATCAATAGAGAACAAACATATGTTTATGTTGCTAAGAGTGGTTGCTAAGACAGACGCAGCAACATACACAATCAGTGGCGCAGCGATACTCATGAAATGCGGTCAGCTGTATGTTTTCGGGAATTTTACAACGGCTTCAAACGTGGCTCAATCAATCAGAATCAAGGGCCGGAACTATCCATTTTATAATATAAAATATATTGTTTAAATTGTTACTGCCTTTAGTTATTATTTTTGAATAAATGTAAAAATGCTTAATACACTAACTTGAGATTTATACTTGGTTTTAATAAATAAACTGCACGCCACTGATATATACTGTATATTATATATATATATATATATATTTTTTTTTTTTTTTTTTTTTTTTTTTTTTTTTTTAGGGATGTGACGGTGAGAAAAATTTTCCCACCGGTTAATCGACATGTGACAACACCGGTAATACCGGTGTCACCGGGGGGCGGGGCCTCTACCTCTTTTTTTTTATGGGGCCGTTCACATATCGCGTCTAAAAACGCGTGGAAAGCGCGGCCACGTCGCTTTCTCCTTGTTTCCAAAGCGCTTGCGCTCCCGTGGCGTCTATCATTGCTATGCAACCATGAACCAAAGTCCCTTTAAGACTATAGTCTTTGCATGAACTGCGCTCTCCGCGACGAGGAATTTTTTTTGACATGAAAAATAAAAACCCGCCCTGTACAGCTATGATCAGCTGTTCGGCTGAGCTTTCGATGTTTTGTTATGGAAAGGCCGACTTTCACTTTCAAATTAACGGCAATTGCTTGAATGGTGGGTTACTCTTACTGAAAAACACTCGACAAAACGGACATTTTGGCATAATTTGTGTGTGTTATGGTTCGTTAAGAGCAGAAGAGAACTCGATACTGGCGCGCGCGCGTTGTGTGTGTGTGTCACATAGGCAGGACATTCACAGACAGCGCGTTCTCTTTTGCCTTGTCGCGCTTGAATGATTTAAAAGCATTAGCATGAATAAGAGCTTGATCATATAACGCAGAAAACGGATACTACGTTAATTGCATTAATTGCAAATATTTTTAACGCGTTAAAGTGGGGAAAAAATTTAACTAGTAATTAATTAATTAGTATCTCACAGAAGTGAGTACACCCCTCACATTTTTGTAAATATTTTATTATATCTTTTCATGTGACAACACTGAGGAAATGACACTTTGCTACAATGTAAAGTAGTGAGTGCACAAGCTTGTATAACAGTGTACATTTGCTGTCCCCTCAAAATAACTCAACACACAGCCATTAATGTCTAAACCGCTGGCCACAAAAGTGAGTACACCCCTAAGTGAAAATGTCCAAATTGGGCCCAATTAGCCATTTTCTCTCCCCGGTGTCATGTGACTCAGTGTTACAAGGGCTCAGGTGTGAATGGGGAGCAGGTGTGTTAAATTTGGTGTTATCGCTCTCACTCATGGCACCTCATGGCAAAGAACTCTCTGAGCATCTGAAAAAAAGAATTGTTGCTCTACATAAAGATGGCGTAGGCTATAAGAAGGTTGCCAAGACCCTGAAACTGAGCTGCAGCACAGTGACCAAGACCATACAGCGGTTTAACAGGACAGGTTCCACTCAGAACAGGCCTCACCATGGTCGACCAAAGAAGTTGAGTGCACGTGCTCAGCGTCATATCCAGAGGTTGTTTTTGGGAAATAGACGTATGAGTGCTGCCAGCATTGCTGCAGAGGTTGAAGGGGTGGGGGGTCAGCCTGTCAGTGCTCAGACCATACGCCGCACACTGCATCAAATTGGTCTGCATGGCTGTCGTCCCAGAAGGAAGCCTCTTCTAAAGATGATGCACAAGAAAGCCCGCAAACAGTTTGCTGAAGACAAGCAGACTAAGGACATGGATTACTGGAACTATGTCCTGTGGTCTGATGAGACCAAGATAAACTTATTTGGTTCAGATGGTGTCAAGCGTGTGTGGCGGCAACCAGGTGAGAAGTACAAAGAAAAAGTGTGTCTTGCCTACAGTCCTGAATGGTGGTGGGAGTGTCATGGTCTGGGGCTGCATGAGTGCTGCCGGCACTGGGGAGCTACAGTTCATTGAGGGAACCATGAATGCCAACATGTACTGTGACATACTGAAGCAGAGCATGATCCCCTCCCTTCGGAGACTGGGCCGCAGGGCAGTATTCCAACATGATAACGACCCCAAACACACCTCCAAGACGACCACTGCCTTGCTAAAGAAGCTGAAGGTACCTAAACCCTATTGAGCATCTGTGGGGCATCCTCAAACGGAAGGTGGAGGAGCGCAAGGTCTCTAACATCCACCAGCTCCGTGATGTCGTCATGGAGGAGTGAAAGAGGACTCCAGTGGCAACCTGTGAAGCTCTGGTGAACTCCATGCCCAAGAGGGTTAAGGCAGTGATGGAAAATAATGGTGGCCACACAAAATATTGACACTTTGGGCCCAATTTGGACATTTTCACTTAGGGGTGTACTCACTTTTGTGGCCAGCGGTTTAGACATTAATGGCTGTGTGTTGAGTTATTTTGAGGGGACAGCAAATTTACACTGTTATACAAGCTGTACACTCACTCCTTTACATTGTAGCAAAGTGTCATTTCTTCAGTGTTGTCACATGAAAAGATATAATAAAATATTTACAAAAATGTGAGGGGTGTACTCACTTCTGTGAGTTTATATATAAACTCACAGAAGTAAGTACACCCCTCACATTTTTGTAAATATTTTATTATATCTTTTCATGTGACAACACTGAAAAAATGACACGAGTGTGATATTGCGTTTATACAACAGTTCGACGGCACGAGTGTGTAAATAAATAAGAAATAACAACGGAGTGTCTTTAAAACCCCCTTTTGTGCAGCACTACTTCCTTCCGCCACGGATTCAAATCTCAAGTTGACAGTTGGACCAAGCCTCCGTTACCAATTCTAAAACGTCACTTTAGAACTAGTAACGAAGGAATGTTGAGTCCCTCCATTGAAACGCATTGTATTTTGTACAGTATTATTGAGAGAGAGAGAGAGAGAGAGAGAGAGAGAATTGAATTTGAATTTTAACAATCCTTTATTACAAAAATGAATCACAATACAATTAATTTACAATATTACAAGAAGTGTGTAAAAGACAAATCTCCTTCAAAAACACAGCACAAAGCTTCATTGCAACACCAAATACCTTCAAAGGTAACAAGATCGTCCATATATTTATAATAATTAAAATCAACCAATATTCTAGCTTTCACCATATTTGAAAACAGCACAACAATGTTCTGTTCCACATTTTGATCAACTTTCTTTTTTCTACTTAAATAAATAGCCAATTTTGCTTGGCCCAAAACAAAATTCAGTAACTGACAAACAGATCTTTTTTTCAACACATATTTAAAACCCAAAATAAATAAATCCATAGAAAAAGTCTCATTACAACTACTAAAAATATTCCTTAAAACCAAAAACAAAGGTTCTAATCTATTACAGTTCACAAAAGCATGGAAAATGGTTTCTCTTACGTTGCAAAACGGACATTCAGCACTAACTTCAGGATTTAAGATTGAAATAAAAGAATTGACAGCAACAGAGCCATGAAGAATTCTCCACTGCAAGTCACCCGTCTTCTTGATCAACGGTGGTTTATATAGTGCTCTCCACTCAGGCTTTCTGCCCTCATTTAACTTAAAAAAATTCCGCGTATCAATTTTCATATTCAGCATATTTTTATTAAAACTAATCACACAATACTTATACAAAGTTTTTCCAGTGCTTGAAAAAAAGTCTGTACACACAGATCCAACAGTTTCTAGAAGAATTCCAGAAAATCCTTCAAGGTTCAGTGAATAAAACAAGCAAGGAAAAGAGTCTTCAGGATTTGGTTTACAAAGACCGTCACAATACTCAGTCAATAAAGTCTTTTCCGTTGGTTTAAGAGCTGCCCGCCATTTCATTAATAGCTGTGCAACGACACGTGTTGACCTGATTCCCAAACGTTGAGCCATCGCTTCTTCATTCTTGAAATCAAGTTCTGATACTTCCAGTAGCTGGCCCAAAGTTATTACTTTGCTACCAATGAGCATCTTGTTAAGTCCTGGGAAAAGTCCATTTGCCGACATATCCAGACGTGCTCCACAAATTAAGGGCTCCTCTAAAAGCCAGTGAAGAGACTGTGGACCTTCTGCTTGTTTAAAAACAAAAAGACTCCAAACCTTAAAAATATTTCTGTAAAACACTGGCAGGCCAGAAGTGTTCAGTTTCATTGGGTCCATAAGAAAAAGAGTCTTATCCAGTCCCAGACTCCCAAGATTATGTAAAATGACATGCGCAACAGCACACCATTTAAAATCAGTTGAGCCATCCAGTAGTCTTTGCACAAATTGCAAACGAAAAGTTGCTATTCTACTTTGAAGGTGTATTAAACCGTGTCCACCCTCCTCTTTTGGCAAATATAACACATTCTGAGGGACCCAATGCAATTTGTCCCCAAAAAAATCTACTAAGATAGCCTGAATTTTTGTTAACAGATATAGAGGAGGATCAACACAAGCAAACTTGTGCCACAATGAAGAAGCAACCAAGTTGTTTATAATTAAAATACGCCCTCTATATGACATCTTTGGCACTAAGTATTTCCATTTGTCCAGTCGACCTTTAACTTTTTCAATGACTCCTTCCCAATTTTTCTGTACTGTTAACTCGTCACTCAGAAACACTCCTAAATATTTAAAACCAAATTTACCCCAACTTAAACCTTCAGGAAGTTTTAGTTTCCCATCTGCCCATTTACCTACTAATAAAGCTTCACTTTTACTCCAGTTTACACTTGCAGAAGACAGACCTTTAAAAGTTTTAAGTAAATTTAAAAGAACATGAATGTCACTTTGCCTGCTAATCATAATTATAACATCATCTGCGTATGCTGACAATATAAAATTACTTTTACAGTTTGGCAAACATATACCGTGAAGCTTGACCCTTATTTGTTGTAAAAGAGGCTCTATTGCCAAAGAGTAAAGCATACCAGACAAAGAACACCCCTGCCTAACACCTCTTTGAGCTTTAAAAGGAGCACATAAACCACCGTTCACCTTAAGAATACTCTCAACGTCACTATAAAGAACTTTAATATAATTAATAAAACTCTGACAAAACCCAAAAGCTTCTAAAACTCTCCACAAATAACAATGCTCAACACGGTCAAAAGCTTTCTCCTGGTCTAACGAGATTAACCCACAATCTAATTCTAACATCTTGGAGACTTCTAAAACATCACGGACCAATGAAATATTATCAAATATTGATCTACTGGGAACACAGTAGGTCTGGTCAGGATGGATAACACCATCCATCACTCCTGCTAGCCTATTAGCCAGGCTTTTAGAGAGCAGTTTATAATCACTACAGAGTAGTGATACAGGTTGCCAACACTTGATGTCTGTAAGGTCGCCTTTCTTAGGCAGGAGGGTTAACACTGCTCTACGGCAGCTCATGGGCAACTGACCTTCAGCCAGGCTTTCATTCAACACCTCCAGCAGGTCCTCTCCCAACTCTGACCAGAAAGACTTATAAAAGTCAACAGGCAAACCATCGATTCCGGGTGCCTTTCCGGACTCCACTCCTTGGAGGGCTTTGCATAGCTCCCCCATGCTCAAGGCGCCTGAGATCTCAGCATTGGCTTCCTCTGATACCTGGGGCAAGTCGTTGAAAAATTCACTGTCACTCCTGTAATCCACCCCAAGTTCATTTTTATACAATTTCTCATAAAAACAAACTGCTCTCTTACGAATGTCAGCAGGATCTGTTAGTAGTCCTCCAGACTCAGAGCGCAAGGCATGGATGGCCCTACTCTGACCATTCTTTTTCTCTAAATTGAAAAAGAACTTGGATGGAGCATCCATTTGGTCCACACTCTGGAACCGACACCTGACCAGAGCCCCCCGTGTTTTAACACCCAGTAAATCAGCCAACTGTGTCCTCTTAAAGAATCCAAAAAACTATGGGCACCAGTTGACTCAGCCAATTCTTGATGTTTTAAAATGTCAGCCTCCAAGATATTCATATTCAGAGACGCATCTCTAGTGACGTTTCGAGTATATTGTAAACAGAATTGTTTTATTTGGACTTTCCCAAAATCCCACCACTGCCGTAAGGATTTAAAGGAATTCTTTGTGATTCTAAACTCATCCCAAAACAATTTAAACATATTTTTAAAATACTTGTCACTTAACAAATTGGTATTCAACTGCCAATACGCACTCCTTGTCTTAATGGAATTTAAAAACACAGAACACTGCACCATACTGTGATCAGAGAAACTCACTGGGGTAATTAAAACCCTTCTTACAATATTACAGTGATGCTTAAAAACATAAAATCGATCTAATCTTGCCAGAGAAATCACACTGTCACGAATATGAGTCCAGGTATACTGTCTTTGTTTTTCATACAACTGTCTCCAAATATCACATAAATCATGCGTCTTAAGAAGCTGAATTAACTGATTACGAGAGGCCAAGTGGGGTTCAACATGATTCCTATCCAAGTTTGATACTGTACAGTTAAAATCACCACCCAAGAATAAATATTCTTCCACAGAACATTTTTGCAAAGCAGAACACAATGTATTTAAAAATAGCATTCTTTCTACTGTTGAAGTTGGAATGTACACACACATAAAAACAAAAACAAAATTTTCAAAAGTTGCTCTTACTTTTAAAAATCTACCTTTGACTACTTCTTCAACCTGGTAAGAATGTGGACTGAAACTTTTCGCAAAAAGGATGGCAACCTCTCCGCTAAGTGAGGTGTTATGTCACAGAGTCACAGAGACTCCATCCCACTCCCCTGTCCAATCAGCAGCATTCTTTAAGTCACTATGCGTTTCTTGCAACATAACAACATCTATCTTCTTCTGTTTAACTACCTCAAATATTTCAGCCCTTTTTCTCATTTTTCTTGCCCCGTTTACATTCAAAGTCGCAATATTTACTTAACTCATGTTTAAAGAAAAAGACAGAGAGAAGAAACACAGCAGCACTCCACACACACACACCACATCACTAGCCAAGCTATGCTTTCTCGCTAACATCGTTTGCATTGTCAGAGGTGAGTTTTCGCACTATCTTTTTTAAACGATATACTTCCTTGTTTGTAAACAAGCCCTCCGACATAAAAGACCTAGTTTTGTCCACAAACTGTTTTGTATCGGGAAAATACTCATCAACACACACCCCTCTCTTATTTTTTGTAGCTCTGAGAAAGAGCTTAATATCGTCCAATTCATAACTGCGACCAGTGAAGTCCCCCTGTGAAAAACTGACGCTAGAATCAGAAGACTCACTGCCACTTTCCATTCCGTCCTCACCAAAAACATCTTCCACGTCTGCTTTCTTAGCTCTAACAGCTTGAAGGTCGCTAGATTTCTTCCTTTTAGAAGGGATTTTAAATTCACTCTGCTCTGCCTCCATTTCAATGCCATCACAAAACAAATTGGGCTGCAAAGCGCTATCGCTCACTTTCTTGTCCGTCTTCGTTACGGATTTACGAGACTGAGTAATCAAGATTTCAGCATATGCCGATCTATTTTCATCATTCATATTGTTGGGGTCAGTCACCTGAATTGCCGCACTCTTGCCCGCGGGCGGACTCTCAGCGGCTCCCTCTTCCACTGCACCTGTCTCTGCCACAGGTGGAACAGCGTTTGACGGCCCAGCCTTAACCGACTCGCCATCACTGCCAATGTCATTAATCGACAAGTTATTTTCTTTATTTTTACCAGGACAGGCACGGATTAAATGTCCCACTTCACCGCAGTTAAAATATTTCATCTTTTCCGTTGTAGCATAAATAACAGTCAAAATCATCAAGTTTGATATGCAGAGACAGATCTAGTTCCTCATCATCCTTTATGATCATATAAGCGAATCGTCTAAAAGAAACCACATGCTTTAGGAGAGGCGAAACACTACCGATTGGCATTTTAATGGGTGAGACCACTTTACCATATCGGGACATAATTCTCACCAAAGTTTCATCACTTATGAAAGGCGGAACGTTGGACAGCAGCACCTTTTTGGATGGCATGGAAAGTGGGAGAACAGGAGTAAAGAGATTGTCAACAACTATTCCAGTCTCAACCAACTCATTTGCTTTTTCAACAGAGCTAAGAAAAATGACGATGGCACTGTTCATTCTAGAGGCTGACATGATGTTTTCATGCCCCACAACTTCTCCGACAGCTAAACAGCAATCCTCCACGCTCACCGTGGACGCCACTTTCACGCCATGGCGCCGCGTGAGTTTATTTAAAACCTGCGACCGTGGGGCCGTCATGCCCCATAAAAAAAGACGGTAGCACACGGCCCAACCAAACAAATAGATAAACCAAACACTTGATAGCAGTAACCCAAGCAGAAGGAAAAAGAAGAAAAAAGGTTCACTCGACACCACTCACGCCACTCCGTCCACTCACGCTCAGTCACACCGGAAGTGAGAGAGAGAGATCGCCTGAGCAAGCATTACCTGTCTGAAATAATATTCATTCTTCGGGTCGATGTCCATAATATTATATCCATTATAAAAGTCCGTTTGAATGTCCGCTGAGGAAAGCAATCTTTGTAACTTATTTGTCCTTTTTACAGCTAAGGGATTTTTCCATAACATACAGCAAACAACTTCCTTTGCAAAAGTTCCTTTCAATTTAAAAGTATCTTGCGACTGCTTATTGAATGAGTCTCATTCATGTGTAAAGTTTGCCTCCATCTAATGGCGTATTAATATAAATTTCACTCAATCCATATTACGCACTATATTGAACATCAGAAAAACAACAATAGTCATTATAAATGACAGTAGGAACACAATTGTACAGTTCAGTCAAACGTACAAAAGCACTATAGTGTTCCCGTGACAGGTTGTCAAATGTGCTGTGGATGATTACCAAATGCCAAAAAATAAACAAATAAAATAAAAGCTACAAAAAAAAAAAACAAAAAAAAAATCTCTATATTTCCTCTTCTTTTTTATTTTTTATTTTGTTTTTTTAAATAAACAATGCTATAGGTTACCCTTTATGTCTGTATGTGGGTTTTACAAATATTTAACGAATGAAAAGGATTTTAAAGAGCTTGTGACAAAACCTAGTAACTCCATTGGGTCCTCAAACTGTCAGTCAAACCTCAAATATCCGCCCCACCTCTATCGTGAATGAAGTGCCGCACGCGGTTTGGAGATCTCTGCTTCTTTCCAATGCAAAGGTAAATAAAAAGCTGATGTTTGAAAAAAAAAAATGTAAAGCGTTTTCTTTGCTCAAGAAACACTATATCTATAAAGGCTAATGTTTTATGTATTTGAAGAGCGGAGAAGAGTCTTCGCCTGATATTTCCCGTCTAGATGTAGCCAATATGCTATGCTAGATAGAGGAAGTAAATATAGCCTTAATATTACATTATCAAATTGAACATAGCACAATTCGACTTGCTCTGGAACTGGATTGCCCGTTTTATGTACCAAAAATGAATTGGTGTCTCATGTTTAACCACTATAAGAGCCAGCGGCAAATCCCCGAAGCACTGGACGAGATGAAGCTGTTCTCGGCGGTTATACGACCCCTGAATGGCCGTTGACGGCCTGGAGCTCACATCTCCGAAAACGTCTTAATAAATTGTAAAATAGGCGCAATGATTAAATATAAGTCACATAATTCATGTCTAAACAACTACATTCTCGCCTAAAAAACTCTTAAAATTACAGTGTAGTATTCGCAAAAATTATGGTGGATTTGCTCGGCCGCTATGACAGTCGCTTCAAGCGGAGTGATACAAAGCCTGATACAAACGGTGAAAAGGTAGGAGTGCTGTTATCACTAAAATATCGCACGGCTATCAGCCAATCAGATTCGAGAACCAGAAAGAACTGTTGTATATGTGTGTATATATACATATACATATACATATATATGCTAGATTCAATACATTTTGAACGTACTAATATAACCGTAAGGGATAAGTTTTGCAGGGTCATATGAGGCAACATGTCCCATCATTGTAACTTAGTGTTAAGTCACTGAGTCTTCGAAAAGTGTTTATGAGGGTTATCAGTGTCCACTTTATATGGCTGTGGTGGCTGGTGGTCAGAGAGTAAGACATCTCCCTGACTTTAACAAGAGATGAAGACCACCAATGCACATTTCAGTGCTCTCTGGCTGTAAAACACTGTATATATCTGTCTCTGTGTGTAAGTGAAATCCCATTAACAGACTCATGATTTCACGGGACTACGACTTCATGATTTTACTGCAGCTCTTTTATCACCCATCAAGAGAAGCAATGTGCCTTAAAATGTGTACTTTAAACTATCCTGATGTTAAAGTCAACATGAAATGCAATCACTATCCATTATCACTTTAGTAATGTGTCATATTTTCCATGTGGGAAAAAAAAAATGGATTGTGAAAAGTGAGAATGGTACGGTGGTCAAGAGAGCTCAATGAAGAAAACGCAAGCAAATAGAAAAAACACCAGCAAATTAAGAAAACATCTTCATCAGTTTGACAGCACGTGTGCTGCAAATACTCACAACGCAACCAAATACAGAAACACTAATAGCACAAAGCTCGCTCAACGCGCTGCAGCTGAAGAAAACACATGCAAACAGAAGAAAACACATGCAAACAGAAAAAAACACCAGCAAATTATGAAAACATCTTCATCAGTTTGACAACACAAGTGCTGCAAACGCAACCAAATATAGATATGCGCTTGCAAATAGCACAGAAATGTTTCAAGGGGACCCCAACAAGTGACGAACCTGGCTGGGACAACTTATTGTTTAATGTCTACTCATCAGTGGTGTTGTCGATGACCTTGAAAGGTGCGTTTTTTGTTTATTTTAACATACTGATCGTATGCGCGTTTTGAGTATTAGCAGCATGTTTCTGTATTTGGTTGCGTTGAGAGTATTTGCAGCACATGTGTTGCCAAACTGATGAAGATGTTTTCTTAATTTGCTGGTGTGTTTTCTTAATTTGATTTTTCTATTGGTATGTGTTTTCTTCAGTTGCAGCACTTTGAGATTTCAGCATTGTAAGTTTGCAGTGGCCTGGGGGAACCTCAAATACCACCAGTATACATGTTTCAGAAGGCTTTTTGACTGGAACGTGGAGGCTGAAAGTTTTTTCTGCAGAACATATACCCACATATCCCAGTGGATACTTCTTTTTCAAATCTATCCTTATTTGATATTATTACTTGAAACTTTCACTGTAAAAAAAATCCCGTTGAATTTATATTTAAAAAAATTGCAGCTATGGTTCCTAGAAATTAATTGTAAAAAAAAAAAAAAAAATCGGTGGTAATCTTTCAAGTCTTACAGGATGGCATACTGTGTTGGTGCCTGTTTATTTTACTTATTTTATTTAACTTGTATCCCTAAATTTCATCAAGTGATATAATTTTAATACATTAAAATCATTAAAGTCGAAAAGTGGGTTTAGAGGGGAGAGGGGGGTTATGAAAACAAAAATAAAAATATAAAATGCCAACATGCAAAAAAACCCAGGTCCTTGGGCTTTGGAAATTTTTTTCGTGACATTCACTCTTAGGCTCACCAAAAAAAAGAAAAAATTGTTTTTAGACAATTAAATAAGTTAATAATTACAAATATTTTTATTATAAATTAACTGAATATCAATTTAACAGAGTATGTCATAATTATGACATTGTTGTGTGATTAGAGGTCAGGACCTATGAGGTGTGACAGGCCAAAATCATTATTTTTCAAACATTTTTAATAGTTCTTATAACAAAATAATAATAATAATAATAATTGTGCCTCTATTTCTTGAAATAATGTTAAATGAAATGTGCCAGGAACATTTGATGCTCAATAGATCTGGAAGAGGACAAAGCTCACATCTTCATTAAACCTCTTCCATGGACTTCTTATGTCCTAGTTTATTTCCTTGTGATGTAACCATTGTGTTTGTTTGCTGTTTTAGTCATCCATTCATTTATTTGACTGAATATATGGCTTAACATTAATAATGCTTAATGAGATGTGGAGACGTGAAGTGTGTCTTTTTCCTAGTGTCAGTCATGCTTTACATGACTTTGACATATACTTTCAATGTCAAACTCGGTCTGGCGGGTTTTAAACGTGTGTGTGTGTGTGTGTGTGTGTGTGTGTGTGATGTGTGGAGTGTTGGGAATTATAGAAGGCCTCGCTCAATTAACTCAACGGACTCCTCGTGCCGTCAGGTCCTGTATGAGTCAGAATCCGCAACGGACCACCATTTCTCACTTTATACATCATGCATTCTATTGGTTTCCGCTTGTGGATAATTCTTCCTACACTTTTATGTTTTCGCTTTCTGTCTCTCCGTCTCTCTCTCTCCCTCTCTCTCGCACAATCTTTTTGCTGTTTTTTGCAAACCACTTCAGTTTCTGTTTAAACTCTCTTTAATCGGCTTTTCCAGTAGGGACTATACTATGTTTCCCTTGTTTTCCTGTGCAGTATGGTGGATTAATCCAGGCAGAGAGGTTTTAATTCATATTACATGCTCATTCTCAAGCCATTGATTGCTCATTGTACATTTTGCTGGTGCGTCAGTTGGTTTGTTTGTTTGTGTTATTTCAACCCTCTTCATCCTCTGTGAGAATACTGTGACAATCCAGTTATGACGCTGCCTGCCAGACTGTTGTAAAGGACAGTGTGTATGGCACTAGAAAAGTGACAAAATAAGTCTAAGAGTGAAACTGATTAAAACATGTTCAGGTCACTTTTTTTTATTTATTTTTTTTTTATTTACACCCCCCAATTTTCATTTCCATTTTCTTCCTGTAACAATGTTCATTGATAAGGGAAGAAGGAGGCTTGAACCGGCAAATGTTAAACGTAACTTTAATGACAAAATAAACAAACAATAAAATGAAAGTAAAGTGGCATCCCCTCATGGGCGACTGCTGCATAAAAACACAAAACAACATAAATAGTCCAGACCTCCTCTCTCGTCCTTCACTGTCGTCACTCCTCCTTTTATCCTCCCGGAGCTCCTCCATGAGACTCGAGGCTTGTGTGGCACACAGGTGACGCACATTAGCAATTAGCGCCACCAGCCTTGCTCCGTTCCCCTCCTGCGCCCTCTGGGGGGGTCCTGTCATGGCAGCCGCAGCACCTGGGGGTAAGGACACAGAAGGATGAGGAGAGACAGAGACGAGAGAGTGGAGAGAGGAAAAAAAAAATCTTGGTCCGGTTCCCAAAACGCACTGCCATCTGGTTCTCCACCAGCTGGGTGAACTCCGAGATGCCTGGTGGTGGCACTGGATATCCCTCGGTGGACAGCGCTCTAGCTCGTCCAACGCCTGGTGGATGGCGATGGCTCCTCCGTGTTCGGGCAGCCGGCAGCGAATCCCCCATTCCTTGTTCCTCCCCCAGCAAACAGTGTCAACTCCTCCGTTCCCTCTCGGATGGCAGCCGCCCCTTCACAACCCAGGCAGCTGGCAGCAAGTTACTACGTCCCCCCTGCAAATCACTCCAGCCCACTGCCTCAAGGGTCCATAGCGGTCAACTACGCTCCGTTGGATGGCACCGCGGATTTCCCACAGTGATGAGGGCTCTTTGACAGAGCTCTCCTTCTTCCTCCCTGGTTTTGGCACCAGTGTATCAATGTTCATTGATAAGGGAAGAAGGAGGCAGGAACTGGCGAACGTTCAATATAACTTTAATGACAAAATAAACAAACAACAAAACGAAAGTAAAGCAGCAGCCCCTCACGGACAACTGGCACATAAAAACACAAAACAACATAAATAGTCCAGGCCTGGTTCTCTCTCATCCTTCATTACCGTCACTTCTCATTTTATCCTCCCGGAGCTCCTCTGTGAGATTCGAGGCCAGTTTGACGTGCAGGTGACACTCATTAGCAATCACGCCAATGGCCTCAATCGGTTCCCACGGCTCTCGGCCCCACCCTGCTTGCCACACTTTCCCTTGTAATTTCCATTATTGTCAGTGGTGATACATATGGATATATGGATATTTCATGTCAATTTATTATAATTATTTCCCCTGCTTTATATTAATATAAATATGCATATTAATTGCAATATATGGTAACACTTTAGTTTAGGGCACAGTTCTCACTATTAACTAGTTGCTTATTAGCATGCATATTACTAGGATATTGGCTGCTTATTAGTACTTATAAAGCATATATTAATGCCTTATTCTGCATGACCATATTCTACATCCATTAATCCTACCCAATAAAGTTAACAACTATCTTACTAACAATTAATAAGCAGTAATTAGGAGTTTATTGAGGCAAAAGTCATAGTTAATAGTTAGTTTATAGTGAGAATTGGACCCTAATCTAAAGTGTGTCCATATATACTGTGTATATATATATATATATTAAATTATTTTGGTGTGAATTATTGAAAAATTACATTTTTGTTGTTCAGTGGAGCTGATATAGAGGAAATCATGAAGGGCTGCTGATGATATGATGATCAGTGTAAAAATAACCTTAAAATATCGCTGATGATCAGGATTTATTTTCTTTCCCTTCATTTTCAATCAGAAGTAGTTAAGGACATTCTGATTTAATAAATCTGCCCTGACAAGTATCTGATTGGTGGAGGCAACACGCAGGCCACTGTGTGAGAGCTGTCGTGTCTGATTACAATCTTCAGGTGCCGCGTTCTTTAAAGAATGGCTCCTGCTGCCGTGTAGCGCGATCCCTCTGGTGTCTAATCAGCCACGTGTCTGCATGCCACATCGAGCTAGAAAATCACTGAGATGAAGAATCAATCATCCAATCATTCAGCAGCCTGACAGGAAATGAGTCAATTGCACTGGGCACAGACAAAACACCACTTAGCTGCCTTTAATTTGCCACTACGTTTACGTTTTAATGAAATGAATGTTTAAAAAAGGCAACACGTTTTCTTCAGCACTCTTTAAGTATAATATATCCAAGGTGCCGATTTTTAGCTCATACTCCATTTCACTAATGAATTTCCATGACTTTTTAATCAATAGGTTGTTTGCACATGACGTTATTGCTGCACGCGAAATGGGGCTGGAGGGCAAGGAGTGATTTTTCTAGGCTATATAGGAATTCTATCACAAACTCAAAAAAATTCCTATGTTTTGCGTCATTTATGGTTGCTCAAATCTATCAAACCGAGAAACCACAATGAGCTTTTATCGTTTATGTAACTTATATCGGTTTTTAACTTTAAAAGTTGTCACCTTTTATAGCGTTTTGCATCTGCCGATACTGAAATGAATATGGATACCTGCTTACCTTTTTTGTTTTTGACTTGGTTAAATAATCACATTCTTCATGGTATCGTTTGCAGGGAAGAGAAGATATTTTATCCCATTGCATGATCATTTGGTGTTTTTACTTCAGTTTTGTAGAATTCCGTTTACAATGTTGATCTGGTTACCTTGAAAACAGTGTCACGCGCTGGGCACGTGCTGCCGCGTCAGCCATCATATGGTAGAAAATGTCCAAAAAAAAAAATTTGTTCAACAAGCTGACAGAAGTCGATCCATTTCTTTGTTGGAAGGGTATAAATGTAACTGTAGTTTTAATGTTTTCTTTATAAATATTCACTTTCCCATATGACCACGGAGGAGAATCGGATGGGCATTCAGCGGACAATAAACACCCTTTTTTTTACAGTCTATGACAAACACTGACACACTGTATTTCTTTTTTGTTTTTGTTTGTTTTTTTTGTTTTTTTGTATTTATTTCAACAAATGACAACCAAAATCAAACCCATAGAAGCTTGTTAACAGTTTTGAAGTGGCTGCGTGCAAGTTATAGGCTATTCATTCACAAGCCGAGTGAGAGTCATACTTGCAAATGCAATATTAATTATTAAACCAAACAAAATACAACACTTTCAAAAACACTCAGCTTTGTGATTATTTTATTGAGTGATAGGGAGTGGGTTCAATCAGTGACATTATTAGATTTGATATAGATGTTGCAATTCTCGATTCAGCATAAATGACCTACAATGGCGACATTTTTCATAATCACAACAGAAAATCAAAAATACTGCCCTTAACGTCACTAGTAGAAAGGCAGCGCGATATAAACAAACCCAGACCTGAACGCGGCGTGACGGCAGCTTCACATTCTCTATATCTACCTCCTCAATGGCAGTCAAGTCTTTCAATTAAGTAGAAAAATCGCTCCTCTTCATAATATAAGGGTCACGTCCAAAATATGTTGTGTTTTTCTGTTTATACCTTTCTAAACCAGCACAGTACGGACTTTTCCCCATATCTTCCATTCTAATTTTCACTGCTTGCCCTCCACATTAATTTCGCGCGTCACCAGAACCACGTGATTGCAAACAACCTATTGTGATCTAAAGAAGGATTTTCCCAAAATGATTTTCCCCAAAAGGATTTCCCAAAGAGCAATTTCTAGTGCTACAAAAAGAGCTGAACTGTAAAATGTAGATCACTAAAAAATGTAATTTATTCATTTTGTATTGATTATAGATTATTTATTTATTTATTTATTTATTTATTTTATTCATTATAGATAATTTTAATGCTACCTTCATGCCCTTTTTGGGCAGTTTTGACTTTCATTGTTTGTGTTCTGCAGAAGAAGAAGAAAAAAAAAAAAAAGTTTTGATCGACATGTGGGTGAGTAAATGATGACAGAATTTTAAATTTTGGGTGAAATAAGGACTTTCCGCTTTAGAGAAGTTGTTGTATTTTAGATATATTTAAAATATCTTATTCTTCACTGTATTTTTTCAAGGTTGCACATTCATAGCTGTTGGCAAAATATATAAGATATCCTGTAACCTGAATTTATTTCTCTGAGAAATGCATCTGCTGTATAAATATTTCACTAGATTGATGAAATGAATCCAAAGAGTGTCCTCCCAATTGTTTTGTTAAACTTTCAAAATGAAACACATTAGTCAAAGTGCAATCGAAGCTCCATTGAAGGAGATGGGCCTGTTAATGTCACCAATATGCTGTTAACGTCCATTTAAAAAAAAAAAAAAAATCTTTCTCCATCTAATTTGGAATCCATCAGTGCAAGCTTATCCGCCTGTCTCCATTACTTATAGCAATAATGACAGCGAGTGAGAGAGACAGGGTGGCTGAACTTCCTCTGATTTGTGCCTCACTGTTATCATTGGGCTGTTTTATCTTCTGTTCCTTCTGAGTGTTTATGCACATACTGTTCTCCCATCAAACTACTCATGCATCCTAACAGAGTTCCCAGAGAGATATTTCTTTTAAAAAATTCCGTTGTCTGAAATGGGGAAAGCTAAAGTTACTGCAGAATATACCAGCCATCAGAGGTAATCTAAAAACATGATGTTATACTAAAAGAAATTTGTCTTTCACAACATGATTTGGGCAGATGTGGTTTTCTGATTGCCTGGCTGGCGGAGTTATGTGAGGAGTTGAAATGAAAAGTCAAGTCTTTGTAAGTCATTTTCTGAGCTCTTCAAAGCTGATATTGGCTCTTTAGAAAACACGCAAAGACCGGTTAATAAATTGTCAATCCACTAACGATATGAGTAGTGCAGTGTAATGATATTTCTGTTGATGACTGTTGATTTCTGTTGATATTTCTGTTGATGATGGCAGTTTAGGAAGTGAAGCAAGAACCCAATGTTATAAAATCATACTGATCAAATGTAAGGTAATTCATAACTGATACATTGAATAAATAATTATTTACATTTTCTGCAGTATATTATATGTTTATTATGCAATCATGAATGTATGTAAATTAAACATTGTGCAAATTTTCAGTATGTGAATATTGTAAAAATATGTATTTTATTGTTTCCACTTCAAGTGCACCTTGAAATATTGGACTTAAAAGGATAGTTCACCCAAAAATTTACTCACCCTCAAGCCATCCTAGATGTATATGACTATCTTCTTTCAGACGAACACAGTCAGAGATATATTTAAAAATATCCTTAGTCCTCCAAGGTTTATAATGGTTGTGAATGGAGGGCCGTGTTTTGAAGTCAAAAATAATGCATCCATCCATAAAAAAAAGTAATCCATACGACTCCAGTGGGTTAATATAGGCCTTCTGAAGCAAAGCAATGCATTTTTGTAAGAAAAATATCCATATTTAAAACTTTATAAATTCAAATAAATAGCTTCCGGCGGACGACCGTACGCAGAATGCGCAAGTCGATTTGCGGCAGAAAAGTATCCTTTGACCTGACGCACAACGTAATGATGAACACAGAGGCGCAGAGGATAGAGCAAAACAAATTACCGGTCATGGATTATAAGTCTAAAACGATCATTTTTAAAGAGACATTTTGGAGGATTTCGATATAAGAGAAGATGATCTTAAATTTGTTGCCCAGCCCTATTTGTTTGAACTGCGAGAGGTATCTAAGCTTACAATACTCATACATACGTCAGAGGATTACTCATTTGGTGCAAGTCGACTTGCTCATTCTGCGTATGGTCATCCACCGGAAGCTAGTTATTTGAATTTATAAAGTTTTAAATATAGATATATGTTTGTTACAAAAATGCATCGCTTCACTTCAGAAGGCCTTTATTAACCCCCTGGAGTCATATGGATTACTTTTTTTTTTTTTTTTTTTTTGGATGGATGCATTATTTTTGACTTCAAAACGCGGCCCCCATTCACAACCATTATAAACCTTGGAGGACTAAGGATATTTTTAAATATATCTCCGATTGTGTTTCTCTGAAAGAAGATAGTCATATACACCTAGGATGGCTTGAGGGTGAGTAAATCATGGGATAATTTTCATTTTTGGGTGAACTATCCCTTTAACTATTAAATCTAAGGAGATTTCCACATCCATTCTTATGTGCTTCTGATTCACAACAGGTATTTTACAAAAATATCCCATTCAAGACAACCTTGATAAATCCTGTGCATAAGAGATCAGACCTGATGTCAGACCTCATAAGATTCAGAAGCATCACTGAAGGACAAACAGCGCAGTAGGTCTCTGTGTGTGGTGCACTGTTAAATTGCATAATGGACACCTCGGCTGGTCTGGGCCTTTGGGATGCAGGTCATCTTACAGTGGCCAGATGCCTGTGGGTATTTATAGTACTTTTCTATTACACTTTCACCCCAACGCACCTTTAAAATTCATTCATTTCTTTTCTGCCAAGATGCTGCTGGCTGGGGCTGTCAGGCATGCATGGTGACACACTTCCAAACCCCTCTACCACACCAGTCCATGAAGTCTTCTCAACCACTATTTGCTTTTTGTTAAGTGTAGTGTGTTAAAACTGTTTTTAACGTCACATTGTCTATGTGCATGACTTTATTGATGGGCGAGCTGAAATAAAATAAGAATGCAAAATGCATTTTTCATGCATATGCATATTCAGCATCATAACTCTAGTATTCATTGTCACATGATCCTTCAGAAATTATTCTAAGGTGCTGATTTGCTGCTCAAGGAACATTTCTTATTATTATCAAAT
The DNA here is from genome assembly GCA_039654765.1 of Mylopharyngodon piceus. Lineage (NCBI taxonomy): Eukaryota > Metazoa > Chordata > Actinopteri > Cypriniformes > Xenocyprididae > Mylopharyngodon > Mylopharyngodon piceus. Next base: position 16,638,351 of record CM077458.1, on the reverse strand, counting down.
CAAAACAGTTTTTTTTTTTTTTTTTGAAATCCAGAAAGTTTAAAAGAATAGGATTTTTTTTTTTTTTTTTTTTTCGTTTTTGAAAAAAAGAAATGTTTTGTAACATTATAAATGTTTTTACTGTTACTTTTTATCAATTTCATGCACTTATTTTTTAACAAAAGAAAAAAAAAAAAAATCTTACTGACCCCTAACATCTGACCAGTAGAGTAGAACGTAAAGCTAAATCAAAGAGGCAACCATCCATAACACCTAAGCCACATGGTGGCAAATTTTGCACAGGTAAGTACCTCTCACATTTTTCTGTAGTTAGATATGTATAAATTCAATGTACATGTAGTTTTTGCTTGTTGTCTGTAACAGAGAGGCAACTGTTTCCCTGACTATTTAATTTAAAGTAATGACTATTAAAATAAGAGTGGTGATAAGGAGGTGAAGGAATGCCTGGAAGAGTTGTATAACGGGCTTGAGGTTAGCAGTCGCTCATATACCATTGAGATTTGATTGACAAGAACAATCTTTGAACTTTCGTTTAAAACCTAATTTAGTTTCTAATGAAGGCCCTGCACCATCCTCCTCTCGTTTTCATATTGTTTGAATAAAGCTTCATTTTTTTTTAAAAGTGCTTCCTCATTATTTTCTGACATAATCCCATTCAAACATCATCACTGTAGTGAGTGTAAAAGGGAAGGAATGGTATTGTGAAGAATCTCTGTTCTGTTACTCTTTCAAAGATGTTCAAAGAGAGGTTTAACTGTGCCATGCAGCAAGGATATGCAGTCCCAGAGTGCATTGTGCTGAAGCTGTCTCTTACTCTTTCAGCGTACCGTGGTAACCCGCTTTAGACGATTCTCTGATGCTGAGAGTCACTCTCCTCAATTTATTCACTCTGAATGAACGACTCCATCCCACAGATTGACACATGGACACACGTGAGGAAAACCATTGGCATTGACTCGGGAAAGCACACAATGGCACTCTCACTATTCGGCTGAATAATGCATTTGCTCGCACCTGAGTGAAGTGGAGCTTCATTGAGACAAGGTCAGATCTCTTGCCAGGGATTTAGGATCATTTATTGGCTCTGCACTCTCATTAAAGAGCTTTTTTTTTTTTTTTTTTTTTTTTTTTTTTTACACCACTTAAATATAGACACACACATAAAATCACACTACCGGTCAAAAGTTTGGAATATATACAATTTTTGAATGTTTTTGAAAAAAATCTCTTATGTCCACCAAGACTGCATTTATTTGATCAAAAGTAACAGTATAGACATTATATATATATATATATATATATATATATATATACATATATGTATGTATGCAACAATACAATATCATGTTATCATTTAGATAGATATTTAAATTATTATTATCATAATTAGATATCTTTGCAACAAACACAGAAGAGACTAGCATTAATTCTGGCATCTGTAGCCCAAATATCATTGCATGTCCTTTGCTTTGTATAATAATAACGTATACAGCTACATTTGAAAGACAGAGAGAAAACTCGTGCTTGTGCTCATAACCGCTGAACATCTGAACACAAACAATGATCAAATGCACATTGATGGATATTCTTCCGTCTGTTCTCCAAAATGTAATCAAATGTATATTTCTGCAGGCGCGTGTAAACTGGTTAACTGTGTCTACGCAAAGGAGTTCATTTTCAAGATGAACAGGTCTCCGGCACCGCCACTGCGCTATAGGTAGGCTATACACGACCCACAAATTACCATGGGATGGTGGGTGTTCATTTCATACTCTCTGAACAATGGTAGCTTATTTAATGTATAAATTAAGATATATGTCCAGAAATGCTATATACTTTGTTATCATAGCGTAATAATCTGTTTGGCTGTAAAATGTAGGCTATTGGCTGTATGAATTGAAATCAAAAGAAATCAAAACCTGTAGAATTGTTCACAGACAGCATACGCAGTTCAACTAATAAAGATCTTCATCGCTGGCAAACAATAGGATGCTTTTGCAGATTGGCTTTTAATTGACTATAGGTCCACTGCCACTTCATCCAGCGCTCCGAGTGAGAAACCGCTTCAGACGATTCAGTCGTGAACCAATTTAGACAGTTTTGCCAACTTGTTTGATCAAGTCTTTGAACAGAATTGACTCAAAAGAGCGATTCATTTGTGAATGGGGCATCGTTCATGAAAAAAAGAGACTTGAGAATAAACTACGCATTTCTTAACATGTACAGTATTGCATCAAAATAAAGTAACGAGAGGAATGTCGCCCAGCTTTGCAAAGTAAAAGTACAGATTTTTTTATTAGAAATTTACTCAAGTTAAAGTAAAAGTACTGACACTTATGCCATGTAATGACTCTCCCAGCCACTAGATGGCCCCAGCTTCTGTAGAATTCATTGTGTTGCTACTCATTAGGACTTGATTTCTCCCACCTGTGGGTCATTATCTTGTTTGAGTTTGCCTATTTAAGCATGCCTCTTTCTTTCAATTGTGTTCAGTCTTGAGCCTACTATGCATGTGTTATCCTCGCCAAGAAAGCTAAGTCTGTTGTGTTTTTGGATTTGCCTTTTGCTCATCTTTTGTTTCTTGTATTTTTTTTTTACAAGCACAGCTTCCTTTCTGTTGTACTTTTGAACTTGGACTCCTCAGTAAAGCACTTTTTGTTCAGTCATCTAAGCCTGCATGTTATTCTTCTGCCCTTGGGTCCATCCGTTGTTTGTCATCCACCATAGCTCAGTGGTAAAGAGGCTTTTCAGTTGACTAGAAGACCCGAGTTTGATCCCAGCCTCAGACACCCATCACAAAGAGTCACACTCTGTGCCGTTTCTATATGAAAGAGTACCCAGTTTCTATCCTTGGGTTCCACTCTAGGGGCATGTTGCCATCACAAGATCATTACAGTGGGTGCCTCACTCATGGGTTTTGGCTCTGTCATGGGTGGACACCCAGCTCAGGGTCTTTGGAAAGGCCCTCTTCTCTTCTGGCATATCAACTAACTGGAGATGAGGGGTGTGTTTCTAGCACTAAGGCATTTTCTCCCAGACCTTAGGGGCTACCATGTGTTGGTGCGGACGGACAACACATTGGTAGTCGCCTATATAAATCATTCTCCCTGAGGGCAGTTTACATCCCGGGACACCTGAATATGGGAGCAGACATCCTGTCAAGGCAGGGGCTGAGGCCCGGGGATTGTCAACGACATCCTCAATTAGTGAAGTCCATATGGCAGAGGTTCAGCTGAGTGGAAGTGGACTTACTGTCCCTTCAGGTTCTCTCTCAATACTCCAGCTCCTCTGGGGTTGGATGCCATGGTACAGATGTGGCTGTGTCTGTACACCTTTCTCCTGATCTAGCAAGGGTCCGCCAGGAAGGGTTACGCCTAATTAGTAGCCCCATTCAGGCCAGCATGAGTATGACTCTCCTGGAAGGCTCTCTGTGGGCGATTCCGGGATGGACCTTCTGTCCCAGGTTTGTGGGACAGTCTTTTTGAGGCCTATCTACAAACCGTAGGTTCCTTCATAGGATCTTTCGATTATATTGGAAGGGTTGTCTGATGCTCCCTTCAAACCCTTAGAGTCAGCCTCAGAGAAGCTTCTGACTCTCAAGGTAGCTTTGTTTGTAGCTATTACTTCTCTAAAAAGGGTAGGAGATTTGCAGGCCCTGTCAGTCACCTCCTCCTGCTTTGGTTTTGGTCCTGGACTGATCCAGGTGATATTGCACCCTAGGCCAGATTACATCCCGAAGGTGCCCTCATCACCATTTCACCCTTTTGTTCTTCAAGGCTTCTCCCCTCCACAGTTTAAAACTTAAGAGCAGGAGTGGCATAATAAGTTATGCCCAGTCAGGGCCTTCAGGATTTGTTTAATAATTTATGTACGTAAATGTGATCTCTGCTTTGAGGGGCACAACCGAGGAAGTGTTAGCAAGAGGAGCGTCTTTGCGAGATGTTTGTACTGCGGCAGGCTAGTCCTCCCCACACACATTCATCAGATTTTATAGTGTGGGTGTGGGCTCAACTCCAGGATCTCAGGTCCTTTCGGGTTGAGTCCTTTCTGTATTTACAGTTTTGTGCTTGTGCAGACTTTTCACAACATCAGTATGGTGCTGTGGGTATTGTAATTCCCATAGCGTCAACACCACAGGAAAGTCTAATGGTTATGCATATAACTGGGTTCCATGAGAAAGGAAACGAGACGCCGTGTCGTGGTGCCATACTTCAGTACGCCTGCGCAGCTTCCTCAGACAAGTGAATCTGGTGACTGGTGTTATTTACAGACTTGATCACTTGGTCACTGGCTCACGCTGAAGGCGTTCCCATAACATCAGCACCATGACATGGTGTCTTGTTCCCTTTCTCAGGGAACCGGGATATATACATAACCCTGAGACAATTTATTTTATATCTACTGTATTAGTGAAGTGATAAATCTTTAATCTTTTTTTATTTTATTTTTTTAGTTAATTATTTAATTATTTATTTGTTTTTATATTTTTATACTTTAAATATTCCCTCCCCATCAATGCATCAATCTCAGTCAGATGTCATTTCATAGTTGAAGAATTTTGCAACATCGATAAAATTTAACTGAATCAACACTAAACTGACTTGAGCTGAACAATGACACTGTTGTCTTGTTTAGAGCTGCTTTAGAGCAGAATTGAATTCTGTTTGCATCATTAATCATTATTTTCATGTTTAAAAGCTGATCTGAAACCATCTGTATTACCTGAAACCATTATAAAGCACTATGTAAATAAAGGTGACTTGACATATTGAAACATCATCATTGACATCAATCTGGCGTTATGCATATTCATTCAAATGTCAATTTTCAAATGTCAAGCATATTTAGGCAAATGAGATGATTTTTAGTGAACAATGACTTAAAGTCTTTTGTCTTTTTCATACAGTTTCTATTTGTCTCCTCTTATGCTGGGTATACACCACAAGAAGTAAAAGCCCTGCTGGCCAAGGAGGCCATAGAACGTGTCCGGGTTTTACAGCCATTACTGTATTGTTCCAGTTCTAGATCTGCGCCAACTGAATCACTCTGTAGGGAAGCTCAAATTCAAGATGCTTACTCTAAAGCAAATCGTGTCACAAATCAGGTCCGAGGACTGGTTTGTCACAATAGATCTGAAGGATGCATATTTCCATGTTTCCATCCTTCTACAACACAGGAAGTTCCTGAGGTTCGCTTTCGGGGATGAAGCGTACAAATATTTAGTTCTTCCTTTCAGTCTAGCTTTATCACCTCACATTTTCACAAAGTGTGTGGATGTAGCTCCAGCTCCCCTGTGACTCCAGTACATCCGCATACTAAATTATAATCAACTATTGGTTGATTCTAGCTCAATCGGAGCAGTTGGTGGTTCGACATCGAGATGTCGTTCTCGCTCACATGAGAAAGTTGGGGTTGAGGTTGAGGTTGAATGCCAAGAAGAGTGTGCTTTCTCCAGCTCGGAGGACCACTTTTCTGGGTGTAGTATGGGATTCAACGACGATGCACACGTTTGTCTTCTGTTCGCATCGCTTCGATTCTCGTAAAAGAGCTAAAGCTAGGCCAGTCACTCACTAGCGAACAGTTTCAGAGACTGTTAGGTCTGATGGCAGCTGCGTCCAATGTGATACCTTTCGGCCTGCTGTACCTTTGCAGTGGTGGCTCAAGACCAAGGGGTTTTTTCAGAGGGGAAACCCGCTCCGCATGATCAAGGTCATGCGGCGATACTTTCACACCTTAGTCATGTGGAGAAAAACCTTGGTTCCTTTCCCAAGGATCTGTGCTGGGAGCTCCTTGTCGTTTCATAACGCTAACGAGGGATGCATCCCTCATGGGCTGGGGGGCGATTTTGAGTGGTCGCTTGGTCGCTTAAGTTCTGTGGTGGGACCATCATCTCTTGTGGCACATAAATTGCCTGGAAATGCTGGCCGTGTTTCAGGCCCTGAAACACTTACTCACAGACCTAAGAGGCCATCATGTGCTTGTACGTACAGACAACACATCGGTGGTCTCTTACTTAAACCATCAGGGGGGTCTGCGGTCATGCCTCTTATACAAGCTGGCTCACCAGATCCTCCTGTGGGCCCAAGGGAAGCTGCTCTCTCTGAGGGCAGTTTACATCCCAGGGTATTTAAATCAGGGGGCAGACATTCGACTACCTTGAACTCATTTAAATACTTTTTTTTTTAACTAATGAAATTAAATACTTTAAATACTTTTAAATACTTCTTTAAAAGTGACAAAGCTCTTCTCAAAGTCGAAATCATACTAGAAAAAAAAACAAACACACACACACACATTTATTCTGTATTTCATCATATCCATCCAATCAAATTGGACTTGACATTTATATTCAGTATTGTTTCAGTCCCTTTGTTTTCGTGGATTTGTTTATCATAATTGCTTATCCAGAATCAATACTATACCAATTCACTCTCTTGTCTGCATTACAAGTGAGAGTCATCCATCTAATTCACTTTTTTCCATTCATGTCTAAAATTAGAATATATAGCCTCACTTGACGTGTGCTGGAATGCTCATTTCCAGTTTTATCAGAGCAGGAGGTGAGAGCAGTGCCAATAATTTCTCAAAGCACCCTTTCAAAGCCTCTCACAGCAAAAATAAGAGGCTTCTTATGGTAAAGGTTGCATAGATCACCGCAGCGCAATCTGTTCAGCAGGTTTAGTGATGAACAAGTAGAAGAACCTCACCTTTGGTTCTCCTTCTGACAGGCTGACCTTTGACCCCTGCAACTGTGAAACAGAGAGAGGAAGAGGAATGCCATCTGTTTCCATACCAACCAGATCTGCCTTTTCAGTAACTCTGTTCCAAAACCTAGTGAGTTGCCTGCACATTAAAGTGCACACCAGACATTTGCTTGGCAAAGTGTCATATAGGCACATCATCTGAATAGCATTATCACAATGTTCCTTTTCACAATTGTATTGTATTCCCACAGTAGCCGCCTTCCAAATTTTTAATATATATATATATATATATTTTTTTTTTTTTAAAGATGTCTGACATTACATCTAGATCTGGAGATGGAAACTGTGATGGTGAGAAGAGGAGAAAAAAAGTTGATGTGTCTTTGTATTTTAGTGGTTGGATAGCAGTAATATGTTCATCACTTATCCAATTACATGTGTTAGAGGAAACTAATCTGAGACTCCATTAAAACAAGAGACCTGGCGGCGCGAGGTTAAACAATAGCAAATTACATTACCCTCATACTGCTTAGCGAGAAGACCCTGCCATGTTCGTGCCCATTCATATCTACTGAGAAATTACCAGGTCACACAAATTTTTTATTGGGTATGTTTTCATATTGAGGAAAGGGGGGGAAATTAAAACGTTCTATTTATTTATCTAGGTTTTTTTTATTATTTTATTTTATTGACTACACATTCAAAAACACTTTTAAGGTGATTCTTTTTTTTTTACTAATTAAAAATATTAATTATAACAATATTTGAATATACTGAGTATTAATCTACTTTCATGATAAGTAAAATATAGTGTCTTGTTAATTAAAATATTCATTTCATTATATATTTTTAAGGTGATTCATACTTTTTACTAGGGCTGGGAAAAAATATCAGATTTCTCGATTTAAATCGATTCTCATTTTTATGGACCGATATCGACTCTTAAAACCCAGGAATCGATCTTTTAGTCTATGCTGTTTTTAGTTGATGAATGAATGGTACATTGTAGTGTGCCTCCCATCCAATAAATCGCAATAAGCTTTGTGCTTTGATACTTTTTATATGAAACAAAGTCTCAGATTTTAAATTCTGTCCAATTTATTACAGAATTCAAACAATAAATACAGTTTTGGTGCTCTTTAATGTAGATCGCATTTGCCACCTCAGATCAAGCAAAGCACATTAATCATGTTTTCTGCTTTACTACTAGTTACAGCACAAAATAAACATGGACATCGGAAGGTATGTTAAAAGATACAGTACAACTTACCAAAATCCGTATCTTGTCAATGTTCAATCAGTGTGTCAACTGTGGAAAGACATCAATCAAACAGTTTGTAGACAATGTCACGTAATCAGAAAAGCCATTCAGTGACCATAAACTCGTTAGTCAGCTAAAAAATGAACTCTAGAGAGTAGCATTTTGCTAAATATGCACCATATTACATCTTCATTATATTTTTTTCTTCAGTATGTGTGTATGTTTGAATTTGAATATATTTGAATAAATCTGTCAAGAATTTATGACAGCTACCATTTAAATGTTTAAATTTCAAAAAAGTAGAAACAGTAGAGTAGAAACATAATTATGCAATTATAAAGTTAGTATTATAACTTTATTATAAAAAGTCCTTGTGTGTAATTTAAGCGTATACAAAGCAGTTAATTTTAACCTTCAGTATTATAGTAATGTAGTACCAAATGACTCCCTGTATAGTTTACAGCATAAGTTGAGATTTTTTTCCTTGAGAAAATTTGCCATTTACTGTACCTGTCAGACAACAGACGGGAACAAGAGGGTCACAGATAACCCTAGTGGGAAAAAAAAAGTATACTTTATTGTATTTTACATATATTTCCTATAGTACATTGCAAATATACTAACAAAAAATGTACTATCTTTAAATATATAAAAAGTATATTAGCATCATATTTTCACAATACAACTTTTAACACACTTTAACATAATTGTACTTTAGTATATTTTCTAAAAAATATATTTTAGAAAAATATACTTGAAGTGAAAGTTTATTTTTTAAAAATGTATTTATTTGTACTTTATAAAAATATATTTGAGGCATATTTTAACTGTGTGCTGAAAATGATCATTTTATCAATGCACTGAAAGTTTATTTAAAAAACACATTATTTTACCCTGAAGTTGTAGTGTATTTAAAGTTAAATTTGAGTATATGTTTTAAGTTTACTTATTCATCCTTGGAATTCATGTTATTACTTGTGCTTATTTATTTCAGTATGACTAATGCATTAAAAGCCCATTTTTTAATATATGCAGTGTAGCCTACAATTTCCAAATATGTGTAAATATGTTTAATAAGTTTACACTGGCAGAATCATTTTACAATCGTACACACAAATCTATATTGAACAACACACCAGCAGCACAAGTAACGTTACATGCGAAAAAAATATGTTAAGTGAATTATCGGAATTCAAATATCTCTTTAACTTGGTCTGTGACCAATCAGATTTTGTTGCTCACTGCCTTCAGCCAATCAGAGCTGCTGACGTCACGGTACTCGTCTGAATCCCCCTCGCTCAGGTGAAGTATAATGTCGCAATGTATGATTTATTTAATAAAACACTGAAAGCGCAATACATCGCTCAGTCTTGGGAATTCTGACCAGTTCAATCAAGTGACATCGCAGACTGACCTTGCTGGCGACGACAACCGGGAATTTAATGGTCTACTCGATCCTGAAAGAACCGGAGAAAAGTGCTGCTATTTGGAGGTAAGTTGTAGTCTACCAGTTAACAAACTTTTTTTTTTTTTTTTTTTGCTTTTTTGCTTTAACAAACGGAGAGCGAGATTATGGCTTAATTTCTCCTTTTTGAGTTTGTGTGTGGTGGTTTATGGCACATGTTTGTATGCAGCACCAAAACGCCCCGTTCATATGATTGGTCAAATCGGCCCGTATTCGATATTAATTCATAAAGTGTTGTATGCTTGACTATGTACCGAAAACAATATCGACATGCCATACTGATACAGTTCCCTGCTGCTAATCCTCATTTACTGTTCAAAAATTTACTGTAGTATTGGTTCAATGTAGGATTTAGACAGACTATTGTAAACGTGAATAAAAAGTTGAACATGCTGTCTGACCTCATATCTTTTGTATATTCTGTTAACAGATGCTGTTCTTCACGAGTTTCTGCGGTCAACTGCCTCTGTGTAAGCGGTCATCAGACGCAATAATGAGAAGCTCATCAGAAAATGGAATATAATGTGTAATTTGTATTTGTGTATAGAGGGTCACCATTGGTCCAATAATTTTTTTTTTTCTTTAATGAAAAACATGGTAAGTTTTGCTGAAACCATGTTAAGTTTAAATAAAAACCATTGGATTTGTTAATAAAATATGTCTCTTCATTAGTGATGTTGTTACATTTTATTTATTTTAATGGCCTTGAAAACAAATGCATTCAACTTTGGGAAAATGTCACCTAAGTAATTCATTAAACAGTATTTAAATGGTAGCACAATTATAATACTGTATTGTGTGAGATTATGTAATTCAAAGTACAGTAGTCAACATTTGAAGTAGATCAAAAAAGTTCAGCAAAGTTGTCCTAAGAAGAAGGTTCTAGGACAACTTTGATTAAAGGTTTTGATCCACTTCAAATGTTGACTATATTATACAAAGTATAAGTAATAACAAAGTGTATTGTTATTGACTGTAAAGTGTGTAATTTTTAGTATTTGGAATAAGCCAAAGGTACTTAGTATACTATTACCTGTAAAATAATATATTCGTAGTATATTGCTTGTGTGTTTGGAAGACACTCGTAATTAATTTGTAATGTACTTAAATCACAAATAAAGTGTACTTATACAAATAAAGTATACTTATAACACAAAGTATATTTATAACACAAATAAAATATACTTAACACAAATAAAGTATACTTATAACACAAATTAAGTAGCCTACACTTTAAACTTACGTAAACGATAAAAGCTCATTGTGGTTTCTCGGTTTGATAGATTTGAGCAACCATAAACAACGCAAAACATAGGAATTTTGAGTTTGTGATAGGATTCCTATACGCTTGTTAAGTCGTGACGTAAGGAACGCCGTTTCTGGGTCCAAGCCTCGACTCGTTTCACTTGAGAATGGTATCTCAACGGCCGTTTATGAGCGCTGTTTATTCATATTAAACATTTAACATTTTAAAGTTAAACATTTAAAATACTTACAGTCTACACAACAGTCTCCGTGCTCACAGCGTCACAGACATTAATATTTTAAGGATTTATAAAAGATGAATCGCTGTCTGGCCATCTGGGATTTTGGTATGGAGATAAAGGTTATGATTATAATTTTTTGGTAGTATTACACCACATCGTGTGTGTATATTAGCACCATTTGTTGTTTTCTTGTGGTATGAGATAGTGTTTTTTTTTTTGTTTTTTTTTTTTAAATGCTTTATTAAGTAACAAAAAAATAAACAATTAAATAAGAATAACAATAATACAAAATAATAATAATAAACAGCAGCAAGAAAATCAGTAAAAAACATACACATTACAAAATAAAAATAGTACCAAAAAATAATAATAATAATAATAAATTAAAGACAGATAATACAAGGATAAATAACTATATACACAGGGGTATTAAAATCAAATCCATATCTCTAATTACAAAATAAATACAAAGATTCTTAAAAAGGATAGAATTTCAAGGCCTTACAAGGTATGAGATAGAGCGTTTGGACCCGGAAGCGCTGCCGCGTGACGTCAGACTTAACAACCGTACATAGGAAAATCACTCCTTGTCCTCCAGCCGCATTTTGCGTGCAGCAATGACGTCATGTACAAACAACCTATTATTATTATTATTATTTTAAAATAAAAGGGTTTTCTATAAAATGTTTTTTTTTGTTTGTTTGTTTTTTTTTTTGAAACGTTCGGTTTTACAAATGGGGACAATCTCAGAAGGATGAACAAATAATGTTTTTGGTAATCACATTAAAAATAACATTTGAAGTGCTAGAAAAATGTTGCGTGTTCATGTCTAATTACAGACACAGTGTTTCTTATTCAGACGTTCCCATTAGCTTCGTCTTTATTGCAATCAATAAAACTGGTTTATTGACAAATTAGGCAAGTGTGATAACTGCATTAAAATATAAATACAACATTAAAAAGTGAAACAATGATGGTTTTGTGTCAATGTACAACGAGTACAGAATGACAGCTAACAGTTCACCAGAAATGCCCAAGCTGGCTTAACGAAAACCAGGAAGTAACCGTGCATATGATCAGTTTGGTTCAACACCATGAGCCATGTCATTGGGCCAATCAGAAGATGCACAGCTCGAAGGAGGCAGAGCACACAAACACACAGGATTTGAGTTTTTAGATTTTGCTATTTGCTGTTATAATTTTGTAAATGATTAAAGAGTTGATGTAATGAACAGCTGAACAATAAATAATAAATAATAATTAAACAATAAATAGGATATGGAAATATAAATCACATGAAATGTCAAACTCTTAACAGAAAAAGGAAAAAAATAAATAAATAAATAAAAATACAATATAATCAACCTTAATCAAGTTCTGTTTGAAAAGAAAAATGATAAACCAAATAACAAATGAAATAAATTATTCAACAAATACCAACAGTGTCTTTCCTGTCACTTTGGTTGATAAATTCCCCCATTTCTTTGTTTATTTTAGTTCAAATTATAGTAAATTAAATTCAAATTAAGATTTCAACCCAAATGAATCAACAATCAGATTAACCATTCACATTAATAAATGTACAAAATATATATAAACCAGATAAGACTTCTATATAAAAACTTATATATATATAAACAAACAATTTTTAAATAAGGTCACACAGCAGCAACAATATAGGTTATTTCCCTCAGTCCATTCAATGAATTAAAGGGTTAGTTCACCTAAAAATGAAATTTCTGTCATTAATTACTCACCCTCATGTCGTTCCAAACCCCTAAGAGAAAAAGTCAGAACTGTGAGATGTAAACTCGCAATTGCAAGAAAAAAGTCTTTTTGAGATAAGTTGTGAGATAAAAAGTTGCAATTACCTTTTTAATTTTTTTATTCTGTGGAGGAAACAAGCTTCCATAGCTTTTGGTAAGGTCATTTGCAATAAATTTATCATTTTTTTAAAAAAAGAAAATCAGAATAAGAAACGTCTCAGGTTACGTCTGTAATAGTTCCCTGAGAAGGGAACAAGATGCTGTGTCAGTGATGCTTTGGGAACACCTCTGCGTGAATGCGTGTGTCAACTAGTCCAATGGCGAGAGTGAATGTCACGGACAGGTGACGTCACGACCAGGAAAGCATAAAAGCATATCCAGAATAGCCAGCGTTAGCTTTAAATAGCTGAAGCAAGTTGATCACAGGGACGAAGCAAGTATGGCAAAGTGATGCAGCATCTCGTTCCCTTCTCAGGGAACTATGGTTACAGACGTAACCTGAGATTTTCCTTTTCGAGGGAACTCGCGCTGTGTCAATGACGCTTTGGGAACGAGAATGTCCAAACACCAATACAATTGCCTGTCCGTGGTATACTGAGAGCAACATTAGGACATGAGCATCCGTGAACCTGGAGCAGCGTCCAGGTCAAGGTCATAAAATCTTACAAAAGTAAGTGGAGAGGACCAGCCCACCGCAATACAAACATCTTGAAGGGAAACATCCAAAATCAAGGCCTTGGAGGCCGCCATACTCCTTGTCGAATAAGCTCTGACAGCCAAGGGTGATGGCTGACCAGAGACTTCAAAAGCCAGATGATTAATCTCAACTATCCATCTGCTGACTGTCTGTTTGGACGCAGGATATCCCTTTTTAGGTGATCCAAAAGATTAAGCTTTTCCTGGTCCCGATCTCCAAAAGGAGGAGGGCAGAAGGCCTGCAAAACAATAGGTCGCGGTACTTTGGTCGGCACCTTGGGGATGTAGCCCGGCTTAGGATACAGAAATGCCTTGACCATCCCCGGAGCGAACTCAAAGCACATGGGGGATACCGACAAGGCCTGAAGATCTCCTACTCTTTTAAGAGATGAAATGGCTAGAAGGAACTTTTCTGGGACTGTTTCAAGGGGCTCAAAGGGAGCCACAGAAAGGCCTTCTAGCACAATGGCCAGATCCCAAGCTGGAACTCTGGAATGAATTGCAGGCCTCAGCCTCACATTGCCACGAAGGAAACGTATTATTAACGTGTCCCTCCCCAAAAATAGACCACCCAAAGGGATATGGTAAGCCACAATGGCTGCCATGTACAGCTTTAACCTTTTGAACGGTATGGTTCCACATAGTATGGAATTTTTATTTCTGTGCCCCTGAAAGTACGGTCCTACATATGGGATTTAAAATGTTCAGTGACGTCACATAACTGCCAGATTCAAACTGTGCTTTTGCGCTTTGACTGGCGTAGAGCCAGAGACAGATGCGCTCAACTATGCAGTGTTTTCAACCACATAATGTTTATTTTAGGTTTCAGACATTTAAATATACATAAGTACTAGTAAAACAATACATTTAGAGTTTGTAAAATACACACTGATGTCTATGGAAGCAGCAATAACAATCAATTCAAATATAATTTGAATTTTGCCAACATGTTTTATTCATATCAGATATACATAGTCTAAGTAACTATAAAGTTTATTCTATTTCTTCTCCCAGTTCACCGGCCACTTACTAACATGTATTTTGGGAGAAACTGATGAATTCACATGCTGTAAATCCGACTGGCAGGACTCTCTGAACTGCGGCGCATTCAAACATGGTGGCACCCATCTCGCGTTATAGATCAAGACCAAGATCATTTATAAAGATTTTTAAACGATAAAACACACTCACACATATTTGAGAATCGGAATATCAGATAGTTGATGACATGGTAAGCAAGTCTGTGATTATTTTGAATAAAAAAGGAGAAACTATATAAAAGCAATACATCTGTCATACAGTGTTATTGTGGTTGCGGTGTGAGACATGACAAGCATGACGCGTCGCCATGTAAACAATAAGGGGAAACGTTCTAAAATAACGGTCATGTTAAAAAAGCTCACTCTGGGGGGTCAGCTAGAATATTTTAAACTTACGTGTGAAAGGGTTAACAAGGAAGGGGAAAGCCCTGCAGAAAAAAATGATCTTGAAGAAACTCAAGTACTGAGCCAACCAGGCAGTTAACTATATCCAACTGTCGCATTCTGCACCAAGAAGTGAAATCTCCCCACTTCAAGGCATAAAGTTTCTTCGTGGAGGGAGCTCTGGAGTGAAGGAGTGAAGTATGGTCTCAACAACCTCAGTTGAGAGTCTATGAGTTTGGACCCCTCAGAGGCCAAACCCACAGGTTCCATATCTCTGGGCAGGGGTGAAGGACTGTGCCTCCCGCTTGAGACACAAGGTCCCTCCTAAGCCATTGAGGAGGGACACCAGGTGCAACAACCATATTCGGCTTGGCCAGTACGGCAAAGAGGTCTGCATTCCCGATAAGATTTCTTGCTGCGTGGGATTAAATATTGAATGAAAGGTGGATTGCGGTCAGTAACTATAGTGTGCATTAGGCGGGAGCGGGCGGTCTGACAATAACCCGGTCGCTCCCGAGATGCTTTGACATCAGCGCATCTGTGCTTGAACTTGAAGTGAACAAAACTTTCTGCAGTGGTGGCGTTCACACAGTCACCAGTTCCCTGTCCTAAGAAACCTGCCAAGATATGTTCTTTGCATTAGAGGTCTGCGCGAGTGCACCTTCAGAGAACATTCAACTTTTGTGATCGGATTTTGGAGGAGAGACGTTCTGAAACGGTCGGCAGTCAGCGTCATTCTGTTCTTGCGTGGATGTTAAAAAAGATTTCATTTTGCAGTATAGCTAGTAAGCCAACAGTTTTCGTTTATGTAATTTTGGCTTAGCCTATAGTTTTGAGTGACATGTTGTAGGCTATTTAATTTAGCCTAGCCTATTTTTCTCTGTAATATTTAGCCTATTATTCTTTGTGACATTTTTTCTCTGACATTTTTTAGGGTGTTGACAGCATCATAGACAAATAACAAATACAAATCTTGTATATATGCAACATTTTATATTTGTTATCCCCAATCACTCTCTTTCTTTAGGGGAAGTTTAAACGGGAGATCCTGGAAACGATCTTTAGCGGGACCCGTCGGGTCGGGAAGAAAATCACTATATGCGGATAGCGGGTGAACACAGAGTGAATTTTAGGCGGGAGCGGGTTCGTGCGGAATAGAACCATTGCAGGAGCGGGACGAAAAAAACAGTCCCGCGCAGACCTCTAGTACGGCACTACTAGAAGTAGGCTTACTCCATCCTGGCAGACCTTCTGCAGAACTCCAGGGAGCAGAGCAGTTGGGGGAAATGCATACAGACACAGCCTCTGCTTTGTCTGTACCATAGCATCCAGCCCCAGGTGGGCTGGGAATGTTAGGGAGAACCAAAGTGGACAGTGCGTCGTAAAACTCCCATATCTGCTTCACCGCCTCGGATGTCTCCATTCCCCGGGCCTCAGCCCCTGTCTTGACAGGAAGTCTGTCCCTACATTCTGGTACCCCGGGATGTATACCGCTTTCAGAGAGAGCAGTTTCCCTACTGACCACAGGAGGATCTCGTGTGCCAGTTTGCATAGTGGACGCGAACGCAGACCCCCCTTGTGATTTATGTAAGAGACCACCGATGTGTTGTCTGTGCGAACAAGCACATGATGGCCTCTTATGTCTGGGTGGAAGTACTTCAATGCCATTAAAACAGTCATCATCTCCAGGCAATTTATGTGCCATGAAAGATGATGACTCCTTCATAGACCCTGAGCTGAGTGGCCTTCCATTACCGCTCCCCAGCCCGTGAGAGAAGCGTCTGTCGTGAGCGTAATGCGATGACAATGAGCTCCTAACACAGGACCCTGGGACAGGAACCAAGGTTTCCTCAATATAACCAAGGCGTGCAGAAAACCCTTTGGTCCTGAGCCACCACTGCAAGGGTCTCATATACAGCAGCCCAAAAGGTATCACGTTGGACGCAGCTGCCATCAGACCCAACAGTCTCTGAAACTGTTTCACAGTGAGTGATTGGCCTAGCTTTATCTCTTTTATGGCTGTGAGGATCGCAGCAACATGAGCAGGTGAAAGTACGGCCTGCATCGTTACTGAATCCCACGGATCTGATTTGAGTCACGATCTGCTTCAGTGTCAACATTTTGAACTTGAGCTTATTGACTGAATGATTCAGAAGAAGAAGATCTAAAATAGGACCCAACCCTCCATCCTTTTTGGGATCAATGAAGAACCGACTGTAGAACCCAAAATCTCTGTCGGATAGCAGAACCCGTTTTATAGCTGCTTTCGCTATTAGGGACTTTACTTCTTGTTACATCACCAGAGCCTGCTCGGGATGAACTACCGTATGTAGCACCCCGTAGAAATGTGGTGGATAAGAACCAAACTGGATTCTGTAACCCTTTTCTATAATATGCAGGACCCATTGAGATATGTTTGGCAGAAGCCTCCACTCTGCCAGAAAATCTACTAAAGGAACCAGCCTCTCGAGGCTTGCCTCTGGTGTACTTAGAGCAGCCACTTCGGTGACCTGAAGCAAACTGGCAGGGAAAACCTGATTTGACACCCTCCTCAGAGGATGCGCGCCCGACACAACGTCTTGTGATGGACCTTGAGTCAAAGGCTTGCTGGAGTGACGCGGGCACCATATAATGAGGTCACCACTCATGAGAAACATACTGCTTGAATGTCTGTTTATTCGCCATTTCAATGCTTGTGATTGTGCTATACTAAATCGGGACAGACAATAATAAATAAGACAAACAGTATGACACAGAATACTTGCTGAGGCACAGAAGCTAATGTCGGTTATTCTGGATATGCTTTTATGCTTTCCTGGTCATGACGTCACCCAGCCATGACGTTCACTCTCGCCATTGGACTAGTTGACACATGTGCTTCAGACGCATTCATGCAGAGGCGTTCCCAAAGTGTTATTGATGCAGCGCGAGTTCCCTCGAAAGGGAACAAGTTGTTTTGCAGTTTAGTTTAAATAAATGGTCTCTTTGGACTGGGAGCATTTGAGTTCTGAGGGTTACTGCATGTTTTTATAGTATAGCACATCTTTTATCTCAATTAAAAAAAAAAAAAAAAAAAAAAAAAAATTGTCATGATATGACCCCTTTAAATCATTTTAGATAACAGTGGACCAGCTAAATGTCTGTTATGTCATATAGAAACATCCATTTGAGGTTAAAAAGTACATAGTACGTTTCAGACAGAAGTTATTAATGACCCCTTTTCTCAACCCTCTGCTGCTTTTTACTTTTCCTTATTGCTCACTGAACTTTCCTTGGTTAAGAGCTTCAACTCCAAACTTGTTCATTTTCGCTTCGCAAGTTCCCCTGAATGTAATTACTTCTAATCTCTTTATCCTTCTGTCTCCTGGAAAAAGCCCCTTACCTTAGGCAGATGATGACAGGAACTGGCCTCAGCTTACTTTCACTGTCTCAAACACTTTCTTCCCTATTTGACTTCTCTGAGATTCTAGACTTTCCTATCATTGGTTTCACAGATATGCATATCTCCTTTTAGTCGCTTTCTCTGGTTGCTCCAGACATTTTATGGTTATCCGTTGTTATTTGCGTGGTTTGAAGGGAGCAATCATTTTTGCCCTTTGCTGCATGGCTTAACATTGAAGTATGTCATTTTTCAATGTTGAAATACTTTCTTCTATCACAGTGTAATATGTTAAAACAACATATAAATCACTGATTCTTGAGATAAGGGGCAAAATATGTCCTAAACACAAAAGCCCTATTTATGTTAAAAAGTAAGAATACCAACAAAATAAAAATACTTAAAAAAGTTACATCTAAAGGACATTTGTATACTCTGGGAATTCATTGCTTATACTTTTAAATAATTTCTTTAGTAAGATTGTAAAAGCACACTCTATACTTGGAAACACATGCAACTTAACCTGTCCTCAGCATGAGGTCACAATGTAAAACTGCCAAACAAAGTGTTTAAAAATGCAACAAATTAAAAAAAAATACAAAGTTACATTAAAAGGCAGAGAACTTTAAGATATCAAACAATACAAAAAGTAAATCTTGAATTATATTTTCCATTAAAAAATGGCTATCGAAGTTGTGTCCTTACTTGGCATCAACTCCGTCAGGATTTTTTATGATTCTGAATAAATCAGGCAGTGTCATGGGCAGCTTTAACTCTGAGGAGCACTTACTGGGTGTGCTTCTCCATACTCAAATTGATGCTTCCTTGTTTCTTCGCTCGTCTGTCCTCCAGCCTGTGATCCGGAAACCGATCAAAGTTAGCCATCTTGAAGGACATCTTAATTCTTTAATTGCACTGTGAGGAGGTGAGGAAAGAGGAGTGAGGAAGCTTCCTGAGGAGCTATGAGGGAGGATACACAGGTGACACAGGTCTTTCTTGTCGAGAAGCCTGACGCACGTATACATTCTCCTCCCCCTTCACATCTGTCACAATAATTTTTTATCAATCTGTCACAATATCAAAAAAAAAAAAAAAAAAAAAATTATTAATCTGTCACAATATCACATCTGTCACAATAATTTAGCAATAGCATCCTCACTACTCGTTCCTCGCCTCCTCATGGTGCAATTAGAGAAATGAGATGTACTTCAACATGGCTGAGTTTGATCGGTTTCCGGGTCACTGGCTGGAGGATGTAGGAGCGAGGAAATGAGGAAGCATCAATTTGAGTATTGAGAAGCACCCACTATTTCCTGCTCATTGTGGATCTCACAGTAGGGCAAATAGTCCTGGAAGTTATAGGCTATGTATATTTTTATATTTTAAACAAACAATATTGAAGTCTCTGTGGTCACAGCTTTAACATATCAACTCCATTATTGCAGTGTAATAGTTTCTGTAAATAGTTGTGGGATAAATCTTGCCATTTTTGATGTGTATTAAGGCAGCTACAACTGAGGAAAACAAACAAACAAACAAAATCACTCCACTGTACAACACGTGGTTTAGGTGAAAAAAAAAAAAAAAAAAAAAAAAATTGTCAACTCCGTCAGTATTTGTCAACTCCATCAGTATTTAAAACAGTCAGGTGCAGGCTTTTGTTAATTTTGAAAGAAATGTCTTATTCTTTTTTTAATTTATTGTGTACAAATTTTAAAACATCAATGGAACTACATGATATTATGTTTCATTTACCTAAGAACATTGGTGATATATTTTTAATATTAAAAGGAGGGAGGGGTATTAAGGAATTTAGGAACTGGATTGTTCATAATAGTGTGAAAATAAAACAAACAAACAAAAAAACAAACAAACAGAGGATGTATTTTATGACAGCTCCTTTACTGAACACCAATATTACATAACTGAAGATTTTACACTGTTTTTGGATGGATTAAAATAAATTAGCATGCTTTTAGTGCATCTGACGGAGTTCACACAAATTAAGTTATGAAGTGAATAAATATTAATTTTTAGAAACATTATTTTCATAAAAACTTGTTCCTTTGTTACCTTTGTCTACAAAAATATATATATATTTTTAATAATGTAGTGTTTGTTTTTATTTTTTAACATCTAAAAGATGTTTTGTCCCTTATTTTAAAGGTGCCCAAGAATCTATATTTCACAAGATGTAATATAAGTCTAAGGTGTCCCCAGATTGTGTCTGTGAAGTTTCAGCTCAAAATACCCCATAGATTTTTTATTAAACCATGTTTTAACTGCCTGTTTTGGGGTGGGATTAAAAATGCTCTGATTTGGTGTGTACACCTTTAAATGCTAGTGCTCCCCGCCCCCAAGCTCGCAACTCTATTAATCATTGCATAAATACTACAGAAGTTGTTCACACAGCAAAAATAACTCTCAAAATGGATCTTTACAAACTGTTCGTGATGCAGTATATCAGATCACGTAAGTATTTTGTGGATGTTTACATTTGATTCTGAATGAGTTTGATAGTAGCCTATGCTGCGTGGCTAACGTGGCTAAGCTACACACTTGGAGAGATTTATAAAGAATGAAGATGCTTTTATGAATTATACAGACTGCAAGCGTTTAAAAATGAAAATAACGACATGGCTCTGGTCTCCGTGAATACAGTAAGAAACAATGGTAACTTTAACCACATTTAACAGTACATTAGCAACATGCTAATGAAACATTTAGAAAGACAATTTACAAATATCATTAAATATATCATGATATCATGGATCATGAACAGTTATTATCGATCCATCTGCCATTTTCACTATTGTCCTTGCTTGCTTGATTCGGCTGTGCAGCTCCAGACGTTAATACTGCTTTGCCTTGAACATGGGCTGGTATATGCAAAAGTTGGGGGCGTACATATTAATGATCCCGACTGTTGCATCACAGTCGGTGTTATGTTGAGATTTGCCTGTTTTTCTGTGGTGTTTTTCACGCACGAGATTTACATAAGAAGGAGGAAACAATGGTGTTTGAGACTCACGGTATGTCATTACCATGTACAGAACTCTTATTATTCAACTATGCCAAGGTACATTCAATTTTAAATTCTAGGGCACCTTTAAGAATCAGTGCCATGAGTAATTTATACGTTTGTTTTGTGACCAGCTGTAACAGTTATCTTCAGTTAGTTTCGGTTCATGGACTTTCAGTTTGTTTTCTATTGTCACATGTTCAGATTCCCGCCACTCATCTATCTCTGTTATTATTAGTTCATATGTTTCAGCTGTGTTCTATTATCCTCGTTTGTGTTTACTACTTAAGTTGTTCCCTCTGCTGCACTCCTTGTCCTGTCTCTGTTATATTCAGTGTGTGTGTTTACCTGCTACCTGTACGGATTGTTACCTGTTTGGATTATATGATAAGTAAATGTGTGTTGGAAACTTACTCTTCTGTGTCTTCGTCTGCCTGCCTATATACACCATGACAGAAGACCGGACCACAAGAAATGGATTGGAACTCTAAGTTCATCCAGGTGGCTCAGGAGAGCACAGATTTTTTTTTTTCTCTTTTTCTGCTGGATTTTTTCATTGTCTGCCCACTCGACGACGAGACCCTGTTCTGGATCGGGTGAACTTTCACAACCCCATAAACCTCCCAGCCACCACCAGACTGAATTGGAGGGAGGCATTCATGTGGTGTCTGGAGAGCGTACAGCCCCAATTCAGAACACAGCCAGACCCAGAGCCAAAGTTACCACCTTTGACCACGAAGAATGCGCAAGAGCCTCCCACAGACATTGAGGGACCACCCGCCGCGATGTGTGAACCAGAGCCCGAGGCCAAAACAACAGAGTTTACCATCGTCCAGGAAGCTGAGCCCCCGACCGAGTCTGACCAGGGGTGTGAGCCTGTGACATCAGTGGCCAAGGGAACGGGAACCGAGGACTGGCTGCTGGACGCCAGTGAGGAAGGATCGACTCCCACCCTAGCCCACCTAGTGTCTAATGCTTCTTTGCTATTTAAAGACAACATTGTCAATGATAATTCTTCTGTTGGACCTTCATCACTGTTTAAAGACAGCATTATGTGTGATATGGACTGTGATTTACTAATTTCTTTGATTTGTGTGGACTGTGCCCTACTCACTTTCATCATGTACAGTCTTGTGTCACCTCCATCATCACAGAGTTCAGCCAGTCCTCCAGCCCCGCCGCTGCTAGAATCTTGCAGCCCTGCACCATCTCTGGAGATTCCCTGCCGGGACATCAAGCAACCATCAGCAGCGCCTGTGCTAGAGGATTCTGCGGCTCTGCCTCTGGCCTCGGATCCCTTCAGTCCATCTCAGCCCGTGGACCAGTCTGCTCCGTCCTGGCTCCTCCCACCTTTGGCTCCACCAGGGACCCTCGGCCTAGTGGCTCCACTGGCTCCAGTCTCACCGGAGTTGCCCCAGTCCTCAGGTACTATGGCTCCACCTATGACACTCGTTGCCATGACATCGCCTGGGGGACGTGATGTAACGGTAATCTTCAGTTAGTTTCGGTTCATGGAATTTCAGTTTGTTTTCTATCGTCACGTGTTCAGATTCCCACCACTCCTCTATCTCCTTGGTTACCGTCATAATTAGTTCATATGTTTCAGCTGTGTTCTATTATCCTTGTTTGTGTTTACTTCTTAAGTTGTTCCCTCTCCTGCACTCCTTGTCCGGGCACTGTTATACTCAGTGAGTGTGTTTACCTGCTATCTTTTCGGAATGTTACCTGTTTGGATTATATAATAAGTAAACATGTGTTGGAACCTTACTCTTATGTGTCTTCCTCTGCCTGCCTGTATTCACTGTGACACAAGCATTGTCTTCTGTATTATATGATCCCTACACAACAAAATTACCTATATTTCCATTCACCTATTTTTATGCACATTTTGGGTTATCACATAAAAACGCTGCCTGGATGTAAAAGCAAAGATGTGCAAAAATCCTAAAAATGTGCATAAAAAACTCATGCATTTTTGAAGGTTTTTTTTTTTTTTTTTTTTAAATCAGAAAAGACATGAGCATAAACTACAATGAAAACATTTTTATCAAAATAATACCTCAATGTGCAACAAAAAACTTGCATGACTTTGCCTCAACAGAGGATATGAGGATAACTAGACTAACCAGCAGACCAATATTGCACAGCATGTTAAATGTTGGTTTGGTCGTTCTGAAATGCCTGAGCCAAACTCTGTTATCAAAATGGTCAGGTGTAATAACCTCCCAAAACTTTCTCACACGATTGCGTTCCCAAACACCAGCAATCCGAATGCAAGTGTAGAATCTGAATCGATCAAACAAACAATTGTAAAAGTTACTCTTCCAACCCTTCACCCATGTAGACTACGAAAGTCCACTCTCAAACAAAGGAACATTTCCCGCTTGGAAATTGTACCTTTCTCATTGGTCAAGCCAAAACTTGAAGGTATGACTTCTATAGAGGTTAAAAAGAGCCCACCCAGATCGCGCTGCTCTCTTCTGGTCTTCTGCCTTTGTTCTTGCTGATTCTACTGATTGCTGGTCAACTCACCCGTCAAGCCGGCCGGCGCAGCCATGCCGACAGGCCTCATACACTTCAAGCCATGAGCAACTTCCTCGACAACAGGGTCAAATTAACAGTGCAAGTTCGTCGTCATTTCTTCATTCAACGCAGAAGATATTGATTACAACTTCAGCACCATCAGACCGAACCATCAAGAATTTCTCCCGAGACTGCATATCCGGATGCTCCTCAACAGCTAAGGCAATTGCAAGTAGCATATATTTGAACACTAAATGGTGATTTAGTATTAAGTTGTTAACCCCTTTGTTAACAAAGGTGCTTTATAGTGAGAAACGATGGCTCTTCCAGCTCGTTAAATGACTCTTTTTATAGCTCCATTCCCCTGTTATGCTACAGTTTACTTTCATTTCCACTCTCTCATTTCCTATGTATGCGCGATTTGTATGTCTGTGTGTGTTTAGTCTAGCTATAAATAAAACTTTGTGCACATTCTTGTGAGTTGATTCTGATCTGCTTATAAACCAATGTCAATGATAACGATTACGATCACAGCTACATGCTAAGAAAGCATTATTTTTCTGTGGCTACGGAAAATATCCGTTCTGAAGAGTTGATAGACGATCAATACTGAATGAACAGATTAATTGATTGTAATATTAATTCAGCTACATCAAGTTAATTCGATTAACTGATTCAAATATTTATAATTAATTATAACGAGTTATGATTAATTATTCATATTTCCCTTTTGAGCTAATTCGCTACACAAGATAATGTGACAGCGTTTATGATGTATAAAAAAAGAGCCACAGTGGTTTCCCCAATTGCAGAAACTTCCATTTTTATTACAGATATTTTGCACCAATTTCCCAGGAAGTGAAGATTTTGTTCTCTTAAATACATGGGATGGAAACGGTGCTTTACATGCAAATGTTTTATGCAGTATTCCAGATTTCAATGAAACATACATTCTTCTCATAAAACTTGTTTAGGCATATATATATATATATTATTATTATTATTATTATTATTATTATTTTTCTTTTATTTTTGCTAAGCACATTCAAAAGTGTCACAGATTCTGACAGAAATGAAATCCGTGCAAGCAAAGCCTCTTATTCATTTTGAAACATGGACCTGTTGGTACCCCAGGGAGCCTTCAGTATGAGCTCTTATTTACATCCCTCAGAGACTGAAATGTTTTGAATAAATTCAAAGTTTTTCTAGGTCTAAGTAATGATTTCATGTCAAAACCTGTGGAGACATTGGAAGAAAGTCATTACAAGTGCCATTAGAGAACTTTACCAGGCTCACATCTATTGCAGTGCATGTATTTACTTGCTCTTGAGAGACCAGACCTCGGTGGACATACAAACTACTGCAACTCTTGTGTAACTTCAAGTCATTGAACTTCAATTTTAAGAGCATTTTGACACACTCATAAGTCTAAGTCATGTAGATTTAATGTATAAAACATTATGTGCATGCTTTTTTTCTCTTCATTTTATTGCATGTTTTTTGGTAGCACTTTACATTTTTTTACACCATTTATAACCCTTTGTTAATGTTAGTTATTAAAAATATTCAGGACATGTTAGTTCACAGTGCATTAACTAACTGTGAGTTCAAATTAACTAAAGTATTTAAGTAATGTTACAAATGAAACCTTATTGTTGTCACTTGTAGTCAGTTTTAGTTTCGTTTTCACTGTGTTCTGTTTGCCTGAGTTCCTAGTTAGTTTCCTTGGTTATTAATTAGCTCTACACCTGTTCTGTATTACCTCAGTTACCCTGTCTGTGTATTTAAGCCCTGAGTTTCCCTAGTTCATTTGTCCGTTATCGTCAATGTTTAATTCTAAGTTTAACGTGGTTATGTTTACAGTATCTCCAGTGATCTCCTGAGTTTTTCTTTTGTGGATTTATTGATTAAAGACTGCATTTGTTCCTGAATTCCCTTTGTCATGCACTTCAATACAGACACATCCTGACAGAATAACGGACCCTCATAGCGAGTAAATTATGCATTTACCAACAGTTCAGGAGCAGGGGCACTGCACTGGTGTACTGCACTAACTTTCCAGACTTCTTTCTGTCCTTGATTCTGATTGGTCAATATCTGTGTTTTATTCACGATAAAACACGGCTATGACCGCTTCACCCAAGGGTTCTGTGTATCACTACACAACACCCTTAGCAACCACTCTTAGCAACGTAAACTGTATGTTCTCAATTGATATTGTTCATTGAAGCTTACTGTATTATGTAGAAGAGTATTTTGAGAGAGAGATCAAGTGGGCGAGTTTATTAACTTATCTGCATTCAGATTTAGCATTTTCCTTCAGGTCAGTCCTATGTTCATAATAAAAAATCTTTTTTAAATATCCGATGTATTATCTTTCCTTTTAACAGTTAAGGGGTTTTCCCATGACTGACAGCGCTAGTCAAAGCATTTGTCAGTTGCGTCTTGTTCCGTGTTCACAACAATTCAGTCTTTTCAATGTAAAAGTCTTCACTACTGACTGACGCACTCATAAAGACAGTCTTTACCGCCATCTAATGGTGTAATAATGTAACTTCTGTTGCTGTTCACGGTCAGGGACTATTTTTCCGGCGGAAGGAAGGCTTTTAGTGAAAGTTTACTTCATGAAAGTTGCATTGATACATAATTTTGGCTTAAATATTTGTATTGTGTGGTAACCGTTTTATAAAAGCAATAAGGTACTCGAGGCTAGTGCTGTTTCGTGAATAAGTCACGGCTGAAGGGTGTTGTTAGGTACCTTATTGCTTACATATATATATATATACACACACACACATATATATATATATACACATATATATATATATATATATATATATACACATATATATATATATATATATATATATATATATATATATATATATATATATATATACACATATATATACACATATACACATATATATATATATATATATATATATATATATATATATATATTCAGCTATATTCAGTTAAAATGTAGACTTTTTTTATTTAATTTTTATATTTAAGCTTTAAATATAGGTGGTTGTTAGACTTTTGTATTTCTTTGATGTGATTTGTTTGCATTAAATAAAAAAATAGATTTGGACTATAATTTTTACCCTGTGACTAAAATATGCATTCATTCCTAAATAATAATTTTTAACTCAAATTTGTTGTTTGCAGTATATCAGCAGGGTCCAAAAATTAACAGTTGGCAGTGCACAGAAAAACTCCTGTAATGCTGATTTCAGACCAAAATGAGGCAGCAGACATAGTATATCTCAAATTAAATTACTTCCTTAAACTTTTTCAATAAATTAAGAAACTGATGCAATAGATTTTGACTTGTTTGACTATCGTGAAGATGGGAAAATATGATTCTGTGTTTATGAGTGTCAGAATGTTGGCAGCGCTGTGCTCATGGTGCGTGACACTCAGATATAGCCCATTAATAACATTTAGTCAAAGTGTCTCTGTAATGAGGATGGCTAGCTACTGTTTGTCGCCCATCCTGGATTATTCCACCACTGGTTCCAGCTTGAAAAGCATTTCAGCCAGAAGTCTAGATTATGTTTTACTCACCTCATAACCCCTCACATCTGTTATAGCTCTCACCGGCTGCCATTCCCTGTGTTGATGAGCATCCCATCACGTTAACAACAGCACTTAACGTCTCATTGGACAAACCATCAGGATGAAGCTCTTTCCATCATGATGGTCACATAGATCTTAGAGCTGAAAGAAGAGGTTGATTTACTACCCATTGTTGGACCGTGGAAGACAGTCAAAGGTCAGGCTTACAGCAGTCAAACTATCACTCAGTGTGTGAATTCTGTTCTCTTTTCAGGATGGAGCTATTTGTGATTGCTGTTACTCTCCTTTGAAAATGGCAACATTTTCCCCAGGATAACCAGGCCTACACAAGTATGTTAAAATAATATGTCTTATAGTGGTTTTCCAGTGTTTTCTTAGACACAATGTGATAAAGACAGTCAATCAATCAATAATTCAGTTTAAAAATAATGAATAAATTTTTTCGCCAAGTAATAAAAGTAAACCTTAATTAGCCCTGGTGTTATTGTAGATATATAGACTTAAGCTGTTTTGTACCATTGAGAATTGAATTCAGAATCCCTTTCAAATTCTAAATCAGTTCCTGATTGTGAATTGAGATAGCAAACAGGATGCAGAATTGCAATTCAATAGATAGATAGATAGTCTCCAGAAACATTGTTTTTGTCTTACATTTTATAATGAACATAGACAAGATCAGTTCTTTTTCGTGAATTGGAATGTGTGCAAAGGATTGTGGGTGATAGAAGGACACGAAGGATACACTTGATGCATCCTTCAAAATGAGCTGAATGAAGGACGCGAAATGAAGGCTGCCTTCCAATGATCCTTCAAATTGAGACAGCCTTCGGCAGTGCTTGATGCAGTGGCAGCCGGGATATGCAGTCTTACTAGGATACTTTGCCTTACAAGCCTTCTTCGTTTGAGAAGCCCCCTACTTCCCCTATTAGAGATCCAAATCTCAGTTCCCTGAAATTTAGTATGAATATCAATGTCCTTGAAACAACATAAGTAAATGATGACCATTTGTACAGAGATTACTGCATCTGTGCTGTACTACAGACAGAATAAATAGCTAGAACCATAACCAGAGAATAGTGCAAATAATATAGTAAAAAATAATTACAATACAGAAACTTTTTATGTTTAGGGACTGAACTTTTTTTTTTTTTTTTTTGTGGTCTCCATAGTAATCACATACAGAAAGCAATAATTCATCTGAACACAGTGTATGGGAGCTGAATGATTGTGTTGGGGTCTATAAATGAAGTAAGATTCCCTAGAAACATGGTTGATCTCAGCAGCGGTCACATGGTCTGTTGTGTTGAGTTATTACCTCGTCATTACCTCGCCTTGTCTGGTTTTTTTTTGTTGTTTTTTTTTGTTTTTTTTCACAGAGAAACTAAAAGCTCCTGTGAGAAATAACACATTAGAAACAAATTACTGTTAACAATTTATTTCCTCAAACATACAGAACATAAAATACAAAAATGACTCCTTCTGAGACTTTTTTTCATATCTATAAAAACAGCACAGAACAAAGATATAATTTATTTTAAAACAGTGTAAGCAGTGGGTTGTATTCTCCCAAAACACACATAATCCATCAGTCATAATATGCTGTATATGAAACTATGAATTATAATGAATACATAAGGGAACTATGATCAGAACACTGCAGATATTACACTTATAGTATGAGCAAAAAGTTTGAAGGGCCAAGAAGAAATTTAAAATGCTCTAAACAGAATATACAGTATGTAAGCAATATTACACTCATAACCGGATGATATCGCTCTATATCAGCAGGCCACAAGCCTCTCGTGACGCATATTTGAGAAAAAATCTAAAAGTCACATATTTGAGACCTAAATAACAACATCTCACCTAAAAAAAAAAACCCTTAAAACAATATTCCGTGACACAACAACTGTAGTATTTGCAAAATGTTAGGTTTGCTCGTCAGCCATGACACTCGCTGTGAGAAAAAAGCTGCAAGCGGAGTGATGCAAATAGTGAAACGGTTCCCATTGTAATACAGGTAGAATATCAAGGGTTGGGGCTAAAAGGGATACAGCTATGGCCAGATTGTCCTACCTGGGCTTAATGGGCATGTGCACATCAATATTGCGTCATTTTTGTCACGCTATTTTTCGTTAGCTTATGTCTTGTTCACGAACCATTTTAAAGAGGTGTTCAGGCAAACTGTTTCAGAACTTTCAGTGCATGATCAACTGTATCGGTTGCGGGAAGGGAATACATCTGTCAATGCCTTTGCCCTCAAACTCCACAGCCTCTAGCGGCTGGAATGAAACAGCATTGATCACTGCCAAGGTCTCAACACCGAAGTGCACTACCAAATGGTCATCTACAATGATATCATCGGTCTTGAAGGCTTCATTCAATGAGCAATTTGCATTTCTCAATGCCTGGCAGCCTGCTCTCTGGACAAACCCGTTCCGCATCCTCTGCCTGCCGTTCCATCTGTCGCTCTTCCAGTGCCTGAACCTATGCAGATCGACTCATACCATCTTACCCATGTGGAGCATCAAAGAAGGATACTAAACCAACTGTGTCTGTATTGTGTGGGAGATGGCCATATAATTACCAACTGCCCAGTCCGACCACCACGCCCAGCAAGTGAGTACGATACAACTTCCTCCTTTGATTGCTCCTCTTACACGAACGCTGTACAAATCATAACCCCTAAACTCTCTGTTTCAGCACAAGCCCTCATCGATTCTGGTTCTGCGGGGAGTCACCCCCACCAATTACTCCAGAAGCTCAACCTCAAGAGGATGGGCCACCTTACCCAAGGGTTGGATCTATTCACTGTCCATCCCGGAGCAGAAGGCCATGGAGGAGTATTTTGAGGAAGCTCTACAACAATAATTCATCCGACCATCTATGTCCCCTTCTGCTTCCAGCTTTTTCTTTGTCAGCAAGAAGGACGGAGGCTTAAGGCTGTGCATTGACGACCATATCCTCAATGAACAAACAGTGAAGTATCGCTATCCCCTTCCTCTGGTACCTGCCGCCTTAGAACCACTGCGTGGAGCTTGCATCTTTTCCAAACTGGACCTGTGGAGCGCCTACAACCTCATTTGAATATGTGAGGGTGATGAATGGAAGACCACCTTCGTAACACCCTCAGGCCACTACGAATATCTTGTGATGCCATATGGACTGTCCAATTCACCCTCCATATTCCAGGGGTACATGAATAAGTTGTTCCGGGAATTCCTCCACCAGTTCGTCATCGTCTACATTGACGATATTCTCATCTACTCCTGGAACCAGGCCTAACATCGCCAACATGTCACGCAGGTCCTGCAGATGCTGAGAGAACACCATCTTTACCTCAAGCTTGAAAAATGTGATTTCCACAAAACCTCCATCCACTTCCTGGGGTATATCATTGACCAGAATGGTATCCAGATGGACCAGAGGAAGGTGGAGACCATCAGTGACTGGCCCTTACCTTATTCAGTTAAGGAGTTACAACGCTTCCTCGGATTTGTTAACTTCTATAGATGCTTCATCAACAATTACAGCATCATCATTGCTCCACTCACCTCTCTGCTCAAAGATCGGCCCAAGTCTCTGTCCTGGAACCCGCCAGCCACACAAGCCTTCCATTGTCTCAAAGAAGCCTTCCTCACAGCTCCTATCCTGGTCCATCCGACCCTGATCTTCCATTTGTCGTTGAAGTGGACGCCTCCACTACCGGGGTAGGAGCTGTACTCTCTCTCAGTGGCAGGGTGACCCTCCATGACTCCGGCCTTCTTTTCCAAAAAGCTGTCTCCGGTGGAGCGCTATGATATTGGCAACCGAGAGCTTTTGGCAATCAAGTTAGCTCTTGAAGAGTGGAGACACTGGCTGGAGGGAGCCAATTATAAACAAGAGACATCTATCTGAACCTGCTCCTCCATCAGACTGAAGCCAGGCTAAAACCTATGTGGCAGTCAATCTTTTTCTTGCTGCCATTTTAAAGGTAAAGCCAAGTTTTAGCTTAGCAATAGCATATAAAAACAACTAGAAAAAGTTACTAGGCAACAGTGACGGGCATCTTCAAAGGCGGGAAAAAGTAGCAAATGCTGAAATGATATGCTGTCTGTATTAATGCATATGGTCAATTTGACCGTTATGGCCATTCAAGGTAGAAATACTCAGAAGTCTTTTGCGTTTTGTAATTTTAACCCTTTCACACATAAGTTTCAAATATTCTGACTGAGCCCCCAGCGTGAGTTTTTCAAGGCGACCGTTATTTAGAACGTATTACTTTATTGTTTCCATGGTGACGCGTCATTGCTTGTCACGTGACACACCGCAGCGCTGTATGACTGATGATCTGTTTTTATTTAATTTTTCCTTTTTTATTCAAAATATTCACAAATTTGTTAACTATAGCAAGAAATATCTGATATTCCGATTGTCATATATGTGCAAGTGGATGTGTTTTGCTGTTTAAACACCATTATAATGATCGAGTTAGTTGAGCTATATGCGCGATGGGCGCCGCCATGTTAGTTTGCACCGCACAGAGAATCGAATCTTATGGATTCTGTTAGAACACGTGAATTCATCCACTTCTCCCGAAATACATGAAAGTAAGTGAGCCAGTGAACTGGGGAAGAATAGAGTAAACGTTAAAGTTACTTACACAATGCATCTGATATGAAAAAAAAAAACTGTGTTGTCTAATTATAATGGAAAGGATTGTTATTGCCGCTTCTATAGACATCAATGTGTATTTTACAAACTCTAAATGTACTGTTTTGTTAGTACTTATGTGTATTTAAATGTCTGAAACCTAAAATAAACATTATGTGGTTGAAAACATTGCATATTTGTGATATATGAAAAGCACTGAGCGCCCGGCTCTGGCTCGACACCAGCCAAAGTGCGCAAGCACATTTGAATTTGGCAGTTGACCACGTGATGCGCTGAACGTTCTAATCACACCGGTGTGATCGTACCCTCGAGGGACCAGCCAAGACTGATCACACTTGTGATCAGACGCATCAAAGGGTTAATAAAATAACAATATTAGCATAAAATATGCACACATTTAAGAAAAGTCAGGGTACTATAGCTATATTGGTTTTATTTCAACAAAGTTATTACATTGCAAATTTTAAAAGTGGTCAAAATGACTGCCTTGGTAGTTCTAGTGTTAAATGAGAAGTGTTATGTTTGGAGAAAGAAAAACACTGGATTCCAGCATAAGAACCTTATCCCCTCTGTGAAACATGGTGGTGGTAGTATCATGGTTTGGGCCTGTTTTGCTGCTTCTGGGCCAGGACGAATTGCCATCATTGATGAAACAATGAATTCTGAATTATACCAGTGAATTCTGAAGGAAAATGTCAGGACATCTGTGAAAGTGGGTCATGCAGCAAAATTGAGCCCAAGCACACAAGTCGTTCTACCAAAGAATGGTTAAAGAAGAACAAAGTTAATGTTCTGCAATGGCAAAGTCAACGTCTACACTCTAGACCTTAATCCAACTGAAATGTTGTGGAAGGACTTGAAGCAAGCAGTTCATGAAAGGAAAGGCACAAACATCCCAGAGCTGAAGCTTTTCTGTACTGAGGAATGGACTAAAATTCCTTCAAGACGTTGTGCAGGTCTCATCAGCAATTACCGGAAAGGTTTAGTTGCCATTATTGCTGCACAAGGGGGTCACACCAGATACTGAAAGCAAGAGTTCAGATACTTTTGCCACTTACAGATATGTAATACTGGCTAATTTTTCTCAATATATAATTGACAAAGTATATATTTTTGTCTCATTTGTTTGATTGGGTTCTCTCTGTCTACTTATATTTGACTTTTGTGAACATCTGATGATGTTTTAGGTCATATTTTTGCAGAAATATAGAAAATTCGAAAGGGTTCACAAACATTCAAGTGCCACTATATATATTTGCCTGTATTTGAGTCACTGTATAACTTTGTAATAGTTTGTTTTAAACTGAATCAAGCAATCATTTCAATTCCAGTGCCAATTTATTCAACAACAAGTGTGTGTGAAGAGTCTCTTACTCATTACTATGTGATTGAAGACAGAGCGGTAGAGCTAATGGTGTATCTAACCTTCAGCTTTATGCATGGGGCTTTGCTCTCTGTGATTTTATTGATATAAGCCAAACACCTCTGTGTTTCACTCCAGATACATATGCCAATGCTGATTTGTTGAGGGGAAACCGTGGCCTTGATTTCTGCCAGTGGTGCATTGGAAGCCTGTCAGTACATGAGTGGGTGGACAAACCAAAGGTCCAATAAACCATTAAAGTGCTGGTCAGTCAAATCACAGAGTGGGAAAATATATGGAAATGAATGCAACGCAACAGCCATCAATCACTGCAGCCCTACAAACACTGCTCATGCTGATGGTGTTTACCCCACCATCTCCAGTGTGCAATGTTGTTTGTGTTGGTTGGGATTTGCTGTGTTGTCAGATTTTTTGTAATTCATGTTTTCCAAGCTCCCAGGTAGGCTGACATGGTGAAATTTTGAACTCCATAGTTTGGGAAGTTTGGCAAAACTTTGAGATCCAGATCAAATGCAAACTAAGCATGTAGTGACACTACTATAAACTTAAACACTACGGCAGTAGCTCACACTGGGGTTTAAATACACAAGGGGTAAATGGTAAACACCTGGGAACAATCAAAGAACTAATCAATAAGAAAAACTACAAAGGACTACAAAACATGGAGCAGAACAGGAAATAACATAAAAGTCCACATAAGACCAGGGGAACACAAGACAGGAATCATCACAGCTGTGCTTATTTGAACACAAATACAGTAAAAACATTACATTTAAAATAACTGTTTTCTATTTTAATATTTAAACTGTAATTTATTCCTGTGATGGCAAAGCGGAATTTTCAGCATCATTACTCCAGTCTTCAGTGTCACATGATCCTTCAGGAATCATTCTAATATATAAGAAACATTTATTATTATTATCAGTGTTGAAAAGTTATGCTGCCTCATATTTTTTGTTGAAACTGTGATACATTTTTTTTTTTTTTTCTAAACTCTGGATTCTCTGATGAATACACAGATCAAAAGAACAGCATTTATTTGAAATATAAATCTTTTGTAACATTATAAATGTCTTTACTGTCACTTTTGATCAATTTAAGGCATCCTTGTTAAATATGTGTATTCATTTCTTATCAAAAAAATACCAACCATATTTTGTAATGACTAAAAATAAAAGTAATGTATATGGCAACTATGAAACTATAATTGATAAGTGCATTGTGCATTGCCAAATATGAGCATTACTATTGCATATGGACATTGACAAAGATATTTTTTTTTAAGTGAGGATGAGTTTAGCTGTGTTATTTCATGCAGTAGAAGCTGCTGGTCTTTGTCTGGTCACTTCGGTAGCAGATGCTAAAAGAGAACACAGATGCTGATTGGAATGGGGTCTTTTAAATGGATCTGGCCATCCTATGACATCAATCTGAATAGATGTCTTTGATGCTACATAGCTCATGGCTTGTGATGGACTGTGCTGTCTTCACCAGCCTCTGCAGTTGTGTTACAGAGCAGATTCTGTATCAGGAGACCATGCAGCCGGTCAGAATACTCTGAATGGAACATCTGTAGTTTGTCAGAATCAGTGGTGACATGCCAGACTTCCTGAGCTCATGGGGAAAAATAGCCTCCGGCATGCTTTCTTGACTGCAGTGATAGTATATGATGAGACCGTAATGTTGAACTTAAAACATAAAAGCAGATTTGAGATGAAACTGTATTGTTTTTCATAATCAATATGATAATAATTGTCACAAAAATAATCAGTAATTATTACTTCTCTTTTTTTTAGTTTTATTGATACAATAACTACAAAAATCATAATCTTATTATTGTTATTATGCTATCGTATTTTGCATTTGTTTTGCAGTTTTTTGACAAAAATAACTACAGAAAAATCTATTATTATTATTGTTATGTTTGTTTTGGGGCACTGTTCTGTTTAAAATGCTACAAGTTGCTCACTTGAGAATGAATGGCTCTAAAAAGTTAAATAAATAATAGATTATATTGTTGTTGTGCTGTTCTTTAGAGACCGTTAAAAACAAGTAGAAAAGTCATTATGAATATCGTTTAAAAAATGTTGGTCAGTTCTATACACATTATTTTTTTTTTTTTTTTTTTTTTATAGTACATTTATTCAGCAAGGATGCATTAAATTGATCCAAAGTGACAAAATGTTTTAATTTCAAATAAATGCTGTTCTTTTGAACCTTCTATTTATCAAAAAATCCTGAAAAAATATTTCCATCACAGCTACCATGAAAATATTAAGCAGCACAACTATTTTCAACATTGATAATAGTGATTTATTCTTACATTAGTTATTTTTACATAAACATGTACATATTTTACTAGTTGGACTTTTCCCAAATTATATCGCCAGACTGAAATATGTGAAGTCGAGTGAAACATTGCATCTAGTCTAGTCAATCATCGCATCTAATGTCCGATAACGTGAAGATGTATTTTTTTTACTCTAAAATATAAAACATAATAGTAAAAAGAGTGTTTACACTGTAATATCATGAATATTACAGTCTAAGAATGTTTAGACTAGTGTTTCACTACTGTGAAATAATGTTTGCAAACATCAGCTCAAATTTAGATATTTATAAAGTGATGATAATAATTTAGTTTCTAAAATATGCAGGTTGTGTAATTGATTTATGAATATTGTATTGATCTGTGTGTGTGTGTGTGTGTGTGTGTGTGTGTGTGTGTGTGTGTGTGTGTGCGTGTGTTTTTTTGACATATCAGGACACAAATTTGTCTAATGACATGGGTATGACATAGGTATTACAAGGTATTACAGTAGAGGGTGACTTATGAGGACATTACCCCATGTCCCCGTTTTTCAAAAGGCTTATAAATCATACAGAATGAGGTTTTTTTTGAGAAGGTAAAAATGCAGATAGTTTTCTGTGATGGGTAGGTTTAGGGGTAGGGGTAGTGTAGGGCGATAGAAAATACGGTTTGTACAGTATAAAAAACATTACGCCTATGGAATGTCCCCACAATTCACAAAAACCACCGTGTGTGTGTGTGTGTGTGTGTGTGTTGAGTGTTATTTTTCTTCTAGAAGCTGCATGCCTTTATTGACCAGAGACGATGATTTCCCCTTTAGATGGTGGTGGTGTTTCTTCATTGTGTGCTGTGGTCTTTGGTGTGCACTGGGGTCTTTATTTTGGTATGTGAGTGTGTCATGTAGATTAGGAGCCCCTTTATTATTGAAGTCTTCCCTGTAATTTAGGCTGCAGCTCCATGATGTTTGAATGATTTATAATTATATTAATTAATTAAGTCTTTTTGAGAGTTGATGTTTCTATTTCATTGAAATTTTATATTGTTTTTATGCTGCTCTAATAAAGGATTTGTATGGTTTGATACCTGTGTCGCCACGTTTTGCGATATCTTATCCCTCGGTCCGAGGGATAAGATAGGATTTCCTACCTGCCTGTCAACGTATGTTTTTTTACATACCCTCAGGCATTCTGTTCATGCAGACATCATAAGTCAGCAGTCACAAGCACCGCAACCAAAACAGCAGCCATGTTTTACATTTCATCCTGAACCAAGACAACAAGCTTAGCTACGTTCATGCCATTACTACCATAATTTGGAAGAGATGGAAACCCGTGATGTTATACTTGGAGCTGTTTGTGACTTGAATTTATGCATTTCAATGGCAACACTATCAACGCCGAAATGAATCTGCAGCAATCAGGTGGTACAGTCAGTGCTTAAGTTGTTTACGTTCATTATTATTGTAATGCTATGTGCTTTGAGACATGAGGCAGTTGTAACAACTGAGATAAATCAGACACAAATATTTGTTATATTTAACAAATATTCTTAAAACCCCTCACCGAATGCAAACCCGGGGTGTCTGCCCAACCCCCCAAGGTAATAAAACTAGTTGCCATGGTTTTACGAGCTGAAACTATGCAGGCCTCTGGTTAGTTCAGTCATTGTGAGTCAACTGTTCTATAAGTGAACATGCAACCCAGGACATTGTGTATTATTATAACTGTCTTGCAAAATGTCGCTTGAATGGTATTTTATGCATATTTTATGATAAGAACTATTAGTTCATGTAACCTCACTTATATATCGTGTCTCCTATCAAATTAATACTCATTTCACGACTGACATTTTTATGTATGTGACTTCCTCATCGGATGCAGTGTGTGTTTGTTGCATTAATGGGAGTATAAATGGACACAAATCCACATGGCCCAGTTTAATCATACTCAGTCGTAAAAGCCCCCACAGGAGGAATGTTGGCACTCGGAAATTCAACCTTCTCATTGGTCAGGTCAACCCTAAGAGGTGTGGCTTCGACCAGAGGTTAAAAGCCAGCGTACAATGCTCCTCCCTCGATCTTGCTGATCCGACCGAAACTGAATCTGAATCTGTGGGGGGGTTCTGCCTGTGGGCCTGCAAGGCCTGTAGGCCTGCCCTGCATCCAGCCATGTGTTTAACTGGGAGAGAAAAGGACTCTTCCCCATTAAGATTCAAAGTAACCATGCCATCGGACTGAATTCTCAGGACTTCCTACTGCCACAGTGTATCCCGACGCTCTTCAAAAAGGCAGAGGCCTAATGCAAGTATCGTACAATATACTAAATTGCTGCTAGTTAGTTAAAGCTGTGAACCTCCTTTGTTAACAAAGGAGTTTTGTAACGAATACTGTTGATTCTTTCTTGGTTTTTGGCTTCTCCATAGCTCCATTTCCTGTTCCCACTTCGGTTCCACTCTATCATTCCTAATTTTACCTGTGTATGTATGTGTTTGTTAGTTTAGTTATGTGTTTGTGATTTAGTTAATAAAACTTGTGCGCAATACATATTTGGTTCTGACTCTCCGTCTGTGAATAAATTGGCTCTTAAATGATTTAGATCCTATTACTTGCTCTAAGCACTGTAAATGCTAAGAAATTTTTCTATGGCCATGAAAAATACCCTTCTCTTAGAATTAATTAATAATCAATACTGAGTGTTCACATAATGAACTGATTGATTGATTGTAATTTTAATGTAGCTACATCAAGTTAATCTGGTTAACTGATTCAAATATTCATAATTGGTCATAATTAATAATCATAATGAGTTATGAATAATTATTCATATTTCCCCTTTGAGTTAATTCGCTACACAGTTTAACGCTCTCTGTCGTGATGCTTTTGTTTGCTCCCTGCTATATGCGTTCATGTGTTTTGGAGGAGGTGTGGCTATGGAGACACTTTGAAGAGAGGGTGGGACCTTATTCTTTCAAAGCTAGCCTGCTGTTGCTAGCCTCTCTGAAAATGACCCACCTACCATTAAGGAGTCCATATCTGGCAGATGATATAATTTAATCAGAGTCATAGAACAAGGGTTTTTTAATAGATTAGGATAACAGCATTTAACATACATTTTCACTAAAGGAAAAAAAAAGAAAACATACCACTGAACAATTTGGGGTCAGTGAGATTTTCTAATGTTTTTGAGAGAAGTACCAAGGCTGCAATTATTTGATCAAAATACAGTAAAAACAGTAATATTGTGAAATATTATTATTTAAAATAACCTTTTTCTATTTGAATATATTTCTAAATGTAATTTATTCCTTTGATGCAAAGCTGAATTTCCAGCATCATTATTTTAGTCTTCAGTGTCACACGATCCTTCAGAAATCATTCTAATATGCTGATTTGCTGCTCAAGAAGCATTCCTTAACCCTCTGGTGTCTGGGGTGTTTTCTGGGTTCTGGAGATGTTTTGACATGTCCTAACATTTGTGTTTATTTCAGTTACTTTTAATAATTTTATTACTAAAGTATGACTACACTGTATTCTGCTGCTGTATGTGAAATTTTGTAGTTTTGAGAAAATGCCATTTATGCATGGTTAGGGAAAAAAAAAAAAAAAAAAAAATTAAGTCACAGAAATAAGGCCATAAAACACATACTAATCATTTGTTCACAAGACTTTTGAGAACTGGATCTTGTAGCCTAAAGTTTTTACTACAAAATGATGTAAAAATCATCATGACCACTCATTAATATAAAACAATATATTGATTTAATTTTTTTAAAGACACTTTTTGTGCTACAATGGTTGTATGTGAGGGAGTCTCAATGGCCATGGATATTGATATGATTCACACCTGGGCACACAATGACCCTCCCCTAATGGCCTTATCAATGTGAGGAGAATGGGAGGAGATTATTATTTATTTATTTATTTATTTTGTAGTTTATTTACTACACAACATAATCAATACATAATGAATGTCAAAGGCACATTATGGTGTACAATACACTTTAACTCAAAATACAACCACGACAAATGAAACTAAACCCTAAATAAACAATACAAGATTTCCCAATAGTAACAAAAAAAAAAATAATAATAATAATAATAATAATAATAATAATAAGCTAAATAAATAAACTAATTCAAAAGAAAACACAAACTCAAACAACTCAAATTGGGACATGAAGAAAGCAACAATAGCAGATACACAAAATAATCCAAACTGATTTGAAAAGATAAATGGAGAATCACAAAAAAACAAACGAACAAAGTTTAACAGAAGACTAAATACAACACAAAATAAAGACCAAAAGCTTTTAGAAACAAATCGTGTACACAAAGAGGACAAAATCCTTTGGCATGGGTCCAACGACCAACGACCATGACCCAAAACACGCACAGACTCAATGTAAGTCGAACTAGGACGAGACAGCAGTGACGCCACTGCAAGGATATTAACCACCCTGCAATCCACGCAAAAAGAAATACAATCAACATACAATAATCTATGAAAAAACAAACAAACAAACAAAAAAAAAACTGCCTCTTAGCCTACCAAACAATTGCTGCGGGAACTGGGATGAAGCCAGATGTTTAAATACACAGCCTATATGCAACAGCTGACGCCCGTACACAAAACATTAGGGACACTGATGCAATGGCATTCTGGTGTTCTGTTGCGCATGCGCAAATTGAACTGCTACCGCTAACTGTCTAGTACGAGAGAATAGCCGATTTGCAGTAGTCGATATTATGTGACAGATTAGATAAGTAAATGTTATGTTTTATGGTTATGTGGCATTTTAAATGTATCTGTATGTCATTTAATCCCAAAAGCAACCATTCTCTTGCTTTTATTTAAATATAATTTATTTTGTACTATGTCAAATGATTAAATGATCCGTTAAGCCATCCTCTTTGTTGTTGCTTAGCGATTTTTGCATTCTTTAGCTACAGCAGTTGACAGTTTACTTCCGGTCGCCATTGACGTTCCATCAGCAGCTGTTGCTTAAAGTCCCTATTAACTGAAATAAAACACAAATTGCAATTCACACCACTTCCACGGCTGATAAGCGTATAATAAAATTAAACGCATACCTGGAGGAGGACAGATGCACAGTCACATTCATCAGCCGAGCAGAGTAGCCGCAGCAAACGCCAAACACAGAATCATGCCTATCTTACCTGTTATGCCACACACTGATGATATAAAAAGATAAATACTTTTAGACTACTTAACTTAGTGATTGCTATTGGGATGTGAAGAGACTTTCAACCAACATAAGAAAAATGTTTTTGAAGCAAATCACCTACCCTGCCTTTAAGTAGCATCAATATAGCCAGCTACTTTTGCAAAAGAGAAACTTGATTGTACTTGAGGTACTTTAAATTATGAAAAGCTTGTAGCACAGAAATATGGTTTCTTCCCCAGTACTGGATATCCATATTTTCCTTTTACGTTTAAACATCAGAGGAAGAATTCAAACAAGTTATCCTGGTACTAGATTAATTATGTCAGTGTCATGCATAAAGAAGCTTGTTGTGTTTCTATGTCACTAAGGGAGCCCCGTAGCTTCTGTCTGTGTGTTTTTAAGTCATCTAACATGGGCTTGAACTCATTCATCCCTCTTCCAAAGCAGCATGGACTCTCTTTCTCCTGCGTGTGAGCTCTCAAACACATACACTCACAGTCAGATTAGTGCTCTTCCTCCGTCTGTAGTTCCCTTCTCACCCTGAACTCTTATTAGCTTGACAGTGGTTCATTATCTCTCTCAACAGGAGATGTGGTTGCATGCCGTTCAGCCATCTTGATGTGTCTGCACAGACCTCCTTTACTGAAGAGAGTCTCCTGTCCACAGGAAGTCATACAGGAAAATGACAGACATTTCACATGCACCTCCAGCAAACGTAAAGTATGTAACTTTTGCTGTGTTGAAATACTTTTTCTTGTTTCACTTGATGTGTAGAGGCAACTACTTAGAAGCCATTTGTAGGATGATTTCTATCTATCTATCTATCTATCTATCTATCTATCTATCTATCTATCTATCTATCTATCTATCTATCTATCTATCTAGTTCAGTTTTTTGAGCTTTTTAAAATATGTTTTAAGCAACAACTGCTGGACAAATCATCTGCTGTGAGCAATAGCAATATGTGAGCAATAATGTTTTTTTTGTTTGTTTGTTTTGTTTTTTAGCTTACTTATTTATTTTTGAATATCTATCAGCAGATCTACTGAAGAGGCACAATTTTAATGTCCATATAAGAAGCCAGTCTGGGGTGCGTTTCCCGTACAATGACATAACTCGCTGCTTAACTACCTTAGTAGGATGCATCATTGAAGAAATTAATAAGATTGTTAACACAACTGTTTCCCAAAACCCTATTTATCGAAAATTTGTCGTTCAACCACGTTGGTTAATGATGCCATGCAGGTGGTTAAGTAAAAACTTATTTTGACAACTGTATCTAATCGAAATACAAGATAGGCCTATAGATTGTACTGAATGTCAGCTTACTTACTTTGCTAAAGATAAGAATTTATTAAAGGGGACCTATTATGCCCCCTTTTACAAGATGTAAAATAAGTCTCTGATGTCCCCAGAGTGTGTATGTGAAGTTTTAGCTCAAAATACCCCACAGATAATTTTTTTATAGCATGTTAAAATTGCCACTTTTGGGGGGGTGAGCATAAACGCGCCGTTTCAGTGTGTGCCTTTAAATGCAAATGAGCTGCTGCGCTCGGCCTAAGAGGGCGGAGCTTCAAGAGCTCATTCTCCGGTGTCAGGAGTCAGTCAGGATGCGCTATAATGTCAGAAACTGAATATATACTGCATGGAGATAGAACAGGTATAGTTTCGTTTAATTACGGTTATAACTTATATTGTCTTCTTGTTTTTATCCACTATATTAGTACAAGCCAGTTTACCGATGAGTTTTAGAACATTTATTGTACTTCACACAAAATATGAAGCGTCTGTTTTCACTGTAGAAAATCACTGTAATTAAAATATTATCCATAAACACACTCTCTCTCTCTCTCTCTCTCTCTCTCTCTCTCTCTCTCTCTCTCTCACTCTTTCGGTGTGACTGAGCGTGAGTGGACGGAGTGGCGTGAGTGGTGGTCGGAGTTTTGTGAGTGAACCTTTTTTCTTCTTTTTCCTTCTGCTTGGGTTACTGCTATCAAGTGTTTGTTTGGTTGGGCCATGTGCTACCGTCTTTTTTGTGGGCAGCATGACGGCCCCACGGTCGCAGGTTTTAAATAAACTCACGTGGCGCCATGGTGTGAAAGTGGCGTCCGCGGTGAGCGTGGAGGATTGCTGTTTAGCTGTCGGAGAAGTTGTGGAGCATGAAAACATCATGTCAGCCTCTAGAATGAACAGTGCCATCGTCATTTTTCTTAGCTCTGTTGAAAAAGCAAATGAGTTGGTTGAGACTGGAATAGTTGTTGACAATCTCTTTACTCCTGTTCTCCCACTTTCCATGCCATCCAAAAAGGTGCTGCTGTCCAACGTTCCGCCTTTCATAAGTGATGAAACTTTTTGAGAATTTTGTCCCGATATGGTAAAGTGGTCTCACCCATTAAAATAATACCAATTGGTAGTGATGGCGAGTCGGTTAAGGCTGGGCCGTCAAACGCTGTTCCACCTGTGGCAGAGACAGGTGCAGTGGAAGAGGGAGCCGCTGAGAGTCCGCCCGCGGGTGAGAGTGCGGCAATTCAGGTGACTGACCCCAACAATATGAATGATGAAAATAGATCGGCAAATGCTGAAATCTTGAATACTCAGTCTCGTAAATCCGTAACGAAGACGGACAAGAAAGTGAGCGATAGCGCTTTGCAGCCCAATTTGTTTTGTGATGGCATTGAAATGGAGGCAGAGCAGAGTGAATTTAAAATCCCTTCTAAAAGGAAGAAATCTGGCGACCTTCAAGCTGTTAGAGCTAAGAAAGCAGACGTGGAAGATGTTTTTGGTGAGGACGGAATGGAAAGTGGCAGTGAGTCTTCTGATTCTAGCGTCAGTTTTTCGCAGGGGGACTTCACTGGTCGCAGTTATGAATTGGACGATATTAAGCTCTTTCTCAGAGCTACAAAAAATAAGAGAGGGGTGTGTGTTGATGAGTATTTTCCCGACACAAAACAGTTTGTGGACAAAACTAGGTCTTTTATGTCGGAGGGCTTGTTTACAAACAAGGAAGTATATCGTTTAAAAAAGTGCGAAAACTCACCTCT
This sequence comes from Mylopharyngodon piceus, assembly GCA_039654765.1. Classification (NCBI taxonomy): domain Eukaryota; kingdom Metazoa; phylum Chordata; class Actinopteri; order Cypriniformes; family Xenocyprididae; genus Mylopharyngodon; species Mylopharyngodon piceus. Next base: position 16,594,466 of record CM077458.1, on the reverse strand, counting down.
GACAATGCAAACGATGTTAGCGAGAAAGCATAGCTTGGCTAGTGATGTCGTGTGTGTGTGTGGAGTGCTGCTGTGTTTCTTCTCTCTTTCTTTTTCTTTAAACATGAGTGAAGTGAATATTGCGACTTTGAATGTAAACGGGGCAAGAGAAATGAGAAAAAGAGCTGAAATATTTGAGGTAGTTAAACAGAAGAAGATAGATGTTGTTATGTTGCAAGAAACGCATAGTGACTTAAAGAATGCTGCTGACTGGGCAGGGGAGTGGGATGGAGTCTCTGTGTTGAGTCATAACACCTCACTTAGCGGAGGGGTTGCCATCCTTTTTGCGAAAAGTTTCAGTCCACATTCTTACCAGGTTGAAGAAGTAGTCAAAGGTAGATTTTTAAAAGTAAGAGCAACTTTTGAAAATTTTGTTTTTGTTTTTATGTGTGTGTACATTCCAACTTCAACAGTAGAAAGAATGCTATTTTTAAATACATTGTGTTCTGCTTTGCAAAAATGTTCTGTGGAAGAATATTTATTCTTGGGTGGTGATTTTAACTGTACAGTATCAAACTTGAATAGGAATCATGTTGAACCCCACCTGGCCTCTCGTAATCGGTTAATTCAGCTTGTTAAGACGCATGATTTATGTGATATTTGGAGACAGTTGTATGAAAAACAAAGACGGTATACCTGGACTCATATTCGTGACAGTGTGATTTCTCTGGCAAGATTAGATCGATTTTATGTTTTTAAGCATCACTGTAATATTGTAAGAAGGGTTTTAATTACCCCAGTGAGTTTCTCTGATCACAGTATGGTGCAGTGTTCTGTGTTTTTAAATTCCATTAAGACAAGGAGTGCGTATTGGCAGTTGAATACCAATTTGTTAAGTGACAAGTATTTTAAAAATATGTTTAAATTGTTTTGGGATGAGTTTAGAATCACAAAGAATTCCTTTAAATCCTTACAGCAGTGGTGGGATTTTGGGAAAGTCCAAATAAAACAATTCTGTTTACAATATACTCGAAACGTCACTAGAGATGCGTCTCTGAATATGAACATCTTGGAGGCTGACATTTTAAAACTTCAAGAATTGGCTGAGTCAACTGGTGTCCATAGTTTTTTGGATTCTTTATTAAGTAAAAGGACACAGTTGGCTGATTTACTGGGTGTTAAAACAGGGGGGCTCTGGTCAGGTGTCGGTTCCAGAGTGTGGACCAAATGGATGCTCCATCCAAGTTCTTTTTCAATTTAGAGAAAAAGAATGGTCAGAGTAAGGCCATCCATGCCTTGCGCTCTGAGTCTGGAGGACTACTAACAGACCCTGCTGACATTCGTAAGAGAGCAGTTTGTTTTTATGAGAAATTGTATAAAAATGAACTTGGGGTGGATTACAGGAGTGACAGTGAATTTTTCAACAACTTGCCCCAGGTATCAGAGGAAGCCAATGCTGAGATCTCAGGCGCCTTGAGCATGGGGGAGCTATGCAAAGCCCTCCAAGGAATGGAGTCCGGAAAGGCACCCGGAATCGATGGTCTGCCTGTTGACTTTTATAAGTCTTTCTGGTCAGAGTTGGGAGAGGACCTGCTGGAGGTGTTGAATGAAAGCCTGGCTGAAGGTCAGTTGCCCATGAGCTGCCGTAGAGCAGTGTTAACCCTCCTGCCTAAGAAAGGCGACCTTACAGACATCGAGTGTTGGCGACCTGTATCACTACTCTGTAGTGATTATAAACTGCTCTCTAAAAGCCTGGCTAATAGGCTAGCAGGAGTGATGGATGGTGTTATCCATCCTGACCAGACCTACTGTGTTCCCAGTAGATCAATATTTGATAATATTTCAGTGGTCCGTGATGTTTTAGAAGTCTCCAAGATGTTAGAATTAGATTGTGGGTTAATCTCGTTAGACCAGGAGAAAGCTTTTGACCGTGTTGAGCATTGTTATTTGTGGAGAGTTTTAGAAGCTTTTGGGATTTGTCAGAGTTTTATTAATTATATTAAAGTTCTTTATAGTGACGTTGAGAGTATTCTTAAGGTGAACGGTGGTTTATGTGCTCCTTTTAAAGCTCAAAGAGGTGTTAGGCAGGGGTGTTCTTTGTCTGGTATGCTTTACTCTTTGGCAATAGAGCCTCTTTTACAACAAATAAGGGTCAAACTTCACGGTATATGTTTGCCAAACTGTAAAAGTAATTTTATATTGTCAGCATACGCAGATGATGTTATAATTATGATTAGCAGGCAAAGTGACATTCACGTTCTTTTAAATTTACTTAAAACTTTTAAAGGTCTGTCTTCTGCAAGTGTAAACTGGAGTAAAAGTGAAGCTTTATTAGTGGGTAAATGGGCAGATGGGAAACCAAAACTTCCTGAAGGTTTAAGTTGGGGTAAATTTGGTTTTAAATATTTAGGAGTGTTTCTGGGTGACGAGTTAACAGTACAGAAAAATTGGGAAGGAGTCATTGAAAAAGTTAAAGGTCATCTGGACAGATGGAAATACTTAGTGCCAAAGATGTCATATAGAGTTTTATTCACTGAACCTTGAAGGATTTTCTGGAATTTTTCTAGAAACTGTTGGATCCATGTGTACAGACTTTTTTTTTCAAGCACTGGAAAAACTTTGTATAAGTATTGTGTGATTAGTTTTAATAAAAATATGCTGAATATGAAAATTGATACTCCATGGCGGAATTTTTTTAAGTTAAACGAGGGCAGAAAGCCTGAGTGGAGAGCACTATATAAACCACCGTTGATCAAGACGACGGGTGACTTGCAGTGGAGAATTCTTCATGGCTCTGTTGCTGTCAATTTTTTTTATTTCAATCTTAAATCCTGAAGTTAGTGCTGAATGTCCGTTTAAACCATTTTTCATGCTTTTGTGAACTGTAATAGATTAGAACCTTTGTTTTTGGTTTTAAGAAATATTTTTAGTAGTTGTAATGAGACTTTTTCTATGGATTTATTTATTTTAGGTTTTAAATATGTGTTGAAAAAAAAGATCTGTTTGTCAGTTACTGAATTTTGTTTTGGGCCAAGCAAAACTGGCTATTTATTTAAGTAGAAAAAAGAAAGTTGATCAAAATGTGGAACAGAACATTGTTGTGCTGTTTTCAAATATGGTGAAAGCTAGAATATTGGTTGATTTTAATTATTATAAATATATGGACTATCTTGTTACCTTTGTAGGTATTTGGTGTTGCAATGAAGCTTTGTGCTGTGTTTTTGAAGGAGATTTGTCTTTTACACACTTCTTGTAATATTGTAAATTAATTGTATTGTGATTCATTTTTGTAATAAAGGATTGTTAAAATTCAAAATTCTCTCTCTCTCTCTCTCTCTCTCTCTCTCTCTCTCTCTCTCTCTCTCTCTCTCTCTCTCTCTCTCTCTCTCTCTCTCTCTCTCTCTCTCTCTCTCTCTCTCTCTCTCTCTCTCTCTCTCTCTCTCTCTCTCTCTCTCTCTCCCCCTTGCATTATCATCAACATACACAGCGAAGTACACAGAAACACTCGTTACAACTAACGGTAAACAAATATATAAAGACCTTATGCCTTTTCGGGTGGTGCTTAATAAACTGGTAAACTTTATATCTGTAAATCAACTCCGATGAACTGTAATAAAGTGCTCTCACCTTAATTACTGCCGTATCCAGTATCACTCTGGAGACTGTAAGCTGGATCACGAACAGTTTGTACTGATCTATCCTTGAGTAACAAATTTTTAGCACAACCTCTGTTTTGTATTGTCCCTTTGTATTGACATTCATTCACAAAGCAGTCCGGTGTGAAATGATTCGCGCAGACATAAATGAATTTCGGTAGAGTTGAGGGAGCATTTTCTTCAAAAACAAAATTAATCCACCTCGTCTTCAGTGGCTCAGATTTCGGGAGTAAATTGAGAGAGCTATGTGGATTAATCCATCCAGCTACAGAACACCTAAACGCTAGGGGAGACATTCTCATCAGTGCAGCAATGGAGGACTGTGTACAACTCGCTGTGAACTCGCTCAGGGCGGTTCTATGTTAAAACGGCAGTGTCTGTCAACATTCATGGGCGGGGCCTGTGGCTAATGTGACGTCACATTGCCAGGAACCTGCAAACGGCTTGTTCTGAGACACTGCTTATGATTTATGGGGATTAAAAAAAAAAAAGGAGTGGTTGGATTTTTATCATTATAGGGTGCTTGTGTACACACACTGCCAACACACATTTATGTCCAAACACCATGCAAAAGTGAATATTGCATAATAGGTCCCCTTTAAGGGGCCTGTTCTTTATATGTGGACTACTCAGTTATCTGGATTTTACTGTTAACGATTTGACGGTTCAGAATTGTTAGGTTCTTCAAAGCTCATCCCAGAGTTGCAGTCATAGCAACAGGTCCATAAGCTCAAACCTGCTCAGGAGCCGGTTTATTTCATGTAAACAGGATTAGACTGCATCTTTTTAAACGGAGGTGATACTTAAAGTCTGTCCCAGCCACTGCTACTTCTTACAAGAGTACCCTATTGAACAGGGACAATAATAATTTAAAATAATAATAATAACAATTTAAACATTAATTTAAAATTAATATTATAATGTTGTGTAGTCTATCATAATAAGCTTGTTTCCGCCATGGAATAAAACAATTTAAAAGATAATTGTGACTTTTTATCTCACAATTCTGATTTTCTTTCTCAGAATTGTGAGATATAAACTCGCAATTCTGACATTTTTTTTTGTGATTGCGAGTTTATATTACACAATTCTGAGAAAAAAGTAATGTAAACTCACAATTGCAAGAAAAAATTCAGAATTGTGTGATAAAAAGTTGCAATTACCTTTTTTATTTTTTATTCAGTGGCAGAAGCAAAGCTTCCATATAATATAGACAGGCAGTTTTACTCACTGAGAGATTTATTCATGAAAGAATAATTATCTAATAATTTTATTGGAGCCTTACACACACAATGTACAGTTAGTGTAAGCCTTGCATTAATATGAACAGTGACAGCTATTCTGGGAGTTGCTTGATGCAGAGCAGGAGATGCAGATGACTTGTATATATGCTGTCTGCTGTGCCATTAGAAAATATGTTTTTGACCCATAAGAATCTTTAATTAATGCTGTCATGCAACAAATCTGCTTCACAGGTAAAATTAATTGAATTGCTGATTACAACATTGAAATAAAAATGTAAAACCTGTACAAATACTAGAAATCATGAAATAATGGAAATAATTGGAAATCATGGCGCAAACATTTTTAATATGATTAAATTACGCTGTCTTGCCCCAAGCCAATTGCTGCATTGCTAATCATGGTTTTGAGTATCAATATATCTGCCCTTTCCAATGAAAACAAGAACATGCAGTAATCTCAGACAACTTAATCCAGATATTTTAATCAAATGCGCAAATTCTTTTGAAGAACCAAATTAGAAGATCTGACATCTATCAAATCATCTCAGATGTATTAAATGAGGTACGGATAATGGACCCCAGGTGTCATGCAAACAAGAAACTATGCTTCTAACCACAGGCTAAGAGCTGTTGTTCTAATCACACAACTTTGCGATGCTGCAAATGTTTGTTGGAACTATGGTTTCGGGAAACACTGACTCATTGAACTATGCTGATAATAACATAACTTGCGACCATAATTGGCTAACGATGCTTACAGGAAACGCACTTTATTGGAGACTGGTGGGTGTAAAGCAGCTTAATTAAACTGAACTTTCTTAATAGCAATTAATTAAATGACAAGAATTCCCCTAAGGAATATGGAGCATCTCAGAATGTTTTGTTTTGGGAAAACACGAGATAACGGTGGTTTTTATTTAATCAGGATTTGGATGTAGCCTACCAGACTACAGAAATCATTCATCTGGACAATTACATTTCCTGAACAGATATGAAGTAGCTCTGTCTATACAGAACATGCTTGAAAATAGGCCATTAATACAATTTGATAAAATTTGATTTTGGTAAAATTAGTTTAGGAACTAGCATTTCTGCCATCAGTCCTTCTATCCAGTTTATTATTCTTATTTTAAATTCTGGGTTTTACATCTTGAGTTTTACATCTTGTAATTTCCCATGATTTTAGAAGAAAGTATTTTGCTGTACATTTTAAATTACAATAATTTCCAAAACTGTCCAATAAACTATTATGATTATAATGAAAGAAGAAATTATGTTATCATGGTCAAATAATACCTTATAATAGCAGTGATGAGGAATGTTCCATAAACCAATTATAGTGTGGTCATGTGCAGAACAAACGGTGGTTAATTTGAAATGCACACTATTCAATTTAAAATGATCACATTGAAAGGCTGTGACTGAATAACTGAATAACCCCAATCAGATTTACAGATATCGTCACACCGAACCAATAGAAACTTAATCTCTAAAGTGGCCTATAAATCAAACACATCGTTTATTAAGGGCATTAAAAGTTTCACTGTGCAGACCTATCATTATGCAGTTTCTCTAACAAAAGATCATTTAGTGAAACAAGTTGCTTTTGAAGACACTTCTCCCCAAGAAATAAATCAGGGCAGTGTATTTGTTTCGTCTTTCTTTATGTTTCAATGTAAATCTGTCAAAGTCAATGAACAGTTTTTCAATTATATTCATCAAAGCGTTCTGTGCACTTATCATGGCCTCTCTCAATTTGTCTTTCTTTCTCTATTCTTCTTCTGTCAGTCCTCCTTAATAACATATGACTTAAGCATTCTATCAAAATTTCCAGCATTTCAGTACAATAAATCGAAACAGTTTAAGGCCATTTAAACACTTTTCATGTTAAACCTTTTTTTTTTCTTCTTCTTCATTTTATGTTTAAAAAATAATAATTTAAAGGATTGATATATACTCGTGACCTGTGTTTGTATACTTGGATGGTTCGGTTTTGTTCCTGTTTGCCTGTGATCCTGATCCTTGTTTGTTTATATGGTTACTGATTACGTTACGCACCCATCTCTAGTTCTTAGATTAGCATCCTTTTGTATTTAAGTCCTGAGTTTTCCTTAGTCCCTTGTCTAGTGTTAATGTTATAGCTTGTAGTTCTTTGTTTTCCATGGTGTTCATTAAAAGTCAGTTTGATCATCTTCTTGCATTCTTCCTTTGGATTACTAGAGCTAACTTGTAACATTAGGTTTGCAAAATTGCCTCTGAACAAACCACAAGAGTTCTGGAACAATGTCCTTTGGACAGACAAGACCAAAGTGGAGATGTTTGGCCATAATGCACAGCACCACGTTTGGCAAAAACTAAACACAGTATATCAGCACAAACACCTCATACAAACTGTCAAGCACAGTGGTGGAGGGGTCATGATTTGGGCTTGTTTTGCAGCCACAGAACCTGAGCACCTTGCAGTCATTGAGTCAACCATGAACTCCTCTGCTTACCTAAGTAAGTAAGTAAAGTTTATTTATATAGCACCTATCACAGACAAGGAGGCGTCACAAAGTGCTTTACCATAAAAATAAACAAATAAAATAAATAAACATATATACTCTACAAATACCATAAATACAAACAGGCAAATCGTATTGTTAATTAAAAGCTTGTCGAAAAAGATGCGTCTTTAGATGTTTTTTAAAAGACTCCACAGAACCCATAGTTCTCTACTTTAAAGGAAGAGAGTTCCAGAGTCTTGGAGCTACTACACAGAAAGCACAATCACCTCTTGTCTTAAGACGTGTTCTGGGAATAATTAAAAAGGTCTTGGCCTGAAGACCTCAGAGACCGACCAGGGGTGTGTGCATGCAAAAGATCCTGAATATACGAGGGTGCTTGACCGTGCAAGGCCCTGTAAGTAATAACTAAAATTTTGAAATGCACTCTATAATTAATAGGAAGCCAATGAAGAGCTTTAAGCACAGGAGTAATATGTGACCTCCTGCTGGACCTAGTCAAAAGCCTGGCAGCTGCATTCTGTACAATTTGTAATCGATCCATAGAAGATTTGTTCAAACACGTGTACAAAACATAGTCCAATCGTGAAGAAATAAAAGCATGAACAAGCATCTCCATTTCTTTTTTCGAAACCATAGATCTAATCTTAGCAATGTTCCTTATGTTCCTCATCCTGACTTTACATGACTGTTAAAACACATTGATCTGTTAAAAACGACACCCAAATTTCTTATGTCACCACAATCAGAGGATGATAGACCACCAGTGACCTGCCTAATCTTAAGGGGTAATGTTGTCTGGGGCAATAATCAACACCTCAGTTTTATCTGTATTAAGTTGCAGAAAATTGTCTGCCATCCATTTGTTAATGGAGACTAAACATTCCTGCAAAAGAGACAGTTTGTCTAGTCTATCAGGACTAAAAGACATATATAATTGAATGTCATCAGCATAAAAATGATAAGATATTATTTTGAAACTGCTAATTATCTTGACAAGAGGAAGCATATACAGGTTAAAAAGCATGGGGCCGAGCACAGAACCTTGTGGCACACCACAGGACAAAGAAACAATTTGAGGTGAAAGAACCTATGGATACAGAAATACTCCTGTCAGAAAGATAAGAAGAAAACCAGTCCAGAGCTGACCCAGAGATGCCCACCAGAGAGTTCAGTCTACCAATCAGAGTGCAGTGGACAACAGTGTCAAACGCTGCTTGAGATCTAGCAAGACCAGCACAGAACATTCACCTGTATCAGCAGACATCAAAATATCATTTGAAACCTTAAGGAGGGCCGTTTCAGTTGAATGGTTTTTACGAAAGCCAGACTGAAATTTATCACAGATATTATGAGCCTCCAGAACATTATTTAACTGCATTGCCACAACTTTTCTAAGATTTTAGAGATAAAAGGCAGTTTAGAAATAGGCCTATAATTGTTAAATGATGTTACATCAAGATTGTTCTTTTTCAAGAGAGGCTGAATAACAGCATGTTTAAAACAACTAGGAACCTGGCCTAGTCTAAGAGATAGGTTTATAACTGAAACCAAACACGGGCCAATAGATGTAATGGATTTCATTAACAGAGATGTAGGCAAAATATCCACAGGGCTCTGGGAAGGCTTCATCGTACCCACTAACCTAATAATTTCATTCAGGGAAATGGGACAAAATGAGTTCAAAATTGAATGTCTTTGTTCTGTAAATATAATGGGGTTTGCTGATGGTGCAATGCCTGCCCTAAGAGCCATAACCTTGTCCACAAAATATGACAAAAAATTATTGCAATCATCATTAGAAAACACAGGAACAAGAGATGTAGCAGGAGAAACAATGTTGTTAATAGTCTCAAACAAAGTTTTAGGATTCCTTTTGCAGACAGATATCGGTTTAGTAAAATAAGAAGCTCTAGCATTCTTGATCATCTCGTTCAGATCTATCAAGAGCTCTTTAAGATGCAGGCGGTGGACTTGGAGCGGAGTCACTTTCCATGGACGCTCAGTTTTCCGACAGACTCGTCTAAAGCTGCGGATGGCGTCATTTATCCACGGCGCTGTATTAACAGCAGGAATTAGTCGAGTCTTAAGAGGAGCCATTCTATCCAGCAGCAAGGTGCAGTGCTCATTAAAAGACTGTACAGAAGCATCAATGTCACTTGAAATAAGAACCGAGCTTGAGTCAAAAGCGGCTGAGAAGTTCTCAACAACAAGCTGGTTAATTATGCGAGAGCAGGACGCTCGCTTAACAGGCAGAGGATCCTCGTTACAAGGAAGATCAAATAAAATGCATTTGTGATCACTAACAAATATATCTTCAATGCAAATATTGTTAGTGTTAAGACCATGAACTAGATCGAGCGTATGCCCCTTACTATGCGTCGGACCAGAGACGTGTTGAGTGAAGTTAAATGATTCCGTAATTCATTCATTCATTCATTCATTCATTACATGATTCAGAAGCAGTATTGCAGGCATCATCATCCACATGAATATTAAAGTCTCCGACAATAATCACTCTGCTTAGCTTAATAATGGATGATAAGAAGTCAGTAAAGTCACTCAGAAAAAAGAACGCTGGCCCAGGCGGCCGGTAAACTAAAATACAATAAAATGAATTTGAACGACCAACCTTAGTCATCTATAGTTCAAATGAAGAGTACATACCAGCGCTCATCAACTGACACATATGATGCTTTTTAAAAACCACAGCAAGTCCTCCACCACGGCCTACGAGTCTTGGTGTGCTGATAAAAGAACAATCCACAGGACAGAGCTCGATCAAGTGACAGTACTACTCCATACTCCGTTGCCATGTCTCCGTCAGCAACATAAAATCCAGGTTTTTGGAAGTAAAAAAGTCACTGAGCAAAAATGAATTGTTTGAAATTGAACGGGCGTTTATCAAGGCCATCTTGAGCGGTGCAATAGCAACACCTGAAGCAGAGGGAGAGGCTCGCGGCAGCGACCTCAGGTGCACGGCACACACACCGCGACCATTGGTAGGGTTTCTCCAGGGCAGAGGGACCAGAGCTGTAGGGACGTCAGGGAAAACAGCACGAAGACAAGGCGATCTGAGGCCACCGTCAACAAGCCCCAACTTCAGGAGCTTTTTAAGATGTACCCGCCTCCCAGCCCTTTTTCCTCGCCTTCTCCACCGCTTCTTTGTGTGTCGTATCATTTCTTCTCCATTACGCATACAGGCAACAGGTGTAGATGGACATATGAACGGGGCTGAAGACGCACCCGGACCACTCCAGGTAACGTTACATACGCTGCCGCACTCCTCCATGGAGGATCGGATCAAAAGCATTGTTTGGCGATCGTACACCCATGCAGCAGACACGACATTTGTGGACAAACTTAACAGCAATATAGTGCAAAAAAACAAATAAAACTAGACGGGATGAACATCCAGCCACAGCTGTCACGGTTCGTAGGTCTGTGGATTCTTCCTTGTTTGTGTTTGTGTTTGTGTGTGTTTGTGTTTGTGTGTGTGTGTGTGTGTGTGTGTGTATGTGTGTGTGATCACCTGCATTGCTGGGCAACTCATTATTGCTGATTAGCGATTGGCCTCAGCTGGTGCTGATCAGCTATGCTTTTGTATTGAGTGTGTGTTTGTTCATTCACTGTCGGATCGTTGTTGTTGCTCACTCTTGTTCTTTGTCCAGTGTCACCTGTTCTCCCGTGTGCTGTGCTCTAGTGTTCCTGCCGTGTTTGGACTACCTGTCGTTGTGGATGTTACTGCCTGTCGTTTGTGGATTTTCCTGCTGTTGTGGATTATTACTGCCTGTCGTTTGTGGATCACATTATCACTGGACTTCTGTCTTGGAATTCATTCACCTGCCCATTGTAGTCCCTGCGCTACCGAGGACACCATCAGCACCCACGACCTTCTTTGATATTCTGCTATTGTTCACGTTTTCTTCCTTAATAAATTTGTACACTTGCAACTGAATCTTGAGTCATTTATCCTGACAACAGCATCGAAGCCAAACACAGGCGCCATGCCGGAACCGGAATCAATAGGCTTGTATTCTAGAGTCAAATGTGAGGCCATCTGTCCGACAGTTAAAGCTTGGCCGAAATTGGGTCATGCAACACGACAATGATCCCAAGCACACTAGCAAATCTACAACAGAATAGCTGGGGAAAAGGAAAAAAAACAAACAAAAAAACAATTCAAGGTGTTGCAAAAGTCCAGGCCTCAACCTGATTGAAATGTTGTGGCGGGACCTTAAGAGAACTGTGCATAAATAGATGCCCACAAACCTCAATGAATTGAAGCAACATTGTAAAGAATAGTGGGCCAAAATTCCTTCACAATGATGTGAGAGACTGATAAAGTCGTATAGAAAATGATTACTTCAAGTTATTGCTGCTAAAGGTGGTTCTACAAGCAATTAAATCATAGGATGTACTTGGTTTGTCACACATGGCTTCTCCATTTTTCAAAAGAGTGTAATTTATTTTTCACATGACTGTGTGTGTGTGTGTGTGTGTGTGTGTATATATATATGTGTAATATATATATATATATATATATATATATATATATATATATATATATATATATATATATAAAACCTTTAATTCATATCGGACCTGTGAGCAAAACATCTCCACATTTCAATGATGAGAAACAAGAATACAAATATATCCAATCAAATTGATTTTAGACCCATTTGGTGGAAGGATATGCATATATTTATATTTTCCCATTCATTCCCATCTCACCTTGAGGGTGCCCGAACAATCCAATATTTGATCTTGGCTTAGCTGGGAGATTTAATCCCACAGAGTGATGAAAAAGGGGTTTTCACCAACTTGCATTTATGCAATTTTGCCTGCTAGTGCAATTCTATGGAAATGCGTTTCCTCCATTCCCACAGTCTGGATTAGACTGTGAATATGTGAAAGAAGCCATTAATACCTCAAAGCAAACGTCACACCCAAGTGTGAAGGGTTTCATCTAAAACCGTTTGGTGTTTTTTATTTATTTATTTGTCTGTTTTTCACCCCAGAATCTGTAGCTGTGTTCTGAGCTTTTCCTCTTTCAACATGAAATCAAAATGTACTTTATTGCATGTTCCTGGTCTTATTGTGCACAATTTATCTATGTAATCTTTAATAAAAATGTAATAACTTGCTCTTCCTTTTCTGCTGACCTCACATAGGCCACATTGACTATGGATAATGAAAACTCATCTTTTGTGGTAAAAGTTAGTCCTCTTCAGTCTTTATATGTTAAAATGTGTAACAAATAAAAATATTTAATCCTAAGAAATCTTACAAGGGGCCTCATTTATAAAACGTGCACATACACACAGATTTGATCTTAGAGTGTGCGTAAACTAAAATTCAAGCCAACATTCATATTTATAAAAAATGGCAGCATTGGCGCTCCTCAAAGACATTGCCAATCACGGCATGAGAAGACAATGCGTTTTTAGAGATTGGGCAGATTTCTTTGCTTATGACGATGAATGGCTGATGAGCAGGTACCGTTTGCCGAGAGCTACACTCTTGTAGCTTTGTGGCCATGATAAGCCCTAATTTACAGAGGCACACCAAACGCAACCGGGCCATACCCATAGAGGTACAGGTGCTCTCTGTGCTTGGGTTCCTGGCTACAGAAACATTTCAAAGAGAAATTGGTGACCAATCAAGAATATCCCAGCCATCAGTGAGTAGAGTTATGCCAGCTATACTTCAAGGCATCATTTGGTTGTCCCCTCAGTACATAAAGTTCCCATACACTGCCGAGGAGCAGCAGAATGTGAAGGAGGATTTTTTGTGCGCCAAACAGGATTCCCCAGCATCCTAGGTGCAATAGACTGCACTCACGTTGCCATACGAGCAACTCTTGCGAATGAGCGTGTGTATGTTAACAGAAAGAATTTCCATTCAATTAATGTACAGCTCATTTGCAAGATGGCCTGGGTCGACGCACGACTCCTTCATTGTGCGCAACAGCAGTGTGGGGAATTGTCTAGAGGGCAGAGCAGGTTGGCTTCTAGGTAAATAACTTTTTCTTTGTGCTTTGCTGCTATTCTACTTTAACTTTCACAAAATAATTATCTCTATACAGTCAGGTGACAGAGGTTATCCTCTGAAACCATGGTTTCTCATGCCCATAGCGCACCCACAGACAGTTGAAGAAGCCCACTATAACACGGTCCGTGCATGTGCCCGGTCAGTAGTGGAGCGCACTATTGGAATACTAAAGGGAAGGTGGCGGTGTCTGGATGCATCAGGCGGGAGACTACTATACGGGCCAGGCAAGGTGTGCAAGATTATCTTGGCCTGTTGTGTTCTGCACAATATCTGCGTGAGCCATGGGCTTGAGATGGCAGAAGGGGAAATGCACTTGGATGAGGCAGTAGATCCCCCCTCACTACCTGCTGACTGAAATGCACGTCACTGTGCTCGTGAGAAGACGGCAATTAATTCACATGTTATTCCAACAGGTAAGACTATCCGTTTTATAAGAAAAAAAAAATCATTTCTTTCTTTAAAATATTTTATTCACACACACCATTTTTTCCAAACAATTCACAATGGCAGACAGAGTCTGGTTAATCTGGACAAGAGCCTGTTGTACCTGCTGAAGTTCAGCACTACCTCAGCAACTGATTCAGTTCTTTTTGTGTCTGGAGGACAGCCGCAGATAGCACCTTCCCTGAACAGGTCAGCTTGAAGTGGCTGATGTTGATGGCCTGGGGGATTCCTCCCAAGCGGGAGTTTTGTCATGTGTTACTGTCGCAGTTCTAGGGGCCATTTTTCTTTGTATAGCTTCATCATCTACAGTAATTAAAATTGCACAAACAACATTTCATTATTCTAGAACTTTTTTTAATCACATGCCAGCATCTGTATCATCTGTATCACCTCCTGCATAGACGCCAACAACAGCAGTCTTACCAATTATGGCAGCTATGTCATCCTCCGGGGTGAGGGGTGAAGCTCCACATCCACCTCCCATGGCACGAACACTGTTCTTATGTCGAGCAATACACTTTTCTGCTCCTCAGTTCAGGGCACTGGAGACGATGTGTTTGCTGCCAGTTCTGGGTCTGTCCCATCAGTTTGTGCACACAAACCCCTTATCGCTGTCATAGGGAACCAAACAAAATTTTTACATTCTCACGAAAAAAGCATTCCTTTTGGGGATACTAGAACGAGGTTACTTGCTCCAATTCGCTCGCAGACCACCACACTTCATGGGTGTGATTCACACTTCGGTCTCAAACACAGTTCTCATATCCTCAGTGCCGAAGTTCTGTCTCTGCTGGAAAAAGATGCCGTGGAGAGAGTTCCCACGGAACACAAAGAGTCAGACTTTTACAGCCGCTACTTCCTCGACCTCAAGAAAGATTGTGGCCTCAGGCCCATTCTTGATCTGAGACGTCTGAATTGTGCCCTCATGAGACGGCAGTTCAGAATGTTAACTATGAAACAAATCCTCGCACAGATTCGCCCCGGGGATTGGTTTATATCAGTGGATCTGAAAGACGCTTACTTACATATCCAGATAGCCCCCATCACAGACTGTTCTTGAGATTCTCGTTTGAGGGGGTGGCATACCAATATATAGCCCTTCCATTCTGACTTTCTCTAGCTCTCAGCTCTTTCCCCTCTGTGCCGAAAGTGCTTTCGACCCCATTCAGAACGCAGGTAATAGCGCTGTTAGCTCTTCTGCTCTCGGAAAATGAGCTGGCACCTCATCCTCTCTGTCTCGTAAGGGCCCTTAGAGTGTATACTGAGCACTCTGTCCAACTTTGGCTATCAGAGTAGCTGTTTGTCAACTTTGGAGGGCGCACTAAAGGGCTGCCGATTTCGAAGCAAAGACTTTCCAGATGGATTGTGGATGCGATAGCGCTTGCTTACAAGTCTGTGGACTTGTTATGCCCCTTAGGAGTGAGGGCCCACTCCACTAGAGGCATGGCCTCCTCTTAGGTGTGGTCCAGCAGAGTCTCTATTGCAGGTATCTGTGCGGCAGCCAGCTGGTCTTCACCGTTCACTTTCATAAGATTTTACAACCTGGACATCCCTGCTCTTCAAGCACAGGTGTGGTCAGTCTGAAATGCTTGTGTACTATGTAGCAGACTCCAACCGCGGTCTGAGCCTCTCCTTATGCAGCTGATTGAGGGGCCCTGAATCGAACACCCCCAAGCTGTTGGCTCGCAGATTGGCTTCCGTTCTGTGCTTGTAGCATGGTGCTATTGGATTAAGTTCCCCATAAGCATCGAAAGGGAACGTTTATGGTTACATAACCCTGGTTCCCTGAGATAACAGGAACGAGGACTGCGTAGCTTGCCGTGCTACTACGGTGCACATTGAGTCTTGCTAGCCACTCCTCAGTCAAAAGAGTCTGACTATATGACATTTCTGCATGACTTATATAGGCAGTTAACCCTGCCCTTTTTGGCGGTCTGAAATGCCATTTGTCTGTGCAGTTGCACAGACGTGAACCAATCAGGCTTCAGGATTTGGAGAAAACAGGAGTTTTCCCCATAAGCGTCAGTAAAACTGATGCAATGCTTGTTTCCGTTATCTCAGCAAACCATAAATGGTAGTTAGTTAACTACTTTAGTTAAAATAAGCTAAGAATGAACAATACTTCTGCAGCATTTATTCATCTTAGTTAATGTTCATTTCAACATTTACTAATACATTATTGAAATCCTGAAAGGAAATGGCTGACAAAACTTTGACAGAAGAACGAAATAATCACTTCCCAGGAAATTCTAGAAATGACTTTAATTAATCAGATATTAACACTTTAAAACACAAAGACAAACATGGTAAAACGTGTAATGTCTGGAAATGACAGCAGCGTGTCACAGTTCTGTAGGCTCATGCATTCCTCCATCATTATGACTTTGCGGTGCCAATATAAGATACATTTCAAAAGTGTCAATAAATCTGCTCTTCAGCACAGTTCAAGTTTGTATTCGACTGATTCAACTCTACAATCTTGGAATTTGAGAACACCAGATTTCAGAATCATCAGAGCAACAGATGCGATGCTTAGTCTGTAGAATAGGCTATTCTAGTTATGAATGAATTATTCAGTCAAATACTTTTTAATGTGCATCTTTTATTCCTAACAAATTCATGAGGAGTTTCTTCTGTAAATATGTTTCCATCAGTTTGTGCATTTATTTTTGTTGAAAAAAAAAAAAAAAAAAATTCCACCTCAAGCGAGTTTATTCATTTTAGATATTTTATTCACATCTTGCTGTTTACTGCCTTTTTATCCAATATCCCAAAATTCCCATACCTAATTTTTCAGAAAACAACCAAAGATGTGTAGGCCTATATGTGACCCATTTAAAATACTGTACTACTTACATTATTCCAACAGCCAGATTGCATGCATACGTTTCAGAAAACTGCTTCACACCCCAGGTGAAAGAAAGTGCACTAAAATAAACTTTATTTCAGTGCACTTAGTACACTTCCATAATGTACTTAAAGCGCTCTATTTTCACGCATTCATTTTGTACTTAATATGCTAAAAATTATTATTTAGTACTTCTTAAGATAATCTTAAGAACATCTGTAAACTAAAATAGAACTTAGTGACAGTATATATAAAAATCCACTAGAATTTGATGTAAAGCGTTCATAGCACACTTTTAAGTAATGCACTTATAAAACACTTCTGTATATTTGTTTTACTTTATCTGACTACACTTAAAATCAATTTAAGTGTTAGTGCAAATTAGTGCATTTATATTAAGTGTATTAAATGCCACAATTGGGAAAATGTACTTACAACTAGTACATTAGTACTAGTACATTAAATGAATAATCACGGGCACTCTAGCTGGCAACTGTGACATAGCCTCCCTCCTAAGGAGCGGCTTCTAGATGCTCCTAATAAGGTCAGAGAAGTCCAGGAGGGAGGCGGAGTGGAGGTGGACCAATGTCAGCAGTGTGTCTTCCAGACTTGAAGCCAGTCTCAAATGCCTGGGGAATGCCCTAATATCTTCATGTGCAACGTTCATGATGACCAGGAACACAGATGTGGCATCCATGATGGCTAAAAACTCTAACTTGGCGTTCATAATGGCTAGAGATTCTGGCATAACGTCCGTGACAGCTGGAGGCTTTGGTATGGCAGCCATGTCTTAAAGAGGCTCTTGAGTGCCAGCCATGATGGGAAGAGGCTCTGGCATGGTGGCCATCTTGTCTAAAGACACCGGCGTATTGGCCATCTTGTCTGAAGACACAGGTGTGGGGGCCATCTTGGCTGAGGACTCTGGCGTGGCGTGGCGGACATCTTGGCTGAGGGCTCTGGTGACTCTGGAATGGCGGACATCTTGACTGAGGACTCTGGCATGGAGGCCATCTTGGCTGCAGGCTTGGTTGCGGCAGCCATGTCATGAACAGGCTCTGTTGCAGTGGCCATGTTGTGGGCAGGCTCTGGTGGGGAAACCATAGGACGGGAAGGTACAGGAAACACAGGACTAGCGACCATTTTGACTAGATATGCTGGTGACTGTGGTGGGCCATCGGAGCTTGATGCATGGTGCCAAAGTGGTTAGAGAGGGTTAGAGAATGCTGGGCGGTTAGAGAAATTGGCAATGTTCAAGAAGTCCTGGATATGGTCCTTGAGTGGTCAATTACCTTGACATAGGCAGATGGTTCTTACTGCTGGATCCATCTATGGTGAAGTCTGCTGTCATGACCTGCTCCGAGACACAAAGTTTGAGGATCCAAACGCAGTACTTATTAGAAGGGTAATCCACAATCATAATCCACAATCATAATCCACAACACAGGCAAAAGGTCAGGACAGGAACTCAGGCAGACAGGGTAAACCAAGATACAGGGAAACAGGGCAAATCCAAAGAGCAGGCAAAGGGTCAAAACCAAGGAAACAGATAAACAATGGAGTGCTCAGAAATGCAGTGATGACACATACAAGACTTCACAGAGCATAACAGAATGTATAAGGGCTTATATAAGGTGAGCTAAACAGGCTAATGAAACACAGCTGAAAACAATGAGTGCTAATGAGTCCAGGCAAAGGATTATGGGTAATGTAGTCCTTGATGGAGTGACAGTAGTCTGGGGTGGAGTGCCCTCTGGTGGTAATCACGTGCACTCTAGCTGGTAATTGTGACAAGTATATTTTTTCAAGTGCACTGAAGTACTACTGCAGTAGAAATATACTTTTTATTAGTGTGTTTATAGTATATAACTTTTAGAATTTTATTTAGCATAAGAAATACTAATAAAAAGTCTGTGGACTACTACAAGTCTGTCTACAACTTGTACAACAAATGTACTTGCTTGTATTTGAGTATTTTTTTAGTGTATTCAAGTATACTTTATTTTTACCTGGGACATTACAGAAGTGCATCAAAGTTTATATTGCCTACTTGCTTGTCATGCATTTGAAATGCGACTAGCAGTCAAACCCAATATATCATCGCCAAAACATGGCATGGACTACTTTGTAGCTGCATTTCTTCCACTTCTTAATATATATTTTTTATACATTTAACATGGATATAGCAAATTGACAACATTATCGTTATTATACTTAATTTTCCTGACATAACATAAATATTATTCAATGGTGTAGATGGGGGATCCCCCAAATGAAATGAAATATTGTAGATTTTTTGCATGTTGTATATTTTGCATGTTACATATACAGTGCCTATAGAAAATCATCATACCCCTCTGTCGCACAGCCTGAAATCAAAACCCATTCCAAAAAAAAAACAAAAAAAAAAAAAACCCAGCTTTATTTAAATTTTTTTGCCTTACAACAACAACAACAAAAACAAGAAAATAAAGGCAAAATTTTTGAAAATTAATTAAAAAAAAAATACTGAAAAACTAACAAGGTTGGAAAAGTCATCGGTCCCCTGAATTAATACTTTGTAGAGCCACCTTATGCTTTAATTACAGCCATTAATCTTTTTGCATATGTCTGTACTAGCTTTGCACACCTAGATTGGGGAATATTTGCCCATTCTTCCTTGCAGAATTGCTCAAGTTCAGTCAAATTCCGTGGTGAGTGGCAATGGACTGCTCTCTTCAAGTCCATCGGATTTAAGTCAGGGTTCTGACTTGGCTACTCAAGGACATTCACTTTCCTATCCTTAAGCCATTGCATTGTTCTTTTGGCGGTTTGTTTAGGATCGTTGTCGAGTTGGAAGGTGAATGACCTGCCCATTTTCAGCTGTCTAGGCACTCAGGTTTTCCTCAAAAATTTGGATGTACTTGGCAGCATCCATTTTCTCTTCAATTCTGACCAATCGCCCAGTCCCCGCTGAAGAGAAACACCCTCCACAACATAATGCTGCCACCACCATGCTTCACAGTAGGTATGGTATGTTTTGGGTGGTGTGCTGTGTTTGCTTTTTGCCAAACATAGTGCTTGGAGTTCAGTCCAAAAAGGTCAATTTTGGTCTCATTAGACCATAGCACCTTTTGCCAGATGGCATCAGAGTCTTCCAGGTGTTTTTTACATAGCGCAAATGAGACTGAGTGTGGCACTTTTTCAGGAAAGGCTTCTTTCTTGCCACCCTTTCTGTACAGGCCAGCTTTGGGAGTTGTCACATGCACATACAGACCAGTCTCAGCCATAAAGCCTTGTAAGTCCTTCAAAGTTGCTTTTGGCCTCTTGGTACTTCTCTCATCAATGTCCTCCTGGCTTGGTCATCCAGTTTGGACAGATGGCCTGATTTAGGCAATGTGTTGGTGGTGCCATACTCTTTCCTTTAATGATGCTCTGAACAGTACTCAGAGGGACAGCTAAAGCCTTCAAAATATTTTTGTAGCCTTCTCTTAATTTGTGCCTTTCTACAACTTTTTTCCCAGAGGCCTTTTGAAAGAACTTTTACCAACCATTTTGAATTCTTCAGTAGTACAGTACTCTACTAAAAGTGGAATCTTCAAGAAACAGCTGGTTTTATTCTGAAGTAATCAAAACCACTACAATTGATGTCAGGTGGGGTAATTAGCCTGGTGTTTGATCTGGAAGCTTATTGGTTACACCTGAGCTGGTAAACTATAAGGGACTGATCACTTTACCAAACCAGGTATTTCACTAATTATTTTTCAATAATCCTCCAGAATGTTTTAGAATGTTATTTTCACATTAACGATGAGGGTTATAATGTGCACATACAGCTCAAAAAATTAACTTAATTTATTTTATTTTCCAGGGTGTAATGTGACAAAGATTTTCACAGGGTATGATGACTTTCTATAGAAATCTGTTAAATCTATCTATTCAACAGTGCTTTGATCTACCTGCATTGACACTATTCTTTAAGAGCTGCTGTGCAGCCAAATAATGTACCAGTTATCAATGTAAAGCTGCTTTGACACAATCTACATTGTAAAAAGCGCTATATAAATAAAGGTGACTTGACTTGACTATAGGCACCGTAGCCTATATATTTTGCATGTTGTATTGAGACAAACATTCCCATATAATGACAATATAATGGCATCTGTGAGAGAATGGGATCCTGCAGTGAATGAATATGAATATTCATATGTTTGTTTGGTAATTGTCTGTTTTACATGTTTTACATATTGACTGGCCACTTAAAGTCATCATAAAACAGGATTTACAACCAATTTTACTTCTTTACTGTGACGTTTCTGAGTGAAACAAGATATATTCAACAAGAACACAGGATGGAATGTATACACAGTTCTCCCACCTTCAAGGTAAATCATTTCACAGACTCATATTTCTTAAATTGTAAAATGGAAAATAAAATCCAGGATGTGACTATAGATGTAATTTAATGTTCTGAAATGGTCAAAGAACTCTCCTCAGTTCTGCTATCTCATATTAAGGAGCTCTCTTTCCGTTGAGTATTTGAATAAATCTTTGCACATGTTGGTATAAGAGGATTTGGCCTCCCCCTTATTCTGTTAATGAGCTGAGATACACATTTACGGATCGACATCACATTAAACAAACTCTGGATATCATTTCCACATTTGTCTTCATAAAGTCAAGCATTAACCAATATACTCAGAGTGCTCGCTATGATCCTGCCTCTGCATTTAAATCCATGTGTTAAATCTGTCTTTTAAAGAGCACTGTTCCCTAAAGTACACTGCTGTGCAGCAGTGCAGATGACATTTGACAGATAATTGAGATCTTTGTTTCACTCTCCTGGGAGTCATGTGTTTGCATCTCATCTGTAATAGGCAAAGAGATGTCTGTTGTGCAATGATGCTGTATATACTGCTGAACCCTACTACTGAGGACTTTTAATAGCTTAAGAATAATAATAAAATAAAACAAAAATGATAAACTTCATCTTAAGAGATGTTAAGTAAACATCTTAAGTAAACTATACTTAAAGGGTTAGTTCACCCAAAAATGAAAATAATGTCATTTTATTACTCACCCTCATGTCGTTCTACACCCGTAAGACCTTTGTTCAACACAAGTGGCTGATTCCAAAACACTGCTTCGAATCTTTTGTTTAGAATCAGTGGTTCGGATCGCGTGTCAAACTGCCAAAATGCTGAAATCACGTGACTTTGGTGCTCTGAACCACTGATTCGAAATAAAAGATTCAAAGCAGTGTTTTGAAATCGGCCATCACTAGATATTGTTGAAAAGTCGTTATTTAGTTTTTTTGGCACGCAAAAAGTATTCTCGTTGCTTTATAATATTAAGGTAGAACCACTGTACTCACATGAACTGTTTTAAATATGTTTTTAGTACCTTTCTGGGCACTGAAAGTGTAAATTAACTTGCTGGCAATAGAGGTCTCACTGAGCCATCGGATTTCATCAAAAATATCTTAATTTGTGTTCTGAAGATGAACAAAGGTCTTACGGGTGTAGAACGACATGAGGGTGAGTAATAAATGACATTATTTTCATTTTTGGGTGAACTAACCCTTTAAGTAAAATTGCAGATACCTTGCAGCAAAAATGACTTCATTACAAGTCACAAGTCACTAATTCCAATACCACTTGAGTAACAGTCTAAGAGTGTGTTCACACTTGGTTTGTTTGGTCCGGACCAAAAAGAGTCCTGGTTTGCTTAGCATTCACATTGGCACACCGAACCTAAAGATACCGAATATAAAGGCATAGCGATATGCTCACAAACTGATTGGTCAGCTTTTATGGAGTATATTTTGCGACAGAACTTTCCGAACATCCAAAACAATGCTGTGTTCTGGGCTAAACGCACTCGTCGTATGTGCGTAGCCTACATATGATGGTATTTTCACCAGCTAAGGACTTGTGAGGAGCTTATAAATTGTGTAAAGTAGTCAGAACAGTGGCAGGAATCCCCCCATCACACACACAAATGAAGATCTGCTGCAAGGAGACGCTGTTGTGATGCCGTACTGAACTGTGATGGGCAACATTGCGACTATGACGAGAAAAAACGGGTATGCTTGTGCATTTCTGTCCCTTTTAGGGTCACATCTTGTGACATCATGTCCTGTTTTTGGTTTGTTTACATGTCTTTGCATGTTGCGTTCATATTTCAGTTGAACCCCACCAGAGTTTGTTTGGAAGCGGAAGTGGTTCATTTGATTAAGTGTGAACACTGCCATCCGAATCCTGGTGCGCACCAAACAAGTGACTGAGACCCATGGAAAGATAGGTCTCGGTCCGCTTTCAAACAAACTCAAAGATCTTCATTTGTGTTTGTGACAAAGGGATTCCTGCCTCTGTTTGTACTCCTTTACACATTTTATATGTTCTTCACGAGTTGTCAGCTCCAACATATACCATCATATGTATGCACATACAGTGGATTTAGTCCATGCAGCACACAGCATTGTTTTGGATGTTCGACAAGTTCCATCGCAAAACATACATCATAATTTTTTTTTTTTTTTTTCCCTTTATCTTTTTTCTATTTTTATCAAAAAGAAACCAAGAGAACCGAACTACAGGTGTGAACACACCATCACTTCTTTTGTAACAGAAATAAACTGCTGCAGAAAAAGTTAGGTGCCATGCAGAATATATTGAAGTAAAGAGTACATACTTTATTCAAAAATGTATTCATGTAGAGAGTGAAAGTTGCTAATATCTTTGATACTCAGTACAACTACAAAGTAGCCAAAAAGAAACTTCAGTAACTAATTACATTTACTCAAATACTTTACAAAACTGCATATGGGTTTTAGACAACATGAGGGTGAGTAAATAATGACAGAATTTTCTTTTTTTGATTTAACTATTCTTTTACAGCTCTTTTACAGCTATATCCAATGTTGACAGAATATGAGGTTTAAAAGCATGAAGTTTTCCCTCAGTAAACTTGTAATTACTGCCTATAGATATTAAGTAAGATCGTTGTTGCAGTGATTATTTTTAGGTATGGGGTATGGTTAAGGCAGCGGTGTCCAAACTCGGTCCTGGAGGGCCACCGTCCTGCAGAGTTTAGCTCCAACTTGCCTCAACACACCTGCTTGGAGGTTTCTAGTCTATAGTAAGACCTTGATTAGTTGGTTCAGGTGAGTTTAATTAGGGTTGGAGCTAAACTCTGCAGGACAGTGGTCCTCCAGGAGCAGGATTGCACACCCCTGGGTTAAGGGATCTAGAATATAGTCATGCAGAATAAGACATTAATATGGGCTTTGTAACTAATAAACAGCTAATATGCTAGTAAGCAACAAGTTAAAAGTGAATATGTGTACCTAATCTAAAGTGTTACATGAAATTACCATCTTACTAACCACCAACTTTTGAACAGTAGTGTACGTCTAATATTGTAAGAATGTCAAGTGTGATTCATTATTTATACAAGTGGACGTTTGGAGAGAGTCTCTCAACACCTGCCGTTAAACCTTTACAGGTTGGTTTCTTGAAGTTATGCATTATTGAAATCATACATTCTAGGTTTATACATGAAAAGAAACTGAGAGAAGTTCTGGAATGTTGATCAAAGCTGTTCCACATGATATGAGCGCTCCAACCTTATCTTGTCATTATTGCTCATACTTTGACCATCATCAACAACTCCAAAGGGGGAAAACTGCCCTTGACCATGGAATTCTATTTATGTGTATGTGGAAATTACAGCCAAGGGAAGAATCTGAGGAGAAATAGTGCAAAGAACGATTACTCTTTAATGGGATTCTATTAAATATAAGACACTGAGGTTGATCGACAGTGATTTTCATTGCATGAGGTGAGTTCGCTGTTTTGAAAATTAGAATTTCGAATTATTTTATAAGGTGCCACCAGCCTGACAGTCTTCTGTCTGACAGCTCTCAGAAAATTTAAACAGACACTAAAATAGCGATTAAAACCTGGAGCGGATCTGGATATGGGAAGATTCTTTAGTCTTACTGTGCTTCTTTATCTCGCTCCTTCCACAGTCAATTAATCTTTGAGTTTGAGACAAGCAGTCTTTAGACGCTTAACCCTGACCACTTCCTGTGTGAGGCAGATAGGACGTATCTGAGAGAGGTGGCTTCACTGGTGACACAGGTACCGCCAGCGCCCGCCACATAATTATGCAATCCTATACCACGATGGAAGACTTGCATGCCCCAGCGATGGCGAAGGGGCGGGAAATGCAAAAATTGACCTTTCCAAAACGAATCCCAGTGCTCACAAGCAGGTCTAATATTATTGCCCAAGGAGCGATCATTAGATAAGGTTAATCCCTTAGAATAAGCGGTGGAAGGTAAGACATTCCCAGGAGTCCCAAACCAGTATCATGTTCGCAAGAGAGGGCAGGATAATATATGTAAATGAATATGTGTATGTGCAAAGGGGTGTTTGTAAAACATCAGGACATGTAAAATATTCAGACAATAATGTAGATTCTAGGCTTCTGAAATATTTCAGCTCTTCAAAATCAACCTTAAAGTTGGCATGAAATGGAAATTGAAAGAGAAATCTTTTCTTCTGTATTGTGATGTATATATGAGTGAAGTGGCGTCTTAAATAAAAATTGTAGGACTTGATTTTGTCCATCTGGAATTGGTTGTATGATTGTGGTTTGGTATTGGTCGATCTCATGTGAGTGACAGGTTGTCCTGCCCTAATGTTCATGGGTAAATCATTTATAATAAATACTGCAATCTTCCATAAAAAATCAGTATAGTCCATTTCGATTTAATGGTTACTTTAAAATGACAAATAAAGGGAACTGATTTTTGCATAGATATGTTCAATTGTTTTTTTCTGTGAGAGGGGAATACATTTTTAACAATGGTTATGCAATAAATTATTTGGTATGATACCGTAATAAATAAATGATAAATGAAGATAAAAATCTTTGCAGAATTTTGAGAATTACAGTGCTTAAATTACAAAGAAATGAAGGGGAAATGGGAAAAATATAATGAAATAAACAGTATGGAATTTATAGGATAAGGAACTAAGCAGTCATTTTGATGGGCAGAAGAGAAGCATATATAAATTATGCATACACTGTATGAATATGTTTACTTGTGAGTGAAATATTGATCCCAATGCTCTCAAAAGTACGTTAATATTTTTCTTTATTTTTTGCCTGTAAAGTGTAAATAGAAATGCACAATATGGACATTAAAGCCATAAAATAGCATATGTTATTTTATGGCAAGGAGGAATGTATAATGTGCAAAATAGGTAGAGGTATATACAGGTGCTGGTCATATAATTAGAATATCATCAAAAAGTTGATTTATTTCACTAATTCCATTCAAAAAGTGAAACTTGTATATTATATTCATTCATTACACACAGACTGATATATTTCAAATGTTTATTTATTTTAATTTTGATGATTATAACTGACAACTAAGGAAAATCCCAAATTCAGTATCTCAGAAAATTAGAATATTGTGAAAAGGTTCAATATTGAAGACACCTGGTGCCACACTCTAATCAGCTAATTAACTCAAAACACCTGCAAAGGCCTTTAAATGGTCTCTCAGTCTAGTTCTGTAGGCTACACAATCATGGGGAAGACTGCTGACTTGACAGTTGTCCAAAAGACGACCATTGACACCTTGCACAAGGAGGGCAAGACACAAAAGGTCATTGCAAAAGAGGCTGGCTGTTCACAGAGCTCTGTGTCCAAGCACATTAATAGAGAGGCGAAGGGAAGGAAAAGATGTGGTAGAAAAAGTGTACAAGCAATAGGGATAACCGCACCCTGGAGAGGATTGTGAAACAAAACCCATTCAAAAATGTGGGGGAGATTCACAAAGAGTGGACTGCAGCTGGAGTCAGTGCTTCAAGAACCACTACGCACAGACGTATGCAAGACATGGGTTTCAGCTGTCGCATTCCTTGTGTCAAGCCACTCTTGAACAACAGACAGCGTCAGAAGCGTCTCGCCTGGGCTAAAGACAAAAAGGACTGGACTGCTGCTGAGTGGTCCAAAGTTATGTTCTCTGATGAAAGTAAATTTTGCATTTCCTTTGGAAATCAGGGTCCCAGAGTCTGGAGGAAGAGAGGAGAGGCACACAATCCACGTTGCTTGAGGTCCAGTGTAAAGTTTCCACAGTCAGTGATGGTTTGGGGTGCCATGTCATCTGCTGGTGTTGGTCCACTGTGTTTTCTGAGGTCCAAGGTCAACGCAGCCGTATACCAGGAAGTTTTAGAGCACTTCATGCTTCCTGCTGCTGACCAACTTTATGGAGATGCAGATTTCATTTTCCAACAGGACTTGGCACCTGCACACAGTGCCAAAGCTACCAGTACCTGGTTTAAGGACCATGGTATCCCTGTTCTTAATTGGCCAGCAAACTCGCCTGACCTTAACCCCATAGAAAATCTATGGGGTATTGTGAAGAGGAAGATGCGATATGCCAGACCCAACAATGCAGAAGAGCTGAAGGCCACTATCAGAGCAACCTGGGCTCTTATAACACCTGAGCAGTGCCACAGACTGATCGACTCCATGCCACGCCGCATTGCTGCAGTAATTCAGGCAAAAGGAGCCCCAACTAAGTATTGAGTGCTGTACATGCTCATACTTTTCATGTTCATACTTTTCAGTTGGCCAAGATTTCTAAAAATCCTTTCTTTGTATTGGTCTTAAGTAATATTCTAATTTTCTGAGATACTGAATTTGGGATTTTCCTTAGTTGTCAGTTATAATCATCAAAATTAAAAGAAATAAACATTTGAAATATATCAGTCTGTGTGTAATGAATGAATATAATATACAAGTTTCACTTTTTGAATGGAATTAGTGAAATAAATCAACTTTTTGATGATATTCTAATTATATGACCAGCACCTGTACATGTATTTGAATAAATACATCGCACATTAGATTATGATGCTGTAGATTGAGATGCTGCAGTCGAGTGTCGGCAAGATGTAGTAGAAATTAATCTAAGCAATTTGATTTGTTAATAAAAAATGACGCGTGGAAAGTCAGAAGTTGTCAGTATTCCAAGTAAGCCTGATTTATCTTTATTATTTAGAGAGTCTTGAAAAATGCATCAAATCAAACCTGCCTGTTAAATCAGAAGTATTACGACAAATCGATCATATAAGCCAAATGCATATTTTTCCATTTCCAGAGGGCGGCGATCCAGAAAATGAGCTAAACCAGTGACCAGCCGGTTCATGACCACAGCTTCCTTTAACAAGTTTCCCAGCTGCTTAAAGTTAAGCCGTTTCACTTAGACACTAGCTAATGAAAATACACAGTTTTTCTTATTTATTTAAAAGGGAACCAAGGGTAAGTTTTTAATTTGATGGTCCACTTTAGACATTCTACTAACTATAAGTAACTTTGCAACTTCATGTCAACTAACTCTCAATAGAGTAATAGTAGACTGACTTAATATCTGATAACACTTTATTTTGATGGTAAAATACAGACATTTTATTGACTATAAGTAACTTTGCAACTACATGGCAATTTATTCTACTAACCCAAATCCTAACACCTAACCCTAACTTAACAGTCTACTAATACTCTAATGAGAGTTAGTTGACATGTATTTGCAAATTTACTTACACTGTAGTTAGTAGAATGTCTAAAGTTTTACCATCAAAAAAACAGTGTTACCGAAAAAAAAGTTATTGAAACTGCATCGAATGTGACATGAACTGATTGTATTCTGTTTGTCTCTGCAGAGATGTATGATGGAAATCCACATCCGATATTGTTGGCATTCCAAGTGAGTTTGATTAATGCATTGAAAAACGTTGATCTTGTTCATGACATGATGCATTATGCACTGCTGCAATTTATATGCAGTTTCCCCTCCAAAATGTTATACCTGCAGGAAAACTGATTCCTTGTGAAACGGAATAACATCTTAATCTTACAGACAATACATCCCATTTGTGATCAGATTTTTAAAAAATTTGGCCAGCTAAGCACCCCAAAAATGTTTATATGTACAGTCAAACCAAAAATGTATTCAGACACCTTGAACATTTCATTCATTATTACAGTTTATTCACTATAGTTAAAAAAAAAAAAAAAATGGTAATAAAATATGACAAGATCTCAGAGTTAAACTGTATCAGAAAAAATTAATCTTAATTATGTCAGATAACACTTAAGCAAAACATGGTCAGGTCAAAGTGTCTGAATAATTTTTGGTCCTAAATTTTTATGAATTTTACTGGTAGTCCACTGTATGAAGAATTTTTTGGGTATAATATATCACAGTTTACTTTATTTTGCTATCCTCACTTACATAAATGAACTATAGTGTCCTGCACCCACTAGTAAAAAAAAAAAAAAAAAGTATATATATATATATATATCTAGTATCTGAATAATTTTTGGTTTGACTGTATATTATATAGCCTATTATCCCAGTTCTTCTGGTGGCACCAGAATTCTAATAACGTTAGTGCTTAATTTGTCAGTTGCAAATTGACAGTTCATGAGATTTTGGGCCTATAAAGTCTTTCAGCTTAAGCAGTGTGTCAAAAATAGCAGGAAGTGATGTAATTCAGAGACATATGGCTGCCCACCAACTCTGGGGATATTAAATGTTCTCTCAGATTTTCTCTCAAATGCATTTTTAAATTTCTTGTCCTCTCCTTCTGTCTCTCTCTCTCTCTTTATTTCAGCTGCGTGGAGTGTTTTAGGAGAACGGCTCCCAATGAAACTATAACACATCCTTCGCTGCTTCCATGAGCATGAGGTGAGGGAATAAAGCACATGTTCCCATTCCTTAGAGGTTCAACAAGATGTTCCTCGATCCCAATTAGTGCGCTCAGAGCACCCAATGTCCTGCTTTCATTTTTTTACTCTGGCTTTTGCAGATATGATGTGACAGATGCCTGGTCACTGCTGGAATTTGTGCTTGGCCAGACAAATATGAGTCAAGCAATTACTGTCACTTTGGAGGATGAATTAAACACAGAACCATATGCACATCGAAGGTAGCTGCACATACAGCCGAGTAAACTCAAGTGTTTATTCTCAAGGACAGATGCTTAAGGACAAGGGAGCTTTCATACAACTCATCTAAACAGTACGCCGTAAACAAAAAGTCCCTGCTGACCTCTATAGGGTGCATGTCATTTATGTGTTAAAATCGATATGTGCACTTTTTTTGAGAATGATAAACACCAAAGCAGTACAGAAATGTACAGTATAAACCAGTTGCATAAAAACACACTAGTCACATTTCAAACCCCATTAAAATAAAAATAAATAAAAAATACATTGACACATATTATCATGGCAATTAAGCACAATTTCCCTCAAAACAATTTCATTCATTCATTCATTCATTCATTCATTCTATTTTTATTCTCAGTGATTCTCAATAGATTCAACCTGTTAATGTTTGTTGTTGAAATAAATTTGATGAGTGAAACAGGCCTAACCCATTTTTAACTATGAATTAAATGTGTTAAAACAAATATTGTCATTATGCATACATATTTACATATTTAATAAATAAATTAGATAGATATGAATATGAATGGCTTTAAAAATAGCTTTAATTTTCTTTATGCAAAATATGATTTCTTATTTCTGTATTCTAATTCAGGGAAGAAATATGACTGGGTATGTTCTCGAGAGGTTTAATCTAAGTTTCACCTAAACAGTAATCTTTTCTAATCAGCCGGTCTAATTAAACGTTCCCATTTTTATTAAAAAAGACAAATTAATCTTACTTGTCAAATGAGAAAATGAGAGGAAAAAGTGACCAGTCCACAGCTACATTTTGCAGGTTTCCCAGTTGGCCGTTTTAAAATATCAACCCACAAAGCCGGAAATTAAGCTGTTCCTCTTAAATTCAATAAAGTTCAGCAAATGAGACACTTAGCAAATGAAAATGCTCTATTAGTTGGGAGAAAATAGACTTATTTAACAGGAATGAAGGTAATGAAAAGATTAACTGAATCCAATACGACGTGAACTGATTTTAATGCATTTGTCAAAATGGGCCACTCGATAACCCGCAGAGAATAAATGTTCCACAATATCTCTAAAACTGAATAAATCCATCCCAAGAACAATAGCTTGAACTGTGTTTGAAAGGCAGTGGCTTTAAACAGGGCGTCTTTTAAAAGCAATGACTCCAAATGGAACATTTTCACAATATACGGCCGCTTTTCTAAAGTACTGACCTCTGCGGCGACCTCTCTCAAGATCTCTCCAAGTTGAAAGTCAAACTTTCTGAAAGCACAGCCATCATATGGGAAAGGCCTATGGGGTTAAAACCTAATCTAAAGATATTGCAAAAGGATTTTTGGAGATTAATATTTGAAAGTCATCATAAAGCAGCGCACTGCCTCTAAATCCATGAGATGATCACAGAGAATATGTCATCATATCCAAAAATATTAATCAAAGTAGTCCATACATTTCAGGTTTATATAGTACATATTTAAATATGCATAACATGATTTTAAATGTTTGCTTTTGTAAAATATTACTAGAAATGCGAGACTGCGCAAAACTTACTGTGGGTTGTGATTCTTTACGGTTGCTAGGGTATTCTGGGTTTTTTCTTATTGGTCCAATTTAAAGGAACCAAGTAACCCCTTGTACTTATTGTCATATTTAGATTTATTTTATGTGTATGTAACCCCTCTACCCAGGTCCTACTCGCCCTGCTCTGCGCGGGCCTCGAACCTGGGTCTCCAGCGTGGGAGTCGAACGCTCTAACAAGGAGGCTAAAGGCTGCAACAACTAGTGTCAGTCGCTAGAGCATCTCTTGAGATCAGAGGAGTGAGTTTTACTTGCACAGCGACTAATAACTGGCCTCTGTTACACTCACCCCCCTAAACCTCACTCCCATCTGGGTCACGGCACCAATGTAACCCCTCTACCCAGGTCCTACTCGCCCCGCTCTGCGCAGGCCTCGAACCTGGGTCTCCGGCAGGACAGTGGCCCTCCAGGAGCAGGATTGGACACCCCTGCTGTAGATCCGTCAGTCCTGTATTCATCAATCACAAATCGATGGGATGAGCTGATATGTTTCAGGTGTGCTAATCAGGCCTTAACACTAGTGGAACGTGCATGAGACTGTGCATGAGAACAACACACAGAATATTCCTAGTGGATGCTTCACAAAATGGTCTCCCTGCTTTGCGTAATCATTTCCATAGATAGCATTTGCATTTATTTCCGTCTTGTCCTTTTTGATTTAAGCTTGGATTTACGATCAAAGAGATAAATGACAAGCAAACGTGAAGTGTAAAATTCAGAGCCTTTGCAGACTCTTGGAAATGTTTTTTTTTTTTTTTTTTTGGAAAGAGATGACAGGGAAAGCGCATTGCCCCCTCTATGTGTGCGTGGCAGACAGTCCCAGAACAGTGTCCGTAATCTTCGGTGAATGTTGTGTGTGCATTTCTGCTTTGTCTTTGGAAATGACGTTCGTTAGGATAACAATGCAGTTTTCCTCTGATACCTCCGAAGTACACAGAACCAATCCTATGGATAGTTGTATATAATAAGCTTTTTGTGTTCTCAATCTGTCACAAAGCTATTTCACCGTTCAGCATTTTTTTTCATGTCTCTTGACTGTTCCTTTCCTTCTTTTATTCAATTTATTTCAAAACACTTTTTGTGAGCCATTTAGGACAGGAGTGTCTGCTAAATGTAAATGTAGATTATACCATGATTATCATCAACAAAATACTAACCAAGTGTACAGGTCCATCTAAAGGAATGCCAAACTGTTGACAACATACTGTCCAAAAGTTAAAAGCGGAAATGAGCAGCTTGTATCTTTGTTATGCTTATATTATTACTTATATTTAATTTTAGTTCTTATATGCATATTTTTATTCCTTCAATAGAAAAATCGAAGTTGTAAATAAAACAAAGATTATTGGAGTATGTTTACAAGAAAATACTATTTTAGTCTTTCTACTTTAAAGTTTCATGCTTAATTCAGTGTTACTTGTGGTTTCTTTGTAATTATTTGTGAAATTTACTAGCAATTTCTGAGTTAAAATTGTTTCAAAATTGTTGCATAAACTTCTGGTTATACATTACAGTACTGTGGGTGAAATTTTGTATGCTTATTTATTATGCACATCATTCAGAAGTTACTGTGTTTACCAGTTTTACACTGTCATTTAAAAATTGGATATGACTTTGAACAATTTTTATCACACTAGACTATAGCGCATGTAAACGCATACATTATTTAAGACTTGTCCTATTTACTTCCATTGTAAGTGCAAATGTTGTGTTAACATACTTTCTGTTATTTTTTATAAACTGAAGGATGAGACGAGACTAAAGCTGAATGTTTAAGGTTCCAGAAGTGACTCTTATAATTCTAGAAATGCCAAGGCAGCAACACAAAACACCCTAGCAACCACTTAAACATGGTTGATGTCAGTGAGTTTTGCACTTGATTTTTAACTGTTAAAAATTTACATTCTGAGTTGGATACACTGAAGAGATAAGTAAGAAATATGTTGAATGTATCTGAAGTAGAAAAATGGTTTAATGCAAAGTATATGGCCCTTATATAACATTCTTTGGTTGTATTATCCACCAGTGCAGGGTGATTGATTTCCATCTTAATCAAACCAGGCAAACAAGGATTTGGATGCACAGCACGTGGACCGAGGAAAGGGACACATGCATGAAGGAAGGAATAAAATAAGGTGAGGAAGTGAAATGAAAGTAAATGTGATAGAGTGTTCAGTAATGTATGGGCCATACTGATGTGATTCAATGTCACTTGTCATTCATCTGTGAAGTTATGAGCTCCTGACAAGAAATACGTATGGAAAACTTGAAGCTCAAATACATGCCAAATGATTCTGACCGTCACAGCAGTCAGAATCATGAACATTTGGAAAATGGTTTGGTCATGTATTTGACATGACATAGTTTTAGTGTGTATGTATGTATGTATGTATGTATGTAACGGAGGCCAGCTAGTAGTTGCCGGAGACCCAGGTTCGAGGCCCGGGCAGAGCGGGGTGAGTAGGACCTGGGTAGAGGGGTTATATATATATATATATATAAAAATAAATATAGACACCGATCAGGCATAACATTATGTTTGACGAGGGCCAAACTGTGATGGCTAGACGACCATGAGTCAGAGCATCTACAAAACAGCAGCTCTTGTGGGGTGTTCCCGTTCTGCAGTGGTCAGTATCTATCAAAAGTGGTCCAAGGAACAAACAGTGGTGAAACAGTGACAGGTCATGGGCGGCCAAGGCTCACTGATGCACGTGGGGAGCGAAGGCTGGCCAGTGTGGTCCGATCCAACAGATCCAAGCTACTGTAGCTCCAGTTAATGCTGGTTCTGATAGAAAGGTGTCAGAATACACAGTGCATCGCAGTTTGTTGCGTATGGGGCTGCATAGCCGCAGACCAATCGGGTGCCCATGCTGACCCCTGTCCACCACCGAAAGCACCAACCGTGGGCACGTGAGCATCAGAACTGGACCACGGAGCAATGAAAGAAGGTGGCCTGGTCTGATGAATCATGTTTTCTTTTACATCACGTGGATGGCCGGGTGCGTCACTTACCTGGGGAACACATGGCACCAGGATGCACTATGGGAAGAAGGTAAGCCGGTGGAGGCAGTGTAATGCTTTGGGCAATGTTCTGCTGGGAAACCTTTGGTCCTGCCATCCATGTGGATGTTACTTTGACACATACCACCTACCTAAGCATTGTTGCAGACCATGTTCACCCTTTCATGGATTTTTTTTTTTTTTTTTTGCAGATATTTAAGATTTCTTCAAAAAAGATTTCTTCCCCCGCAGTTCAAAACGAGCAATGATTGAAATGTCTGAGAAAAAGAGAGAAAAGAAAAAAAAAACATAAAAAAAACATAGTACTTTTTTTTTTTCAATGCAACATAATAGCTGAATGATATAACTCATCATTGTGGTGGTTTGTTCCTTTCAATGCATCATTCCAATTCTGTATTGTTCAGGCATCGTTGTGACAACAGCTGTTTCCAAAAGATTCGTAATTACAAGTGCTTTTTGCCTTTCATCAATAGCTGTAATTACAGGGAGAGCTGCACCGGGCATCTTTGCATGCTTATTTTTTTTCTCCTTCGTTTTGCTGCCTCTTGTGATGTTTGATGAAACCCTGGAATGAATTGCCACTGAATTAAGTCAAATTACAGCGACTCACTGTTTATAGAACATCATCCGTTCTGAAGCCAGAAACCTGCTAGTGATCACGGCTGTTTAAAAACTCTCAGATCAGAAGACGTGAAGGGTTCCTCAAATGTGAAGAGTTATGGAAGCTGAAGGCAGGCATGTTTTAATGCAAATATGCACACCTGCTGAGATAACAGATGTTTTGATTGACTCACTATCCATTCCATTCGGCAACTTGCTGCCTAAATGTCAGCCTTCATTTGCTCTCTTCATTTTACTGTATGTCTACTAACTGCTCAGATATCTATGTTGAGTAGTCATGGTTGAGAGCACACTTCACCACATTTACTCCTGGTATTTCAGTAATGCGCAGCATAAAAGCATGTGTAAACAGGGTCCAGTGTGTCTTGCCGAGTGTGTAGGGATGCATATGGCCACATTGCATTTGTAGTGTGAACACTAATGTGTCAAGACAACATCAGAGAACCATCTACTCATATAACACATCATCATTGCATCCAAACAAGGCTTTTACATTTACCAGCTAAACTCAAATGAATGGAGGAATTGGTATCTATCAGTATTTCTCTAAATCCTTTCATCCGAAATCCGTGCATCCTTTCCCTTGTTAAAAAGAAGTGTTTATAATTGTATTGAATTTGCACTTGTAGTGTACTTCAAATCTTAAAAGTATATTTAAAATACAAAACTGTACTCACAGATAAGACTAAATAGACTAAACTGATAGACTAAATTTGACTGTTTCTGTTCCATGCTTGTCCATGTTGACCTATGCTGCGTCCCGATTCGCATACTATCCGTCCTAAATAGTATTCAAAATTAGAATTAGTGTGTCCAAAATCGTAGTATGTTGAAATGAGTATCCCAAAGATACTTTTTTCTGGTTAGAATCCAAATTGCAGATCTGTGCACACTCTAACGGCTAATATTAACCACAACCCATTGCAGGTTGGATGAGGATTCAGTTAGAACTACAAACATGGTGGGTGTGCACGATTGACGGTTATAATAATCAACATTTAACCTGATAAAATTTTTTTATTTAATGTTATCTGTCTTATATTTTATCTGCAACAACAATGTGAACTGTTATAAAGATCCATTTAGCCATTAACTTTTACATGCATCATTATACAAAATGCAAACACATGAAGAGAGTATCTGCATGAAAGAAACACAATTGGCAGATCAACGTGCTACTTCTTTTCTCTCCAATACGGTAAGAAATTCAATTAAATGAAATGTGGAGGATTTTAACTGTGACAAAATGATTGACAGGGCAGTTTAAACGGTGACAGAATGCTTAACTATGCGTCAGAGCGTCCGTTAAAAGACACAATTCAATGACGTGATAGTATGTCCAAAGCTTGTCTACTTTTCTGCTACACACTCAAAAGTATGTACTTTTTCGTCACAAAAACAGTACATACTTTTAGGGCATAGCATAAGTAGGCGAATTGGGACACAGCACTAGTTTCCTCGTGTGTGCCAGTTAGCCTAATTAAGTTCACCTGTTGTTCATTTAGTTCCCTTGTTTACCTCTGTGTATTAAACTCCTCAGTTTCCTTTGTTCATTTGTCCATTCTCCGTCTTCTTATATTGAGTTGTTCTGTTCCTGTGGTTCAATATTGTGAGTATTTTGTTTTGTTTAACAAAGAAAAGACTGCTGCAATTAAATCCAGCACTTTTATTTCATCCTGCTGCAATTGGACGTGACAGAAGAACGGACCAAGAATGGATTTAGCATCAGATCTTATCCTCCTCTTTTCCGGACCAGCCTGAATGTGGAAACGAGAGTGTGCTTGCCCGTAATTGAGCCTCTTTGAGGGACTTTTATGGAGTATGTGGAGTGGATACTCCTCCACAACAGATCCCAATTCACCATCTGCGAGAGCGAGGAGGAAAACGGCATGCCAACTGCAGCCACCACCCCAGCAACGGATGAGCCTGAGCCCACAACAGACACGGACCCAGAGCTTGCCACAATACCAGCGCCAGTGAGGAAAGAGACTGAGCCAAGGATTGTCCCAGAGCCCGAGCCCGAAGAAGCTTCTGACCAAGTGCATGAGCTGACTACAATGTCAGTCCCTGAGGGAATTTTGGTTGAGTTTGAGGGGATGAATTGGAGCCCTACCCCCTCTACTGCGGCAGTGGACGTTATGCACCTTGAGAGTGAGTGTACCCTACCTGTCTTGTCACCCTGCACTGAGCCTGTTATATCACCTAGCACCGAGTTGTTGATGTCTGTGTCCCCGCCCTGACTCCCACACCCACCTCATCTGAATATTTCGAGTCTGCCTAATGAAAAATGCGTACCTGTTCCGTATCAGTCAAAAGTGTCATTCCTATGAGATTTGTCTGCCCTGGTTCATCCTAGAGTTATTTTTGAAATTCTTGTTTGCACTACCCAGTCCTCCAGCCCTGCCTCCTCTCAGCCCTTCAGCTCCTCCCATGCTGGAGCCAGAGGGACGAGGAAGCCTGGTGGAGTTGTAAGGACGATGATCCGGGTGGAGCCAACTGGAGGAAAACTAAATACAACAGGCTAAGCTAACTCCCTATCTAACATAACCAGGAGAGCTACTGAAGTAGAGCTTCAGTCCTTTGTCTCATTGTTTACATCTATGATTGAGATGTTAAAGAGAGAAGTGAATGGTAACTTGAGTTGTCTAATGTAAATATTGATCTAGCTTTATTATTTAATGTCTTTATTTTTCTTTGTTGGGGTTAGTAGGAAGGTACCGATACCCTTTTCATTATTCTCTTTTGTTGAACTATGTAAATAAAAACTACTCTCTTTTGCTGCAATTTATTGTGGTTGTTGGGGTTATTGTAGCCATTCTGGGCCTGGAGACGGAGTTTTCTCTGCTTTTGCACATTCATTCACCACCAGCCATACATTTCTGTTGCAATCCTCCCCTAGACCAATTGGGCCTGTAACATGGGACTTCAGCTGCGCTTCATCCCTCCACCCCTTCGGCTCCAGCGGGCTTCTCCTTCCCTCCAGTTCTGCCTTGGTCCTCAGTCACTCCGCCTTTGACTCAGTCCTCTGGTACCCTGGCTCCACCTAGGTTACTCGTCGCTGCGGCTCCTCCCTGCCCTCCAGGACCTCCCTACAGTCCCTCAGCTTCTCCTGGGTTTCCACTCCAGCCGGCTTCGTCTCATCCTTGCGTTCCCCTGGTCTCGCCTGCCAAGGTTCCCCCCCTCCCTCGACTCTGCCGTGGACCTGCGTCCTGGCCCTTCTGCTGGGGGTTCCACCATGGCTCCTCCCGCCTTCATTTCCGCCCTGGCTCCGCCTGCCTCTGCCTCCTCTCTGGCTTCTCCCGCCTTTGTCTCTGCCCTGGCCCTGCCTGTCCCATGTCCCTGCTCTGTGTCCCTCACCTAAGCCTCCAGCCTCCCTCCTCAGTTGGACTATTGTTACAGCGCGAAGATGTGCCTTCTGGTAGGGGGGTGTAATGTAACGTGTATATATTCTGTTTTGGTTTGGTTCTCTTTCTGTTTTATGCTTATGTATGTTAACCTAGTTTCCTTGTGTGTGCCAGTTTGCCTAATTAGGTTCACCTGTTGTTCATTTAGCTGTTGTTCCCTCATTTACCTCTGTTTATTTAAGTCCTCAGTTTCCTTTGTTCAGTCGTCTGTTTTCCATCTTATGTTTGGTTGTTCTGTTCCTGTGGTTCAAAATAATGATTTCTGAGTATTTTGTTTTGCTTAATAAAAAAGAGAAGACTGCTGCAAATAAATCCTGTTTTGGACGTGACACATATATAAACATATACTTAAGTCCTAGTGGGTCAAAAAAAACCTCTTAAATTTAACTAATTGTATTTAATATAAATTTAAACTACAACACATTTGCATTTAATTGCAGCTAGGTGCCGAGAACATTAAAAGAATGAACTTAAGTGTTAATTGAATCCCGTAATAAGTACTTATTTCTGTAATAAGTACTCTATTCAAAATTATCCTTAATTCTACTTTTTCACAGGGGTTTGGGCTACAGATTCCTGTTTAGATTTGTACTCTTTACTCAAATAATAAGAAATTACTGTCGCAGTAACGCGTTAAGCATAAAGCAACAATCAAATATGTAAACTTGAGTCTTAGACCTTTATCCGACACATGCATGGATATCAAAGACCCTCCCCTTGAAAATATTGACAAAATGTAATCGCAAGTGGTCACTGGAGACAGGTTAATACCAGGTAGTCTGTCTTGGCTGACTACTTGTGATCGGATCATCTGAGATGGATGTTTAAACAGGGTCTTTATGACTAACCTCATGAGACAGGAAACAGTGAGATGGAGCTTTTTCACAAATCATTGTGCAGCCCACTCTGGGGAAACACTGGTTAAAATGATCTGAAAATGATGTCTGTATACATACACAAGTACATCAATGCAGATGCATTAGCTAATCAGGCTTCATTTCACACGTTGTTGTGTTCTCAATGTCACCACAAGAGGTGCTTGCACATTGCATGCAAGGACAAACCACTGCAGAGGAAAGTTATCTTTAGAAGAAAAGGAGAAGTCATAATAGTGTTTTTTTTCATTATTTTTCATGTTCTCTCATCTCTGTATTCATTATTTAACATAGGAAGGGTGAGCAGCGGCACAGCCACCCCATCTGTCTGACACGCTCAGAGTCATTGGCTGTCCCTGGGCAGGGTCTTTGTCATCCAGCAGGAAGGGTAGAGTCACTCGGTCAGGCTGCCACTGACGGTCCAGGAGGACATGGGGGCTGTAAGTGTGGAAAGAAGAGGCTGATCTCACATGATTAAGATGGAAAGAGGCCACATTAGATTTAAGATCTTCCAGTGTTATGCTAAGCTCTGACTGGATGAATGTCACGGAAACAAGAAATGTCTGGGTCATGTATCACCTCAAAATCAAAAGAAGAAATTATAGAAATTATAATATGCATGTTGTTTTTATTTGAAATATATATATATATATATATAAATAGTTTATTATAATTAATATTTAGTGTAAAGAATATATACACTACCATTCAAAGGTTGGGAGTTAGTACAAAAATAAAAACTCTTATTCTAACCAAGACTGCATTTATTTGATCATTCAGTCATTCAGTCCTGTGATAAAAAGCTGAATTTTCAGCATAATTACTCCAGTCTGTCACATGATCCTTCAGGAATCATTCGTATATGCTGATTTGCTGCTCAAGAAACATTTCGTCTTATTATCAATATTGAAAACATATATTGCTGCTTAATATTTTTGTGTAAACCATGATATACTTTTTTTCAGGATTCTTTGATAAATAGAAAGTTCAAACGAAGAGCATTTATTTGAAATAGTAAAAACATTTATAATGTTACAAAAGATTTCTGTCACTTTTGATCAATATAATGCATCTTGCTGCATTAAAAATGTATTAAAGAAGCACTTTGAATAATCCTGTTACAGAGGTTTGGGTGGTACAGTATGCCATAAACGAGTCCCAGTAAGAACATACGCATGTGGATGATTCAGTGCTGTCAATACGTCAATATTGCATGTTTCAGTGTGTTTGAAAACAAGTAAATGTACGCGTGTAGTAGAACTACACTTCGCGTAAATATACACACATATTCTCGTTAGATCGCGTTGCTAGGTCAGGACTCAAGGTGCCATGTAGTCCAGGCCTGTGGCACCACAGTCTGCGGCCCAGAATGCATCAATCTTGATTATGTCACAGTTTTAAGCCATACAGTGTGTGCAATCATTTATTTTTCAGCCACCTCAATAAACAATGTGCAATATATGTTGACATGATAGTGGGCAGCAAAGTTCTTTAGTTGCTGTGATGCCCTTCAGTGGTGATTACATATTCCATCATGCCCTGTGAAGTATCAATTACAATTATTTTTCAAGCAAACACGCAGCATTTGCATTGCTACATTGCTGTTGATGACATCTTAAGCCAAAGATGATAACATCTGATATTAAATACAGCATGACTGTGATCCCTCCATTCCAGCAGAGCATGGCATGCCTCTTAATTAATAACAACCAAAAAAGAAGATCATTTCTTGCTACTGATACGAGAAGGGCATGCATAAAGGTGAAGAAGGTCAATCCTCCATAAACAATCATTCCCTACGGCATCTTTACATCTCATAACCCATCCTCCCCCTTGCTACGACCTGATCCACCACCACCTCCTCTATCTGGGGGTGGGTTGTGCTCTAATAGCCTGTCAACATGAATCTTATGACCATTGAAGGATGGCAAGGAGTGGGCAGCCAAAATGCCACCTTAAAGGGTTTCCATTAGCGACCGCTTTCTGTCAGCGTTGTGAAGGCATGTTAATGCAAATGCCGTCATCTTCAGATGACAGACAGCTACTGTTCTGAGCTCTCCTTCCTTTCTGTCAGATTCTCTTTTACTCTGTCTGTCTGTATGTGATTCTTCAACTTTTAAGGAGGAAACATTCCCTAGGATGATTTAAAATTTTAGTTTTAAAAGACAAATACTTTTTTCATTTTCATTCACTTTTATTTTTCATGTTGAAAGGTTACATAAGACTTGACCTTTCCCTCTGTAGTATACTTTTTTTTTTTCAGATTAATTTTACTTTGCAAGTTATAAACACATTACACATTATTATTATTATTATTATAAAATCCAAAATTCTAAAGGCTGTGTTTTTTTTGTTTTTCAGAATGATAAATATTTTAAAATAAGTTTTTAGAAATTAACTGCACCTTATTGAAGACTTACCCATATCTTCCTATCATTCACTCACTTCATGGTTCCACTTTCTCTTCATATTACCAAAAACAGTTACTAGAAGACTATATTTCTGAGGGTCTCATCATCCCTTCACTGAACTTTCAAATGTACCTCACAGACACCATCAGCCCATTTACTCAGAACTGAATAGATCACTGCTGCGAACTGAATGCTGTAAATGCAAGTCATTAATTGGAAATTACATTTAATCTAAGCACAAAAGTAGCACTTTGACACCCACTAATTGCTGCAGACATGTTCTGCTATTCATTGCAGGACTTTCCATGAGGGAAGACAGAAAGGACAGATAATTTCAGGGATGGTAGAGTGGAACAATATAGTGCTGAGGAGAAATTGGCCTCTGTGGGAAAGGTCCTACATAGTTCACTGGAGGTAATAGTGATCTCTATGTAGTAGGTTTGTGCCCTAAAAGTAGAAGTACTTGCTGTTAAACTACATATTAACTGTCAAAGGAGTTTTTTCATTTTGTTGTCATATACTGAGCACAGCTGTGTAAACAGAAAGATCCAAAAAGAAAATACATCAAGAACCAAATGTGTGTAAAATTGACTTTGATGAGTAAACAGATTTAATAAATTAATACTTTTATTCATCAAGGATGCATTAAATTGATCAAAAGTGACAGTAAAGACAT
Source organism: Mylopharyngodon piceus (assembly GCA_039654765.1). Taxonomy (NCBI): domain Eukaryota; kingdom Metazoa; phylum Chordata; class Actinopteri; order Cypriniformes; family Xenocyprididae; genus Mylopharyngodon; species Mylopharyngodon piceus. The sequence goes on along the minus strand of CM077458.1, from coordinate 16,552,167 downwards.
TTATAATGTTACAAAAGATTTCAATGCTGTTCTTTTGAACCTTCTTTTCATAAAAGAATGCTGAAAAATCTGTTTAGTTATTTTATAAACTTGTAATCTATAAGTTATAAATTATACTCTATAATTTATGACTGTAATTTTTAATAATATTGGTTCATATTTTACAAAAAAAAACCCACTTTACTTAAAGCCTTTATACATAATGCATTATAAAATTATTTTAATCCATTATGCATTGTGATGCACCCTATAATGCACTGTTTGATCTCATTAATAAATGTAACCACAGTTATAATACATAATATAATATGTATCTATTAATTGTTACACCTTTAAAAAGTACAGTGCATTAAACACATTACAAACAACCAATTACAGATGTAAGAAGGCATTTTAACTTTGGTTACAATTATTCAAGAAAAGATAAGTTATATAAAAATAATATAATTTTCACTTCCTTTTGACATCATTCTGAAGTCTCAGCCTTGCATGCTCAAGATGATCTACCTTGATTAGGTGAGGAGAAAGCTGAGGAAATTCTGTAGAAATAAAGCCCAGGGCCTTGATGGAGGCCACAGGAAGCCCCCAGGACATGTGCCAGCTGTGCTATGGGGCTCTTCATTATTTGTTTTCTCTTTCTCTGAGGATGACGAAGGCACCTTGCCTCTGGAAGACTCCATGGATGGTCCTGGTGTCAACGATGGACCGCCTTGCTCCCCAGAGACTACAGGCCGTTTGCTCTCTAGACTCAGATCATGAAGTAGCAGACAAGTTTGGTTCCACAGTGCTGTGTTCTTTGACTCCTTGAATCCAACTTGGTTCTTTGAATCCAACTTGGAAACAAGCCTCCTAGTTCATGACCTTCCTTACTCACCCAACTTACCCCATATGGGCCATCTTACCCCTCTTTTAATATTTGGCATTTTGTAGTATAACAACTAAATTAGCAAATGTTTCTAATTATTTCTAATAATAACACATTGGCTAATGCATCATCATTCTGCACATGCTAAACTTATATCTAAATATGTTACAATTTAAAAGTAAATTCATATTGTTCTTAAGGGGGGCATGTTCCCCCATCCTACCCTACTATTGGTAACCCTTTACATCTGTCTGTCAGTTTTGTAAATATTTAACTAATTAAAAAGTGCTTGTGACTAAACCTCGTAACTCAATTGGATCCTCAAACTGTCGGTAAAACCTCATAACTCCACCCAGCCTTTATCCTGAATGAAGTACTGCATGCAGTTTGGACCATCTCTGCTTGTTTGCAATGCAATAGTAAATAAAGAACTGTTTGTCTGATTAAGAACAGCATGTCTTAGTCTAGCATTTGTCCTCAAGTCATAGCCAATGCTGTCTTAAATTGCCTCTGTGCAGCACTTAATTTTTTATAACATGAGATTTTGGCCAAATGACAGAAGAAGCGACCATATATCTACAATAAACTTGTTGATGAAAGTTGATGAAAATGTAATGTGATGCACTTACTGCCTCAGATGCGGCCATTCTAATGACAGACAAAACACGTATGTCCGGAATTCTCAGAAATTTTGCTGGTCCAAAAGCTTGTAACTCCATATGAGCTACTGATTTTGGCAAATTTTTAATAATATATAAAGCCACAATATCAACAGTGTTTATTTATTTTAAAAATACAGTGTTTTTCCATTTCTTGAAAAGTAGCAGTTTTGGAAACATACTGTCAATTAGCATGAACAATGAATTTGATTATGCAAAAATATATTTTGAAAGTATAACAATAACATGGTGTGATATTCAAGTGTTATATTAAATTTTTGGACTTGTCATGATCAGCTTTAATAAATAATAATAAACCTATACTTTCGTTTAGAACACGCATAAGGATCGAGGAAAGAACGTTGAATGGACGATATGTATGACATGACTTTGTTTGCATGCATTTTCCTGTATTTCAAACAATACAGCATGCTTGCAACACCAAGGTCTGGGTTCGATTCACAAGGAATGCAAAAAGTAATAAATAAATATATGCCTTCAATGCGATGTACAGTATGTTGCATTGGATAAGTTTCTGCCAAATTCACAAATGTAAATGTTGATGTTCTGACAGGAATTACTTCAATAACACATATCTAAAAGTTCCCCAACCTGCAAAATTAGACCCAGTTCAAGGTGATTTAGAAAAATTAGTCTCATTTGTTTACACAGTGTAACAGCATGCCATGGATGCAGTATAATAATTAGTTGAAAAACCCTGGACATTTCTTTGAAGAGTGGGTTTTTGATGTAGGCATAACCACTAAAGGAGTTTTGCTGGTGGTGCAGTCCATCTATTTGTAGTCTATCTGAACAGTAGAAAGGACCATCATCTCAGGTGATTCCAAGGCTCTGCACATGTGATCAGAAAGATCAGAGCCATTAGATTTGCTCTGGACTCATTGAGAGAGTAGTGAATAGTGGAAAGATAATTTCATAATGGGCAATTACTTTCTGTAATATTGGAGCTTCTTTAAAACCTCATTTATTCTACTATAGTGTTCAAAGAAGCCCAGTTAGACATTTACCTTTCCCTTCTGCCAGTAGAAAATAAAACTTTGTCTCCTGCTTTCCCGCTGTTTCCAACCACGTTATTCTTTGCTGTTACATCAGTAAAGAGTGATAAGTTTTCTTTCTTTCATGGACCCAGCTAATGCATTCAAGCAATGCTGTTGTACTCGCTGTGTTTTGTCTGGCACTGTCTGGTTGGTTGCACTATGTGCATTTATAACAGTGTTTCTGAGCACTGCTTCTTCCCCTCATTGATAAAGTATCGGTCTTTGGTCAAATATAGACATATTTTGTCATAGACATGTCTTGTAACAAGTCCACTGGAGGTGACTTGAAAGTGAGAATGCAGTTTATTGATTGACATAAAATATAATCCAAAACAGACTTGACTATGGCTTGACAACCTAAACTTGACCATGAGCATGAAACACAAAACTCACCAACAGAGGTTACAAGGAACAAAGCTAGAAAAGAGACAATGGTAACATGAGGGCTATATATACACATGGACAAATGAAAAACTAACCTCTAACCATACCCCACACCCTGACAAGGAGCTTTCACAGCCTTTCGTCGAGGCCATGTGACTCCAATCTGTAGATACTGTACCAACACTTGGATTATGTAATTATTTGTTTCTATAGTTACCGATTATCCCCAGCTGTGTTTTGTCTAGTTCTCAGTGTATTTATAAATTATACTTATTTTGGTTATATCCTTTGCCGGTTATTGTCGTAATTTAATGTGTATTTCCCCTGTGTATTCTCTTATTTAAAGATTCCTTGAAAGTTGAATCTGCGACAAGTGTCTTAGCTTCCGCCAACACAATATATATATAATATATATATATATATAGTGCTCAGCGTAAAGGAGTACAGCCCCTTTGTAACGTTTTAAACAATATCTCAATGAACACAAAAACAATTTCCAAAATGTTGACAAGACTAAGTTTTTGTTACGGACAGAAGGGTAGGAGACAACAGGTTTGCAGGAGATGGTACGTTTATTGACAAACAGCAGTCCAAACACAGGTGAACAGGTAAGTGAATAGTTGATAGAGTCCTTGACAAGTGATAATGGGAATACAGAATACTGTCCTTTGTCGTGCAGGGTCGTGGATGGTGGATGGTGGCTGGTTGTAGTGCTGGAAGGGCGAATGGAGACGGAAGGTAAACTCACACACAGACTATATCACAGGAAGACAGGGGAAACACGCTGGAGTGGAATCGGGATGTCTCTTGGAATCCTTGAAGACAAACATTAAGGGTCCTTTGTATAAACGAGAACGGACCGTGAACTGAGGTGAGTGGAGTGCTTAAGTAGTGCAGTGGTGATGAGAGGATGACTTGCAGGTGTGGGTGATAGCTGAGTGGTGGAGTGAGTGCAGGTGTGGGCCAGGGAGGATTATGGGAAATGGAGTCCAAAGCAGACAGGAACTGTGACAGTACCTCCCCCTCCCGGAAGGCGCGTCCACACGCCGTAGATGGAACAACCGGGGAGGGGGGTGGGCGCCCTGGAGACCTACTGGCAGGTGAGAGTGGAGGTGCAGACTGGTACGGAGGTCTCCAGGGCGGGTCCAGGAGCTCTAGGCACCATGGTGGGTCGGGAGCCTCGGGGAGCCACGGCGGGTCGGGAGCCACGGCGGGTCGGGTGCCTCGGGGAGCCACGGCGGGTCGGGGCTGGCTCGTGGAGTGGAGCGGGCTCGTGGAGTGGAGCGGGCTCCGGTGTAGAGTCTGGAGCTGACTCGTGAGCTGGAGCGGGCTCCGGTGCTGAGTCTGGAGTTGACTCGTGGGCTGGAGCGGGCTCCGGTGCTGAGTTTGGAGCCGACTCGGGGACTGGAGCGGAGTCTGGAGCCGACTCGGGGACTGGAGTGGAGTCTGGAGCCGACTCGGGGACTGGAGCGGAGTCTGGAGCCGACTCGGGGACTGGAGCGGAGTCTGGAGCCGACTCGGGGACTGGAGCGGAGTCTGGAGCGGGCTCGGAGACTGGAGCGGAGTCTGGAGCGGAGTCTGGAGCGGGCTCGGCGACTGGAGCGGAGTCTGGAGCGGAGTCTGGAGCTGACTCGGGGACTGGAGCGGAGTCTGGAGCGGGCTCGGCGACTGGAGCGGAGTCTGGAGCGGAGTCTGGAGCAGGCTCGGCGACTGGAGCGGAGTCTGGAGCAGAGTCTGGAGCTGACTCGGGGACTGGAGCGGAGTCTGGAGCTGACTCGGGGACTGGAGCGGAGTATGGAGCTGACTCAGGGTTCCAGGCCATCCCTTCATACTCCACTAGTAAGCCAAGGGGCACAAGTGTGGGAGCCATAATGGCTGAGGGCTCAGTTGAGGCGGCGTCTATCTTGAATGAGGGCTCATACATGGTGGCAGCCATATTAACTGAGGGCTCAGGTGCAGCAGCGGCCATTTTGTCTTAGGGCTCAGGCGTGGCGGCGGCCATTTTGCGACAAGGCTCCGTAGTGGCGGCGGCCATCTTGCTACGAGGCTCTGTAGTGTCGTCAACGGTAGTGACTGGAAGGATGGCAGACTTCAGTGCTGACCTGACTGATGTTAGCATGGGGTCTACCACCGTAGCCCCCAGGTCAGCGCTGTTGGAAACCCACTTGCGTACTCGAGGAAATATAGGAAGGCAGGAATGGACAGATTCGCTGGAGGGGCATGTGGAGGGAACTGGCAGGAAGTGAGCTGACCAGGCCACGTGTGTTTCTGATGGGGCTGGGCAAGGAGTACACTTTTTCTCTTTAACTTCTTCGACTTCAAAATTAGAACCATTTAAATATAGAATGAAATTAATAGACTCGACTAGAGAAATAACAGCAAGTTCGCTATAGCGAATCATATCCTTGTCCAGACCCATCAGAAAACACGCATTAAGAGGAGCATCTGGCCAGCCCACCAAACAAGAGAGCTCAGAAAACTCCTCCACATACCACTCCAGCGGTCGACCTTTCTGCCGGAGACTACACAGGTGGTCCACCGCCGAGGTGGTGATATTGGGGTCGGCTGGATGAGTAGGGAGGAGGAAGAGGCCCATGATGCTGCTGTAGTCTTGTGTTGGTCCGTTCTTCTGATACGGACAGAAGGGTAGGAGACAACAGGTTTGCAGGAGATGGTATGTTTATTGACAAACAGCAGTCTAAACACAGGTGAACAGGTAAGTGAATTGTTGATAGAGTCCTTGACAAGTGATAATGGGAATACAGAATACTGTCCTTTGTCGTGCAGGGTCGTGGATGGTGGATGGTGGCTGGTTGTAGTGCTGGAAATAATTTCTTTACACCAGAAAGGTGAAGGTTACAAGAAGATCAGCAAAGCTTTACTTATCAGTCAGAATACTGTAGCAAAAGTGGTACAAAAATTTAAAAAAGATGGAACTGCAACCATCTCACAGAGACGTCCAGGTCGTCCACGGAAGTTAACACCTCGACAGGAGCGTCTTCTGATGAGAAGGGTTGAAGAAAATTGCCATGCAAGTTCACTGCAGTTATCTAAAGAAGTAGAAAGCCAAACTGGGGTGACTATTTCCCGTGACACAATACGGCGTACACTGCAGAGGAATGCACTTTTCCAACATGACAATGATCCTAAACACACATCTAAGGCCACTGTTGGATTTCTGAAGAAGAACAGGGTGAAAGTGATTCAGTGGCTCCTGATCTGAACCCAATCGAACACCTATGGGGAATTCTGAAGAGACAAGTTGAGCATCACTCTCCATCCAGCATCCAGTCTCTAAAAGAGGTCATTCTTGAAGAATGGAAAAAGATAGATGTTGCCAACTTGTTCATTCCGTACCTAGAAGACTTGGTGCTGTCATTAAAAATCATGGAGGCCATACAGTACTAGATGTAGTAGTTTTTGTTGTGGGGTGTACTCATTTTTGCATCACCCTAATTTGAGTAAAACTGAAAAATGTGTAATCTAAGTTATATTATTAACCTTACTTTCATGTAATAAGTTAAACAGATGTTATATTAAACTTAGTCTTGTCAACATTTTGGAAATTGTTTTTGTGTTCATTGAGATATTGTTTAAAATGTTACTTTTCAAAGGGGGGGTACTCATTTACGCTGAGCACTATATATATATATATATATACACACACACAGTTTTATTTTAAGGTGAAATATGGCCTAAATATCTTATGTATTTATGTATTGAGTCACTAATTAAATTCACATTAGGGATGATAAGCATACTGATAATTAGTTTGGAACTTTGAATTGATGAAATGATTTCCATGTAAATAAAATCGTCTGGGCTTTCAGATCCATGATTTGCACTTCACTGGAAGTGCCCTTTGCGAGAAAGGTCATCCTCGGCAGGATATCACTCTAAAAAGGGTCCTCCTATTCCTTCCGGGACCTCTAGACATCTAAAGCATGTCTTTGGGCAAGAGCAATCCCAGTGAAGTAATTGATTTTTGGACAGTTTGATTGTATCTGTTTACCTGGTTTATTTTAGGCAGCCAGCAGAAAATGCCATATGACTGTTGTTAAATTGCATCATCTGACCACCAGGCACCTCTTCTTTCATCTGCTCCCTCCTCCCCCGAGTCATGTCTTTCACTTTTCTTTCTTTTTTCCCCACCCTATACGCAACTCTCTCCCCATCATCAAAGTTTTGCTCTCTCTTTTCTCTTCACCACCCCTGCTCTCTTTCTAGTTCCCCCTCTCATTATCTTGTAGGGTATGAAGGAAAACGGCAACTGACTCCTGAACAATTTTAGGATCGAATACACACCTACACTCTCTCTTCCACTTTAACACGCACCGTATCATCAAATTCCAAAACAGGACCTCTCTCTTTCCACGCACAGGCACATGAAAGAAGTTCATACAGGCTTGACAGGATATGACAAAAGCGAGCGAGTGACTCAGGCTTCAGCTCTGATCAGAGATCAAGTCTCCTCCGCAGCTCCAGGGTGCTCTGGGACTGGAAAACTTCACAGTGTGCCACCTCCAGAGGAGCTTGACAAAACACTGAACCCAGAAGTGACAGAAAGAGAAGGCTAACACTGGGTGTGACTAGCAGGTGTCGAGTAACATTGTGCTGTCCGGTTTGCCCTTCTCATACCATCACAGTAGTAGGTTGTCAAGACTGTACAGTGTCTAGCCAGGGAAATCCAATCTCTTCACCATACTGGCTAAAAAAATAGCAACTTTTGTTTACTGCCTGGTCCACTTTGCAACTTATTCTGACCAAGAAGACTTAATATTCAGCGATATTATTGCTGAATATATGATTTGACTGCACTGACACTGGATGAGAACTGAACTGAGCTGCTGGATGATGACATCATTGTTTTCTCCAGAGCTGCTTTATAGCTGAATTAAACTCATTTCATAATTTATTAACTTTCAATTGTACTGAACTGAATCAACTTCAGCTGAACAATGACACTGTTGTCTTTTAAGAGCTGTTTTACAGCAGAATTGAATTCTCTTTGCATCATTCATCATTACCACAGTTACCAAAGTCGTAATAGAGTTCCAGGTAGACTGAGAAAAACAGTTGTGTTGAGCCAGTCAATCAGATAAGTATGGGAAAAAAAAAAAAAAAAAAATCCAAGTCATAATATTTTTTGTCATAATTACGACTTTTATCTCATCATTTTGATCTCTCTCTCTCTCTCTAATAAAATTTTATATTTTTTTCTTTTTTTTTTTCTATGGGCTTCCATAGAATAGCAGAGAAAAACAATGATTAGAAGTCTTCATTGTTGTATCCATTTTTGAAGTCATCTTTTCCAAACAAGCTTCAAAATCTCTAAATGTTTGAATTACTCCTTTTGAAAAGTACAGAGAACTGGCTTACATTAAAGTCAATTCATATTCATCACATCCACAAAAATCACAGAAAGCGCATTAGTTTTTGTTTTGTTCTAAAACAGACAGTTTTTCTTTGTCTAACACAAGCGTATCAGGCTTATGGCCAGGAGTGTCATGGCTTTTTAAAGTCGGGGTGCACAAAGAAGTTTCTAAAAATGCCTTTTTTATGTAATCTGTCTTTTAATTATGCATGTCATGAAATGCTGTGACTTCTGAAGATAAAAAAGAGAAATCTGACAGTTTTAGCATTTAATTTAAATGGACAATTTTATGGGTCACTGCTATTTTAATATAAGAGATTTAATTAAGATCTGAAAGATTGTTGACTATAAGTTCGACATGGTCTGATTTGATACATCTGTACAAGAAGATAGTTAACATAAAAATATAAATGCATACTTTGAATCTATCTCTCTTCCACATCTTCACACCTCATCTAAAATGGGCAGGTCTGCTTATAAAAACAGTTACCTCGGTTTTTAGCCTTTTCAAGATGATTTCACGATTTACCTATACAAATACACTATAAAATGTGTAAAGACTTACAAAGTTAAAAGGGGTACAAAAAAAGTTTGACTAAATGCATTTTAAAGCAGTGGCATTTGTTAAAGTTAATAGCAGCAATTACAGCTGAAATTTCCTAAGTTTGTGTTCACATTTTCAAACTGGATTTTTTCCCATTCTTCTTGGCAAAATTGCTCTTGCTTCATCAGTTTGGACAGAGACCATTTGTGAACAGCAATTTTTAAGTCATTATACAGATGTTCGATTGAATGCTCCACTCCAGAACATAAGCCCATTAGTCCAGTGTGACTTTTGCTGGAACACTGTCCTGCTTAAAATGAATTATCTTGTACGTGTGCACTTAATGTCTTCATCCTACAAAGCATTGCTAATGATGATACGATGCAAACTCTGAACTCATTGACAACTGTCATTGACTTTATGCACAGTCCCAACCTTTTTTTTTATTAGATTTTTTTTTTTTTTTTTAAGAATTACATACTTTTATTCAGCAAGGGTGCATTAAAATGGTCAAAAGTGACAATTAAGACTTTTACATTGCTACACAAAACATCAAATAAATGCTGTTCTTTTGAACTTTCTATTCATTAAAGAATCTTGAAAACATGTTACCACAAAAATATTAAGCAGCACAACTGTTTTTAACATTTATAATAAGAAATGTTTCCTGAGCAGCAAATCAGCATATTAGAATGATTCCTGAAGGATCATGTGACACTGAAGATTAGTGTAATGATGCTGAAAATTCAAATTTGCTAACACATGAATAAGTTACATTTTAAAATACATTAAAACAGAAATGCATAAGAGACTTAAAAAAAAAAAAAACCTTACTAACCCCAAATTTTTTAATGGAATGGATGCAGGAGATAATGATCTGAGCGACTTTGACAAGGGCCAAATTGTTATGGCAAGGCGACTGGGTCAGAGTATCTCTGAAATAGCAAGGCTTGTGAGCTGCTCCTGGTCAGCAGGGATGAGAATTTAACAACAGTGGTCCAAGGAGGGAAAACCTACAAACTGATGACAGGGTGTTGGGATCCCAAGGCTCATCGATGCATGAGGGAGTGGATATTCAGTGTTTAGCTCTTTTGGTGTGATTCGTGTTTCCTTTCTTGAATGCATTAATTTGACTGTATAGCTTAAAATCTCATTCTATATACATTTCCTTGACATTAAACTGAAGGGATGTAAAACTATGTGCCTTCATTTGAAGGTATCTTTTCCAAAGATCTAAAACATACTGACCCCATCTCTGTAGTCCGAGAGAAACAGCTGGACTGTTTATGAGGACCAATATAACACGCTACAAATTACAAGTTTATCATGTTATGACCAACAACAGGAATTTACAGTGTGTGTTTTACAAGCAGCAGTAAAACACATCACAGAGTAAAATCCATCAGGTGTCCACTCTAGACTCCCTCAGACGTGTCATCTTTATATGTGTAGTTAATGTTCTTTGACAAATTTGGAAATGCATAACATTAAAACATCCGAGCAAATGAATGCTGTTTTTAGCAAAAGAGCTCTGTGCTGTCAAAACAATTTCACAAAATTGGACCAAAGGCAAACTTGATTTGACCCCTTGATGACCTCTCTATACTGTCAGCTGAGGATGCTCCAGTGCCCAGAAACCAGAAGCATCTATTTAACATTGCAACTGCTCAGAGAAAGATTTGGAGAACACAAAAATCCTTTACAACAACTGCACTCTTTCTGTCAGGGTCTTCATATTATACAGTTTAGAACCTTTTAGGAGTTCCCATCATAGGATCATTTTATGCATTTAGTTTAAAATAATTCATTTTGTTTTAATTTATTTTTTAATTTTAATTACATTTTATGAATTAAACAGCTTGCACATTTACTTTATCACTAAAAAAAATAAATAACCCGTTAAATATGAAAGTATCATGCAATCATTTAAGATATTTCTCCTTGCAGAACGTTTTTGGCTATTCTTTAAAATTGAGTCAAGAACCCTAAGGGTTCTTAGAAACCCCACTTTTTTTTTTTTTTTTTTAATAAGAGTGTGCTCAAAGAAAGATTTGGAGAACACAAAGGCTATGTTCACACTGTCAGTCCAAATCCGATTATTTGTGTGTCCGGTTGGAATCTAATCTAAATTATTGACTGTCCACACTGTGTATCATAACTGTTCAGATCCAATTTGTGTGTCCCGTTGTGCTCTTTCATTTTTGAATATCTGCATTGGTTTCTATGGCAATGACGTTGCGTTGGTAGGCATACACCAAAAACAACAACAGGTGTTTGCAATACAGATGTTGTCTTATTTACAACATGACAATGTGTAGCTGCTGCGCCGGACTGCTACATCTTCTGAGGCAGCGGCAGAAATGTAGGAGACTGGTATGCGTGGCCTTATTCCGTGCTGTCGTCTCCACCAGTCTCAAAATTCAACATGTCAACTATAATGCTTTAAGAGCTGAAATGTGTCACATTACTAGTAAAGTCAAGTCAAGTCACTTTATACAATACAGATTGTTTCAAAGCAGCTTTACAGTATTAAGAGGAAAATTATTCAATGATACAAACAGAGTTGTACAGCAGCTCTAAAAAAAATAGTGTAATTGTTCAGCTGAAGTCAGTTCAGTGTCGATTTAGTTTCATTGTAAAGATCATCAATTATTAAATTAGTTCATTTCATCTATAAAGCAGTTCTGCAGAAAACAGTGATGTCATCATCCAGCTCAGTTCAGTTCAGTTCTCACCCAATAGTGTCAGTGCAGTCAAATCAATAACATTGTTGAATATTAAGTGTCCCTAACTAAACAAGCCAGATGCAACAGGTATGGCATTTGTGTAATCAAGCACTAAGATCTAGTAACACTAATAGAGAGATACAACCATGGTAAGATGAGCAAATCGTTTGTAACTCTAATGAGAGCAGTCTCAGTACTATAATATGCTCTAAATCCTGAAAGGAAATCCTCGCAGATATCATTTCTTTCTAATAAGGAACATACAGTAGTTGTGAGGATACTGCCTTTTCTAGTATTTTGACAGAAAAAGGAGATTCAAGATAATTGTAATTGTAACTAATAATTCAGTAATTAACTAGTTCTCTAGGATCATGTTGTGTTTTTTAATAAGAGGTTTAATAACAGCCAGCTTAAAGGTTTTTGGTACGTATCCTAATGACAGTGCTTAATTAATAATATTAAGAAGAGGATCTGTGGCTTCTGGAAGCTACTCTTTCAGTAGCTTAGTCGGTATAGGGTGTAACATACATGTTGGTTTTGATGATTTAACAAATTTAGACAATTCTTCCTCTCCTATAGCAAATAATTAATGGAATTGTTCCTCAGGTGGTCTATAGCACAATGTCTGATGTGATACTGTAGTAGACGGTTGCATGGTTATAATTTTCTCTTTAATAGTATCAATCTTACAAGTAAAGAAATTAATAAAGTCATTACTGCTGTGTTGTTTGGAAATGTCTGAAGTTGAAGCTTTATTATTTTTTTACTGTATCAAAAAAAAAAAAAAAAAAAAAAAAAAAAAAAATTCTAAGGTTGTGTTTGTTCTCTTCTAAGAGTTGAAAAGTAAGCAGATCTAGCCGTTTTTAAAACCTATCTGTATGCAGTAACACTGTCCTTCCACAAAATGCAAAATACCTTTATTTTTGTTTTCTTCCAGCTGCATTCCATTTTTCGTGCTGCTCTCTTGAGGGTGCAAGTGTGCTCGTAATACCACAGAGTCTGACTATTTTCTTTAATCTTCTTTAAGCGCAAAGGAGCAACCTTATCTAAAATGCTGATAAAGAGAAAGTCAATAGTTTCTGTTGCAACATCAAGTTCTTCTAAGCTATGTGGTATGCTGAGGAGTTGAAACTGATCAGGAAGATTATTTATAAAGCAATCTTTAATGGTAGAAGTGATAGTTGTATCATATTTGTAAAAGGGAGTTGGTTTTTCAGCCTTGGCTAAATGGAATATACACAAGACTTGATAGATGTCATTGCTCTGCTGCAGAATTTTGGTGCCATCAACATCAATTCCATGTGACAATATTAGATCTAAAGTATGATTATGACAATGAGTGTCTAACTCTAGTAGAGTTTAGAATGTCTATAAATGCCAATCCCAATGCATCTTTTTCATTATCTACATGGATATTAAAATCACCAACAATTAATACTTTATCTGCAGCCAGTACTAACCGATAGAAAATCAGCAAATTCTTTGATAAAGTCTTTATGGTGCCCTGGTGGCCCTGGTATATACAGTAGCCAGAACAAATGTCAAACGGGATTTATCACTTACACTAGATATTGTTACATAAAGCACCATCACTTCAAAAGAACTATACTTGAAACCTCTGAGTAATACCCAAAATATAAATATATAAACATGAGCCTTTCAGACGAGGCTCATGTTTATAACATTAATCTAGAGGGGTAGACTCATTTAAAGTAATGTAATCATCTGATTTTTGCCAAGGTTTCTGTCAAACACAGCACATCTAGGTTATGATCTGTGATCATAACTAAAGTAAAATTGGTTATGAATGAAGAGCTCTTGAATTGTAATAGTTCTGCTTTCTTTAGTAATAGCTCAGCTCATGATGACACTATGTAGAGCCAACGGCATGTCACAAGTTGTGGCACATTTGATATTTACAGACAATCATTCCCTCTCATCTCACTGAAGAGACTATGTATTTCATCACATGAATAAAACGGATCACACAAGGTTTGCCTGCAGCTCTCACCTCCTAAGAAAAGCTGAAACCCCTCTACACAGCCATTGAGCATTGGATTATTCACAATTAAAATGTTGAATGGCTGAGAGCAATGTTTTCTTCACAGTGGATTCGTTTTATTCAGCTTATTTATCTGCCCTCTGAGACAGCCATTGTACATAGAGAAAAAAATGTCCCACACACACTCAGAGAGGAAGATGTGATGGGCATCACAACTCTCCATGAGTTCATCTTTGCAGAACTGAACAGCCAGAATCCCCTACAGCAGCATGACAGATCCAAAACCACAAAATCACCAGTGGGCCTGTGAGCATAAATTAATGCATCTATATCTGACAGTCATGATGGAGACAGCTTTAACCATTGACTGTCTGATGCATACTGAACACATCAATACTTTAGGCAATAAAGAGTCATTATCGCAGCTTTAATAATAAATAATAATTTCTTAATCTTTTTTTCTTCTTGTTTTTAGATACATTAATTAGGTAATATATAGTCTAGCATATACTGTATGTAAGGGATAATCCACAGCTAGCTGTGCTTTAAACAATTTTAATGCACAGTGTGGAGACAAAGAACCACCTGACGTGAAGCGGTTAGAATTGTTTAATGCACAGCTAGTCGTGAATTATCCCTGCTTATAAATTTGACTGGAAGGGTTAAAATTATTATTTTCGTCAGCTACCTATGACTTATTAGATCTAGCATTCTGTCTGCTTTTAATCAGATACAGAGATAAAGTAAGGTTACATTTATTTGATTGAATTCTAACATTTATTTGAATGAATAGGAATGAATTCTAACATTTATTACAGAGAGATGTGCCTGTGAATTATCTGCATCTGTGCAGCGTCTGTCTACTATGAAGCTGTAAGTTGAATTACTTCAAAAACAGCGATGTTACTGAGTAATGTTGTATAGTTTCAGTAGTGAAGCTAATTTATGCATAAAAATTGCAGGGCATTGACAACAAGTCTCTGTGCTGAATGTTTCTGTGCATGAACATTAATGTTTCTCTGTGTGTGCAGTGCGATCTCCGATCTCTGTGTGCGAAAGAGATAGGAGCTGTAATTGCATGACTGAAATCTAGCTGCCCAAGAGGCATTTCAAAGATGGCCGCCGAGTGAAATTTCTTTGCTTTAAAGGGACTTTGGTAGAGTATTATGAGAACAAAAGAAAAAGAAAGAGCGTGTTATTACCTGTGTTTTGTATAGCTTTCTTGCTCTAAGTCATAAATAATAAATGTAAAAATGTATGTAAAAATAATAAATCAGTTTGCCTTTGTCTTTGTACGCTGATAAAAGGATATATTTGTTGTTGCATCCTTTCAAGGGTTAAGGGGATGTATATATATATATATATATATATATATATATATATATAGCAAATTAGCTCAAAAAGGAAATATGTATAATTAATTACAATGAATTTATAATTAATTATAAATATTTGGATTAGTTTCAGAATTTACTGTAGCAGAATTAATATTACAATTATTTAATCAGTTCATCCACAGAACAGACAGCATAATCAGTTATCAATTCTAGGAAATAAAATTATCTTCCTGGCCAAGAAAGAATAACCTTTTCCTACTGTATACAGTACTAACAGGGTAATAGCATGTAGCTAGATCAAAATGTTTAAGTGACTTTAATTTTGTGAGCGGCAAACACAGTGACAATAAAGCGTGGATATAATGGTTTAATTAAAAAAAAAAAAAAAAAACTATGGGTAGGCTACACACAACTAAACTAAGCAAATATTATATACAGAACACAGAAAGTAAAGAAAGAGAGAGAGAGAAGAGAATAGAATGGCAAGATTACAATCATTTAACCACAACCATCAAAGAATCAGGGTCACCTTAAAAGGGGCACGATAACTTAGAAACGCATCTAAAGGCTACAAACAGGTACTTGCATTTACTTCAGTTGCTGAACAAGTCCAGATGCGGTAGAGTCTGGAGATCCTTGATGATTTTGCTAGGAGTGTGCTGAAGTGTTCATTTGGGTTCTTCTGGGTGGTCCACGTTGAATCCAATGAAGTTAACTTGAAGATAAATTTGCCGGAAGGAGACAGGAAACGTGTTGTCTCGAAAGAGATTGAGTGAAGATGCACCTGATCTGAGGACTCTTAAAGGCCCTATCAGTTCACACCCATTTGGTTAGGTGACCAATCAAAGATGACCAGGAGAAAGTCTTTGTGCTATCTTATTCCTATTTGCATGTTTATGGTGGCATGGAGAATTTGTGCAGTTTTTAAACAAAGGTATGATAAAAATGTGATGATGCATTTTTATCATAACATACCATACACCGTTAATTATGAAATAAAAATAGTTTTCTTTTGATAGCAAGCAAGACAGGGATTTGAAGACATTAAAACAGTGACACATACTTACACTTGGATATTAAACATTTTGAGTTTCACTACAGAGTTATAACTAAGCTAATATGACATGAGCACATTCATAACACAAGAGAAAATACAGTTGGGAAAATACAGTTGGGAGAGTTTGATTGTGGGTAAATGGAGCAATGTCCTTTTTCTATGTGTATTGAAAGTTTGTCTCTAGTCTCTGGACCAAATGGCTAGCGATGTCTGGTCTCCTGTGCTTCTTTTAAAGCTTGCGGAGAGCTCTAGACACTGTTTCTATTAAGGTCGTTCAAGGGAGTCGAGGTGATAACGGCCTTTGTAGAGAAATGGTTTTGCGACTCTTTGGGGCCGGTGACTTAGTTTGAACAAATGGGGAGAGAAAGATTTTATGATGCCTAAAGCATTTTGATCACGTCCATTCGTTACATTATAAATATATATATACACACACACACACACATTTGACGAATATATATATATATATATATATATATATATACACACACACACACACACACACAAATTTGATGAATAGAAAGACAGCATTTATTTGAAATAGAAATGTTTTAATAATAATGATAATAATAATAATAATAATAAATGTCTTTACTGTCAATAATGATCAGTTTAATGTGTTCTTGCTAAAGAAAAGTATTAAGAAACAATTTACTGACCACAAACATTTGAACAGTAGTGTATTGTATATATCACCTTTGTCTCAGATGTTTCTCTTTGAATGGCTCAAAAAAAAGAAAAAAGAAAAACACCTGCGTGCAACAGTTTACTCCAGCGATTAGGGTGGTGGAAAGAAAAAGTGACAGGCTTCAGAGGGACAGGTGGCAGAGAGGGGGGATTAAAGCGGCGTATCTGTCACTGAGAAATTGTGGGATGCGGTTGATTCCATTCAGAGCTAGTTAGCATGCTCAGTGCTTTATATCTGTGGCTGACAAGGTCTTACGGCAAGATCACTGGAGAGCAGCAATTGATGGATTGTTTCAGGTGCTCAGACAGTCACTGAGCTGTGGCTGACATGTCAAGAGCAACAAAGAACATGCTAATGAGCATGTGTTTGGGTGTTTTTGTGTGTGGCACACCTCTCACACGCAGACCCAAGTGCTTAGCTGAAACGTTATTTCAAAGTGAAATGGTTTCACTAAACAGCTATGCCACTTTAGCATTCTATATTTTTAAATCATTAATATTGAGTTTACATGCTAGTGCAAGATGAATCTTTTTTCTGAAAGACAAATATTGAAATTTTGAAATAAATAGATGATAGATAGATAGATAGATAGATAGATAGATAAAAAATATTAAAATAATACAATTACAATAAAGTTTACAACAACACAACTAAATGACATTCTCAATTTGTGTAAAAAAATAAATGATCACAATACAAATAGGATATATACTGTATATATTCACACAAAAAAAATATAGCAAGAATTTTATGTTTGTATCACAAACTGTTCTGACAGGTTGAAGATCCAAATGCAGCTTAATTAGGACAATCCAGAATCATAATCCATAAAACAGGCGATGAGTCAAACACACGGGCAAACAGTCCAAACATAAAACAAGGTCCATGAGACAGGCAAACAGGGAAATACAGGAAACCAGGCAGAAAGTCAAAACATGGGTAACCAGAGGGAGAGCGCTCAGAAATGTAGTGTGACACTTAACAAGACTTCGCACTGAATGACAGAAAACACAAGGATTATATAGGCAGGGTCAATACTCCCGTTTTTCCCAGGAGTCTCCCGTATTTCACACCCATCTCCCGCCCCCTCCCGTTTTGTTATTTCTCCCGGGAAACTCCCGTAATTTGTATGGCCCAAAACTCTTTTTATATGAATAATCACATTAATATATTATTTCAAGGTTGTCCAGTTGCCAGATCTTGAATGAAACACATTCCACTCACAAAATCGACATACAAATACAAATTTCAACCCATTTGTGACCTGGCAACCTACAACTCAGTTGCGATGTTGATATCTGCGCAGGTAGTAGACGCGGGACGTTGCATCAAGCATCACTGGTAGAAATGGGAAGAGAAGACTCGGTGGTGCTCTGGTGAAAAAAACTAAATATACATGTAAATTTAACAACAGCTGGACAGAAGAATTAAATTTCATATCTCGAAGCCATATCAACAATGCCCACACCTTTGCAAAGTGTCTCGCACTTATTTTAATATCGGACACGGTGGGAAAAATGATGTTACTCAGCACATTAAATCACAATGGCACAATTGAGCAGCAGAGGCACAGAAGGGTACGCCGGCCATTTCGACCTTCAATGTAATGTTAATGTACAATGTTAAATACATGAAATAGATGTGTTTTTGTTACGTTCTACAGTTACATGCACCACAGTTTTTAACTGCTGTGCAGTGTTTCTGTTTATGCAATAAAATCTGTAATAATAATAAAAATAAATAAGTCATGCTTATTCATGTTTTTGTTTTGTCTGTCTGTCTTTTTTTGTCTGTCATGCGTATTCATGTTTCTTTTGTTCTTTTGAGTACCAATATCAAGTTCTTCCTTTCAGCCTAGCTTTGTCAGCTCACATTTTCACGAAGTGTGTGGATGCAGCTCTGGCTCCGCTGCAACTCCAGGGCATCTGCATACTAAACTATATCTACGATTGTTTGATTCTAGCTCAGTCGGAGCATCTGGCGTTTTGACATCGAAATTTCATTCTTGCCCATATGAGAAAATGCCAAGAAGAGTGTGCTCTCTCCGTTTGGGCGTGGTTTGGGATTCGACAACGATGCAGGCACGCCTGTCTCTTGCTCGTATCGCTTTGATTCTTTCAGCCGTGAAGGGGCTTTTTGTTGTCGTGTTACGCTAACGATGGATGCATCCTACGCGTGTTGGGGGACGATCATAAGTGGTCGCTTAGCTCAAGGTCTGTGGCAGAATTATCATCTTTCATGGCACTTAAATTGTCTGGAAATGCTGTCCGTGTTTCAGGCCCTGAAACACTTCCTCCCAGACCTGAGAGGCCATCATGTGCTTGTCTCTTACATAAACCATCAGGTGGGGCTGCAGTCACGCCCCTTATACAAGCTGGCTCACCAGATCCTCCTGTGGGCTCAAGGGAAGCTGCTTTCTCTGAGGGCAGTATACATCCGGGATATTTAAATTAGGGAGCAGACAACCTGTCAAGGCAGGGGCCAAGGCCCAGGGAATGGAGACTTCACCCCGAGGTGGTGGAGCTCCTATGGGAGAACTTCGGTCAAGCAGAAGTAGATCTGTTCGCATCTCCAGAGATGACACACTGTCCACTATTGTTCTCCCTCACTCATCCAGCTCCTCTGAGGCTGGACGCTATGGTAAAGACTAGGGATGACCCTGAATAGTCGACGATTCGATGCTTCGATGGGAGGAGCCTGATTTGACTACCGATCTCACAGTCGAATCTTCACAGAGGTGTTATGAAACGAGATATGGGGGTGCTCAATATCTGATTTTACACAGACGTACCGGTTCTCACCCAATAGGTTAATATACAGCCCATTATGATAATGCTGTAAATGAAAATGTGGAAAGAAAGAAGCTTTTAATAAATATTTTTAATGTGCATGAATAAATCCAACCACCCCTGTGACAGATTTAAGTTTCACTTCCATGATCCGTGACCGACAGAGGAGCATCTTGTTGGCAGGGATTAAATCTTTAACAATGTCTGGGAAAAGAAAATCTAAAGTGTAGAATTGGATGCACTTTGAAATGGTAAAAGATGATCCAAAAAAAGTAAGATGCAAGTTGTGCCAACAGCTCATGTCCTACCACTCAACAACAACAAACACTGCGGCGCGCTTCTGCCGGCCAATGTTAACGAGTTAACTAGCATGCTATTTGAAAAGACTCAAACGGACAAGGGCAGATCGCGTTAAAGACTGGATTTTTTTCTCTCAATCAGGTAGGGTACAAGTGATTTCAAAACATTTCAGCCGGTTCTAATTTGATTTTTGGATGCTGTGAAAGTTTAGCTAAAAAGACTGCCACTCCAGTTTAGCGTTTATTGTCTCTGCAGTCAAAAAGACAAAGTTGACAATTCTGGCTATACTTTTGTTATTTTAATAATTTCTTTAATTTTAATTTATTTATTGATCACTCTGGGTTATCTAATTGAACTATTTGTGGCTTGTGTTTTGAATATATGCTCCCCTGCACTTTAGGCATTTTGCACTTGTGACTTGATTATGACTAATTCATTTTTTTAAATAATTTTTATTTATTCGAACGGTATATTCTGTTCTAATTCAATTCTGTAAATTATTTTTTTATTGTTTTTTGGTGCATCGATGTTACTCTGTAGATTAGTTAAAGCTTGCTCGCACAGGCAATTTAGCCGTTTTAATTTGATTTGTCGACATGTGAAATGCATATCCATCTGCAGTGTAGCCTTTCTGCAGTTACTTATATATATTTTTAAGGTTTATTGATCCAAAATGTTTTTATTCATTTTCTTCTATATCTTTGTGTGGTGTTCTGTACATCGTGGCTATGAATGTTCATCCACATTGCCTTTCATTTCAGTTTAAAAAAGATAAAAATCATTGTCAGTTTCGTCTATCACTTGACAGGCAGTTTGGTCGCTTTATTAGAAAGTTGTTTCTCTGTGCTGTGTGTGAAAGAGACTAAAATTTGTCTTAAGGCGCGGGTGTAGGCCTTAATTCATTTTCCCCGTCCTGCTCCATCTCGTGCACAGTTGAGTGGGCGAGCCTTTCAAAGTAGCCTATACTCCTTTGGCCTTAAAGGATTAGTCCACTTTCAAATAAAATTTTCCTGATAATTTACTCACCCCCATGTCATCCAAGATGTCCATGTCCTTCTTTCTTCAGTCGAAAAGAAATTAAGGTTTTTGATGAAAACATTCCAGGATTATTCTCCTTATAGTGGACTTCAATGGACTCCACTGTTGAAGGTCAAAATTACAGTTTCAGTGCAGCTTCAAAGGGCTTTAAACGATACCAGACGAGGAATAAGGGTCTTATCTAGCAAAACGTTTTTCTAAAAAAAAAAATACAACTGTATATGCTTTATAAACACAAATGATCGCCTTGCAAGTGGTTCCACCATTCCGCATTCTTCAAAAAGCTTACGCTGTATGTCCTACACCTTCCCTATTCAAGTTACGGAACGAACGCAGCGCCAGTTCCTCCTTTTTTCTTTCTTTTTTTTTAAAACAATTTCCATATTCATTTGTCCTCAGAAGTCTGAAGAACTCATGTGTTTCATGTCTAACACAAAGTAAAGAGGAACATAGAAAGGGCTAATGAGGTCTCGAGTGGATTTGTCCGGGTCCAACCTTCACTGCAACACAAATGACACTTTAGTTAATCCAATTACTCTTAGATCATGATCAAAAATGCATAAGCCTATGAAATGATCCCATCTCAGAAAGGCCATGATGGCCTTGTTATGGTCCTCTCCACCTAGACCTTCTCTTGTTCAGGATGTTAAAACCTTAAATCGCTGTATTTTACATTATATTCTCTCAGGTAATTTTGAGTGTTTCATGCAAAGAAAAATTTCCCATTGCTAGCACTATGCTCTACAAGTTGAGCTACAGGAACAGCATGATACATGGATAGAATTGTTCTTGAGGTGCATGAACAGCAATCTAAAGATTCTTCAGATAAAGTTTTAATCTATTTAGCTTCTTAATATTCTGACTGTCCTATAGAGTTAATCAAACTTTACTAAATATTGAACTTCAGGCAGCTGACACACTGAGTCGGCGAGTTTTCTTTTGTTACGGTCAGCGCATTTCAATAAGCCTCCGCAACAGAGTTCGAATGAGATAAAGTTTATTAATAATTTACAGGCTGTCCTCATGGCCTGAGCTATGCTAGATCATTTAGGCTCAAGTGTACGCCTTAGTCTGCTGTCAGCTTTCTGTCAAATACAGTTTTTATGTCACTATTTCCAAGGTCAAAATACTGGTAGCATAAGATGTACAGTGAGAGGTCACATCACAAAACTCGACCGCTAAAAAGACTCTCAGAGCTGTTTGGATCTCCCAGACTCCTTCAAAAAGGTTCAGAACAATCTATAGAGCAATCCATCACACCGCTAGTCATATGACAGCTAACTTCCTGTCTCACACAGTGTGACCTAGAGAGGCTTTATGAGCCACAAGCCATTCATAAACCATAATGCTCTACCATTCACATACCAGATGCAATGTGTGTTAAGAAGGGTGAGTTTCATTTAGGCTGCAAGTCTTAATGCACAGATCCGATCTTTTGACCATATCCGATTTTTTTTCAATGACACAGGAGTTGCATTTACAGGGGAATATCCGATCTGTCCGCTTACACGGCAGGCGCAAACGCAAGTATCCGATTCATATCTGATTTATTTCCACATATGAATGAGGCCTGAAACCGATCTGTGAATATCGGAATCCATGCGCTTTTTTCCTGCTTACACGGTCGTAGCTCTTATCCGATCTGTGTGCCACATGAGTGGAAAAAAAATCGGAATTGGGTCACTTGAACCATGCAGTGTAAATGGGGCCTTAAAGTCAGTAGTCTAGCACAGAGGTTATTAAACTGGGAACATGAAATTATTTATTTAAATTATGCAGCATATTACCCAATGCCGTTTCCATATTTACTCAAGATCGAGGCATTTTAATCAGTTTAATTTTGACATCAGTCACTTCACTGAAAACTTGCCAGCTAAGAAATACATAATTATTTCCTTATGAATCATCTGTTTTCAAATCCACATCATTTAAGTATCACAACATCAATGTTTGCCAAACAAATAATGTGCACAATACACAGTACATGCATTTCCTGGAAAACCCACACTAGATGTTTTCAATGCACCATCGCTTTCCGAGAAGAGGGAGAAAATGGCGGCCTGAGCGGCTTCAACATGCCTGTCAGAGACGATAATGTGCAAAATACACAACATACATGAGTATAAATTGGTTCTTCACTTTTTTGAAATTGAATCAGAATGATCAGGGAACTGAGTGAAATACTTCACACTGCATGCTAAAGAGAATAAACACCAATCCAATTGAAAAACTTTGCTGAGTTAGTGAACATTGTTCAGTGTGTTGGTTTTGATGTACCTTTTTATGAACTAAGCATTCTGATTCTGACATTCCTAATTTGAATATTTTCAATAATTTTCTATTCTTGACTGATCTTTTTCCTTTTCTTTTTTGTTTATAATTTTGGCAATAGATGAACGAGTGATTTTTGAGATGAGTCCCTGTAGTTGTACAATTTGACCAAATTTTCATATGGTGATGTAATATATATTATAAACTTGACAGGTGATTTTTATAAAATGTAGTTTGATTACTATCTTCTAAGTTGTTTAAAAGATTAAGGTAATTATCGAAGTTTGATAAAATGTTAATTTTCCACTGAAAAAGATAGATTTTTACATGATTTGTTACATTTAATTACCCCTTAGCAGATTTTGACTCATATAAAGGACATTTTCAATTTGTGTAAAAAAAAAAAAAAAAAAAAAAAAATCTATACATACAAGTAATTTGAAAAGTAGCAGAAGCATGCAGAATTCATGGTAAAATGTAGCTGAATGCATGGTAAAAACTTTTCAAGAGTTTTCAATGTGATTTTTATATACATAACAAAAACTCTGAAATCTCTGGATCTTTTATATTTTACAAAATATACCGTATATAAATGTTCAGCTTGAGCTGAAGTCCTTTTCACAAAACAGTTGTTGGAGAAACTAAGAACAGATGATGTGCAGCTAGTCAGGGTTCCTCAGCAGTAAGTCAGTATTCTCTTTAAACTGAGGCACATACAGGCGTTCATCAGCCGGGTGTGAGATCTGTGGTTCATAGTGGGAGTCTGATGTATAGGTTCTGTGTAGGAGGGCAGTACACTGACAAGAACACAATGAAAAACAACCCCTTCTACATACGGTCCTGCCAAACTGTCAGAGAGATGGCTTCATCTGCCATTCCTCACAGCTGCATGCTACAAAGAGCCCACCAGCAGCTCTGAGCCCAGAAGACACTGGAAATACTGAGTTTTGAAAAATCACCAGCTTGTAAGAAATGATTAAATAAATGTAAATGACAGTGCTTTTGTGGATTAACAGCTGCGCTGGACCGTCAAATCATTCACTATAAAGTGAGTACAGGTATTTGGAATTTCTTCTGTGGTCAGGGTTATTATAGTTAAAAACTGACTAACAATAAAAAAACAATAAAACGATAATAATAATAAAAACTTTACAATAAGGTCCTATTTGTTAAGTAAGTATCTCAGAATAAACCCGACAGGGTGATCAGGACCCTTGTATCAGCCTGAAGGGGTTTATTCTGAGATAACAACCGGATGGATGTACATCATCCCGCTTATTACACGGCTACTTGCCACATAAGTAAATAATTTGACACGAAATATTGATCTGAGTCGATCTGAGTCCGCTTCCGCGGAGAGAGCAGTTGCTCGCGCGGCAAGTTCAAACTAGACAGAAACACATTTAAGAGGTACAGCCATACAGCATATTACACGGCATTTCGCCACATAAATAATTATGGGGATAAGATATTGATCTGAGATTAAACTGATTTAAAATTGTAACTATTTGTTATCTTAATCCATTACAGTGAACAAAACAATAGTCGCAAAATGGCAGCAGCTGCGTTTGTATGAAACGAGAGAGCAAGTCCGCGATACCGGATGACATAATTAAATAACTAGACAAAATTTGACTGATTTTTAATATTTTATTAGCTCACCAAAGGCAAAACTTCCATGAGGAAAAACCGTTCCTAGCAAGCATATAGCGCTGCAGACTTCGGTAACCCGGATGAGCCTATGTTAACTGTTTTCAGCGGTTGTTATCGGGGATTAACATACCGCTGGATGGCGCCATTGACCAATCAGAATCAAGTATTCCACAGAGCCATGTAATAACGTTAGTTAATGCATTACCTAAGATGGGGAATACATTTGTTACAGTATTTATTTATCTTTGTTAACGTTAATAAATAAAGCTAAAAAATGTGACTGTTCATTGTTAGTTCATGTTAGCTCAGGTCATGAAATAATATTACCAGATACAACTTTTGATTTTAATAATGTAGTAAATGTTGAAATTAACATTAACTTACATTATTAAATGCTTTAGAAGTATTTTTCATTCTTAGGTCATATTAACTAGTTAACTAATGTAAAGTGTTAAAAAAACTTTTGTAACGTGTTAATGCGATTAATTCTATGTGGAATAATTGAAAGCAAATAAATAAATTACTGAAGCACGTGAAATTGCGTCATTAACGTAATTTACGTCACGCAGTTAGATGATCTTGGGAGTCGGGAGTTTATCACACTGAGCATCTACAATAGTGCAAACACCTATAACCCTGGTAGGGTAAAAAATCTCTATTCTAACCCTTTAACCCCCAGGGGTCTGAGTGATTCTGGGGCCCTTGAGATGTTTTGACATGCCCTGACATTTGTGCTTATTTCAGCTACTTATAAGATACTATTGGCCAACAAGTAATTTTGCTGTATTCAGCACAAACTCAGCTACAATAATATGTGAGAAAAATAGATGTACGTGTTTGCATTTTTGAGGAAATAATGTTTATGCGTGGTTATTGAAAAAAACAAAAAACTTAAGTCACTGAAATACAGCCACAAAACCAATAATAAATACGTGTTCACAAGACTTCTGGGTATTGGAGGTTGTAGGCTAGAGTTTTTGCTTCAAAATGATGTAAAAATTATCCTGCCTACTCGTTCATATAAAACAATATAATGATTTAAATTTTGTAAGACACTTTTTGTCAAGGAAGACAGTATGCGTGGAGGCGTGAATCTTCATGAATAATGCTGTGATTCACACCTGAGAAGACAAAGACCCGCATAATGACCTGCATAATGAGCTCTTTCAGGTAGGAAGGCTATGTGAGGGAAAATTAATCAAAGTACAAAGTAGTTTTTTTTTTTTTTTCTGGTAGTTTATTCAGAATATAGTTAACAATATAAATGAAACACATTTAGAATAAATGAGGGCACATTTTGAATATACAGTTTTACCTGAAAATAGATCCTGTTCAAAGATATAAGTGAACATCACTTAGCTGGCATTCCAAGGTGGTTGGTGTTTCTGCACTGGAGAAAAAGATTCCTGCTTCCAGTCAGTGATATACAATTATAACTGTTTCCAACACTGGTAATAACTGAGTATCAAATCAGCATATTAGAATGATTTCTGAAGGATCATGTGGCTCTTTGTGCAAAATGAAAGAGTTGGTGGAAGCAATGTCCAAGAAGTGCAGAAAAATCTTTCTGTACCACTTCATGTTTTTTTGCTGTG
Organism: Mylopharyngodon piceus; assembly: GCA_039654765.1. NCBI lineage: Eukaryota > Metazoa > Chordata > Actinopteri > Cypriniformes > Xenocyprididae > Mylopharyngodon > Mylopharyngodon piceus. Next base: position 16,525,827 of record CM077458.1, on the reverse strand, counting down.
TTGTGTAGTACTGTATCAGCTGATCAGACAGGTCAACGCCCCCCATGTGTTTGTTGTATCTCTTGGGATCTCTTTGGAACAGGTGTTTGGAAATTTTCATTGTCACATCTGTGTAAAAAAAAAAAAGAAAGAAAGCATGAGCATGCTGATAACACCATCACTATGGCCATGCATAACAAAGACAGCAGTTATTGTTATGTCATACAAGAACATATACTTTTGTATTATGACGATGTAGACCACATGTATGATAAACTAACCAAAACTGGGTGAAATATATTATGAATATGTTTAGAGAGTATCACATTACAAGCATTTACACTTGAGCATATGTACACAAACATTTGTAAGTGACATTGTAAGGCAATTTTGTCAAAAGCTAGCCAAAACTAGCTGAAATATAGTCTGAAAACTCATATGAGTTTTAGATTATCACCATGCACAACAAAGACAACAGTTTCTGTAATGCCATACATGTACATACGTTTTGAATTAAGAATTTTTTTTGAATAATCAAAGAAATTATAATATTATCATTATCAATCAGTAATGGCCATGCATAACAAAGACAGCAGTTTTCGTACAAGAACGCATACTTTTGTATTATGACGATGTAAACACTATTACATCTGTAAAATATTACGTCTGTGCACTTACTCAGTACGATTCTCGATCGCACAGAACTGAACGACACCCGTGTGCCCCTGTGCGCGGTGCTGGTGAAGGCGAGCATGATGCAGACACATTCCTAAACAAATAAAACACTGTTAGCATACATTGTCCAAAGTAAACGGATGGGCAATTAGTGGGTATGGGCGCACAATGTATGTATATATCTTCTGACGATAGGCCATAGGACGGACAAATATCTATTGGCCGTAGGCCGCGAGTATCTGTTGATGGGCCATATAGACCGCACGTATTTAGTGCATTTCACATCTTTATTCACTATATTTACAATAGTGTGAAAATTCATACGAGTTTTATATTATCAGAAAAAGAATTATAAAACACTAAACAACTTACCTCGTACTTTTATCCTCCTCAGGGTCAATTCGCTGTTCGTACAACCGTTCGTCATCTCAATCATCCTTCGAGGAAAAGGTGAATTCTTCCTCGCTGTCCAGAATCATCTGAAGGGCTTCTTTACCGGAGTATCGCGCCATCCTCAAAACGCGACGAACGTTCAGTGAATCTGATGTTTCTGTGGCATTGATTGAGGGGCGTGTGCGATGCAGACAGTTCACCAAAACTATTTACCATGAAAACGGCGCGGGGGGTGTGGCGGTCTCAGCTCATTACAGATAATGAAGCGAGAAGGAAAAGAAGGAACCTCTCCTTGGTTTTAAACGAATTATATAAACTGAGAATATTTGTTTTTGATTTGACTTACTTCATTTAAAAGTAGACATTCCAAGCGTTATGTAGACATGTCTCTCATGTCTGTGTGGCAAGTATTTGCTAAGTTTCAGTTAATTTTAAAATGCATTTCAGAATTGACTTCACTGAGAGGGAGACATCAGATCGCACATCATGTTCATTTACTTTATTTTGCGAAAAGCACAACGTTTTTTTTTTTGTTGTTTTTTTTTTTTTTTTGTGAGTGTACACAAAAAAAAGTACACACTTAACACTTTAGAATGATGTATAACACTGGTATGTGTAATCAAATTCGGCTGAGTATTTTGAGTCTCTTTCACACTGATAAGAAAAAAAGCGAGGTGGTATCGCCGGCGCGACCGCCAACCCGTAGGAGTTAATAAGCCGATTTTGCTTCTCTGTTTGCGATCAGATTATTTTAAGCCACTAAACTCCGGGAAAGTTTTCAGTCCAATGATCCAGAAAGCAAATTCATTCAAACAGTCAGTCCAAAACAACACTAAAGTAAAGAAAACATCTTGGTTACATACCCACATAGCACACGTACGTCGGGCCGATGTTGTCCCGATGGACAAAGTTCCATCGCCGGGATGTAGCTCAGGGAGCGTTTGCTAATCGGGAAAATGTCGCCGAGACGTCGGCCTCTGATCGCGAATGCTCTCCGGCCGATGTGTGGACGATGCAAAGCTGTAAATACTGGCCGCTGTGCAGGGGCTTTATAGGGCCTTTATTTATTTAGGCTGAACCTTTCAGGCTACACCCAGATAGCACACTGACACAGAATCAACCTAGAATCGATGTTTCTCATGGCATCAAAGACCAACGTCAGGACATGCCATTCAAAACTAACGGAAAATCGACGCAGATGATTTGCTTACCTCATGCTGAAACGATGTTGATATCAGTTGGGATAAAGTTTTACAGTTAACACATTTTCGTTTTTAAAAATCTCAAATATTTAATACTAATAGATAAATGAGCATGTTTATGTAATAATCACACATCACATTCAGTTAACATTGTTTTAATATTTACAAAATACAGTTACAGATAGCCTGCATGTTTAGAGCATACATCCTTATATACAAACCGTCAATATGACTAATAGAGAAGGCATTTACATTCAAATACACACAGAGGTATACAAGAAAATTACAGGCTAAACAGTCTCAAGTTTAAAAAAATTAAAAGCAATATTTACTCATGTACCAAACATGTTATTTTTATTGGAGCACAAAAGGAGATGTAAGGCAGAACATGAAGAGACTGACAGCCTCAGTCACAATTCACTATCATTGTTTCTTTTCTAATGGTGACTGAGACTAAGTGACTCTCTCCTTTTGTGTTCCACAAAAATAAAGACATATGGGTGAGTAGATGGTTTATAAAGAAATCTTACCCTTGAAAACGGAGGACAGAAGAACATAGCAGATGAATTGGTTTTCCTTTGTAATTAAAATGTAAGTTCCTCACTCTTGTATTATCAGGAATGTAAACTCCTTGGGTGAAAAAGGTGACAAAGATGTAACCCACAATTTCAATAGCATAGACAAAACTATTTTAATTACTTTAAAAAAAAAAAAAAAAAAAAAATATTATGGGCCACAAAAGAGGTTTAACCCACACTGAAAAGTCATGAAATGCCCATGAGAAGGATGCAATACTAGAGAAACCGGAAAATTAAAGTATGACCATTGGACAAGAAATACTGATTGGGTCAGCAGGGTCCAGCCAATCCCTCGTTAACAATTATATCACTTGTTTATATATTGATTATACACAAAATGAATAGTAGTTAATAAGATAGACGTGGTTTGTCATTGGTAAAATGAGACTGGAAATTTAATCAGAATATTGTCTCAAATTATGCATGTGCTGTATAATATATAGTATTATTGTAGCAAAACTGAGCACCTGTGACAGTGGAATTTGTAGAGAATATTTCAGTAAAGTCACTGAGAAAATGTATTAGGATTTGCAAACTTGTAGTTTTCTTTTCTCTCTCACAAACACAACAGTTAAATTTGTACTAATCTTATTCTACGAATTCAAATTATTAAACTCATAGGCTCAAATTTTTGCTGATCATTCAAATAAAGTAAAGTTTGTAATGAAAAAACCTATCATCCAGAAAAATGACTTCTATCCCTCTCTAACATAGTCTTAAATATTGATTGTAAAATAGTAGCATTTATAATAAATAATTGGCTACTTTTCATTTCTTGCCAAAACCATAATTCTACAGTGCAAGGCAATTTCGGGGTGGTGCTGTGTTGATTACTGATTGATTAATAACGACAAGAACATGTTTATCACTGGATAGAGCACGTGGGTGAGTGGGATGTCACATACTGATATGTCATATGTGAGATCTCGCATATCAGTTCACAAATAAAATCTGTCCATGACTTCACACTTTTGATACAGGTGTGCAACAACTGCAGAATAAAGGTGCGGTCACACTACGCTTTTCATTCCATTGACCTCCATTCATATGCACACAAATGCGGGAGACCAGAAACGCAAGCTCATGCAAAAAGTTTGGTTTGGAACTCTGACCTGCGAATTCGCATCACACGACTATGTGTAAAGAGTACAAAATCGCTACATGAAGGTGTGACCTCTTGGCTAAATTAAAAAAAAAAAATGTAGTAAAGTCGAGTAGACTGTATATTTTTAGATTTTGAATACACTATTTGTTAAATGTTGAATTAATGTTTATAAAAAGACTCTGCAGACGTCATATCACGCCAGTTATAGTGTCCGAAGAAATTTTGCATGCTCAAAGTCTTGTGTCCGCAGCTTAAATGTGAGCATATGAATCTCTTAATTTCTGATTTGTAGAATAGGACTTGTGCACCACCAGAAAAGAATCTGAAAAGGTTTAACTGTTGTGTTGGTTGTAAGAGAGAAAGAGAAAAGTTTGCAACATTGTGTGATTATTCTTTACAACTAGAAATCCCACTGTCACAGGTGCTCAGTTTTGCTATAGTAATACCCTCTCAGAACATGGTAGTAATCAGCCATCCATGCAAAAGCAGAGGTCGGTGTGGTGTACTGTTGGTACATCTGTCCAGGCCAACATCTGATGTCTTCATGCCTTCAGCTGGAGATCCCAGAGACCCTGCAATAAAAATAGTAGAGTTCAAAATCCATTGTACATGCCCATTACAAAGTATCGCATCTGGTAACATAACTCAACATTCCAGGCTCAATTTAACTTTAGCTCAATAGATGATATTTGTAGTATAATATTGCCCAAAAGAAACAGTTTTGACTTGCACTCTGAATATTCCTTTAATATGGCATTTTGTGAGAGGCCTTGTCACATTTTCTTCTATATGTAATTTTTATTCAAAATTAATGATTAATGTAAAATATAAAGAATTCATGCATTTACAAACCTCATTTGGATAAATATGATGGTTTACACAGGAAAGCCTGTCAGTGATGGGCTATAATGAAAAAGAAAAGACACATAACATATATACCTATCAAAATAGATGAATACAGATTGAAGCCTGTTGTGTTCAGTCTCTTGATCTGGGATAGTGGCAGCTATTGGGGAAACTCACCATCTTCATGGCATCAAGGCCTTGTCCTGAAGAATCTCAGCGCCAAACGCTGGGGATCACATCTCATCTGGTAACAAGAGCACAGCCATAATTGTAAGAACTCTAATGATATCTTTACCCCCTGATATTGTATTGGTAATTCAATTCAAACATTTTAGAGGCTAAGAGTATGAGCAGTGAGTAAGCTGACCAGATTTATGTGAAAAATAACATAAATGCCTAAAGTTGTTGACCCCCTGAACCACAATCAGCATTTAAAGCTTTTAAGTATTTGGTAACACTTTACAATAAGGTTCATTAGTTAAAATTAGTTACTAATACATTATTAAAATCTTATTAACATTAGTTAATGCACTGTGAACTAACATGAACAAATAATGAACAACTGTATTTTCATTAACTAACGTTAATGAAGATTAGTAAATACAGTAACAAATGTATTGCTCATGGTTAGTTCATGTTAGTTAATGCATTAATATTTCACTAATGAACTTTCTTGTAAAGTGTTACCAAATATTTAGTAAAACGTATTTAAGAATGTATCAGTAAAAAATACATACAAATAAATAACTCAAAAAAGACCTAGAGAAAATATATTGACCATAACATTCTGTTATCATAATAGTTTATCATAAATACAAACAATATAACATTATTTGTCACCTCATCTCATTTCGCTGATTATTTTACCCTAAAGGCTTTTCACAGACACTCTCACTGAAACAACCAGGGGTTAAAGGGTTAGTTCACCCAAAAATAAAAATTCTGTCATTTATTACTCACCCTCATGCCGTTCCACACCTGCAAGACCTTCGTTCATCTTCAGAACATAAATTAAGATATTTTAGTTGAAATCCGATGGCTCAGTGAGGCCTGCATAGCCAGCAATGACATTTCCTCTCTCAAGATCCATTAATGTACTAAAAACATATTAAAAATCAGTTCATGTTAGTACAGTGGTTCAATATTAATATTATAAAGTAACAAGAATATTTTTGGTGCGCCAAAAAAACAAAATAACGACTTATATGGTGATGGCCGATTTCAAAACACTGCTTCATGAAGCTTCGGAGCATAATGAATCAGCGTGTCGAATCAGCTGTTCGGAGCGCCACAGTCACGTGATTTCAGCAGTTTGGCTGTTTGACACGATCCGAATCATGATTCGATACGCTGATTCATAACGCTCCGATGCTTCCTGAAGCAGTGTTTTGAAATCGGCCATCACTATATAAGTCGTTATTTTTATTTTGGCGCACCAAAAATATTCTCGTGGCTTTATAATATTAATATTGAACCACTGTACTCACATGAACTGATTTAAATATGTTTTTAGTACATTAATGGATCTTGAGAGAGGAAATGTCATTGCTGGCTATGCAGGCCTCACGGAGCCATCGGATTTCAACAAAAATATCTTAATTTGTGTTCTGAAGATTAACGAAGGTCTTACAGGTGTGGAACGGCATGAGGGTGAGTAATAAATGACAGAATTTTCATTTTTGGGTGAACTACTAACCCTTTAATGATTTTAAAATGTGTTTTTTTTCTTTTTCAAAAACATAAAAAAATCTTACAGACCCCAAACTTTTGAACAGTAGTGTATGTTTGAGGATTTGCTTACTGGTTATATGGTTTTTAGCCTGAGATTTTCTTCGATAGGAGTGCAGGCCATCAGCATGGAAGAATCTAGGAACATAACAAACAGTTTATAACAGAGCCTATATAATGTCAGGTTTATTAGAATCAAACCAGCTACAGCAGAGGTGAAATGCAGGTAAGAGAAAGTAGAATATACAGAATATATATACAAACATTTATTAACAGAATTTGTTTTAGGCTTACTTCATTTTATATTGCTCTGTGTTACTTACATTTGGATGTCAGAACCTTACAAACTAATATTAAAAAATAATTTTGCAAAAGAAAACAACATGCATAGTAATATAGGTAAAATATTTTGTGGAGTAACACTTTGGTATGGGAAACATATTTACTATTAACTTTTGCCTCAAACTCTAAATATATTGCTTATTAATAGACAGTAAGGTAGATATAGCGTTTAAGTTTAGGTATCAGGTAGGATTTAGGGATGTTGTAGAATAAGGTCATGCAGGTCAGGCATTAATATCTGCTTTATAAGTAATAATAAACAGCCAATATGCAAGCTAATAAGCAACTAGTTTAAAGTGAGAATTGTTCCCCATAATAAAGTGTTACCCTTTTGTGGAAAAATGCGTATTAAGTTATTTAATGAGCTTTCTCAGTTCACCTGAGTTTCCTAAAGTTACTCCTCTGTCAACAGCTCTTCCCCCTCCGGTGTTGTAGAATTATTTTTTCACTCCTGAAATCACAGAACATTTTTTTCTTCAATGTGATTGGTATTAAATTATTAAACATTAAATGTAATCGAGGTAATTTGTTTACCATGAAAGATCATTTCATTTCGTTTCATTTGATTTTCGCGCTTCCTGTAAGTGAAGTCAGTTACAGCAGCTTAAATAAATTAGCTCACTTCCAATTACCCATTGACAGATTACCAACAAAACCTTAACAAAACTATCAAAGCCTCTCTTCTGAACATAAAGATGTGATTAAAAACGCAAACTTTCATAAGAGCTCAGTATATTAGCCAAACAGTTCTGACAACGGTTATGATAACGGAATTTTTCGAAGAAAATAAACTATTTCAATAAAGTAAATATTCGACAGAAGCGTATCACTTACAGGTAAGAAATGTATCCAGAACAGTTTTATATCATTTATGTGATTTTAGGGACTAAACTCACCCGAAAGCAGAGAAAACAACAGCGAGAGACGGAGATTTTGCAGCTTGTCCGTTACTTTGGTGCCGCCCGTTACCATGGTAACTTCTCCAGTGTTTGAACGTTCAAAGCGCGCGCCCATTAAAACACGTCAAAGTCACACAGCATTTACATAAATAAACATCTACCATTACCAGTTTATGACCTGATCCGTTTATTTTGCAGAGGACGAGATATATTCAGATAATTTGGCTACTTACAAAAACTTTTCTGAGCTAAACAAGCTGGGCTGACCTAGCATTCCGCTGCTCATCTGGCCCTTTGCCTCCGAGAATTGTGATTACAAACTGCCTGTAGTAAACCGAGTGCCTTAGTAACTTTTAAGTGTCACAGAATTAACAAAAGATTTTTCTAATTTACTTAAAGTGAAAACTTACCTGAAAACCACAGATGTCGCCTGAGTCGCCATTTCTCTCGTTGGTTGCAGAGATGAATGGTCACGCGCAGATAAGCGCGGCATCGGCCTGCAGTCGTGAGCCGACCCAAAGCCGACGAGCTGGAAATAGAGCTCTGACTGAAGATACGCGCCTATGCCTGGCCGATCCTTATTAGATGTTACAGATATGAGGCCGACGTTCCGCTCTGGGGCCGACGTCGGCCACACATACGTGTGCTATCTGGGTATGTAACCCTCGTTCCCTGAAGGAGGGAATGGAGACGTCACGTTGAGTGAACCGACGAATTGGGAATCTTGCTAGAGAGACCAATCTACTTTGAGTGTAACTAAACGAGCCAATACACATTGGTATGCGATTTTTGCATCTGACTGCCACGCCCTGCAGTGTGGGTATAAATAGGCAGCAGGTACAATGCATATTCAGGTTTTCGCTGAGGGGCCGAGCCGGTGACCCGGACGCTCAGTGGTGGTACAGCAACTGTGGCGACGGGACGTGACGGCTCTGTTCCTTCCTTCAGAGGGATGACATCTCGCACCTCTGCAAGGTTTAGCCAGGGGGCGCTTCTGGACCACCAAGGTGGACATCATCTGGCTGAGGGCCAGCGCTGTGACTTTAATCATGGTCAGTCTCCGTGCGCAGCTCAACCTCGGCTCGGAACTACCCTCGTGCATTAAGAGTGCCTTGGCCTTGTATGCAGGGCAGAGACGGCTTGCCAGCAGCACTGCCGCCCCACCATCGAGGGTAGTGAGAGAGGAGAAAACTTTTTATGCAGGTTTTGGCACTTTTGGCGTTCCATATTTTGGCACCAATTTGCCTCCATACTGCCATTTTCCATGCACATCTGGGAAAAAAGGCACAGGGCAGGGCAAGGTGATTTACGTGTCGCACTGCGCCCCCAGACACCAGCCACGAAAGCTCAGAATGAGACTGAGCGCGCAGCAACCCAGGAAAGCATGGCTGTCAACTCTGAATCTGATTCAGCATGAGCACACACCATTACAGTGGGAAGCTCAGCATCATCTTCATTTCCAGAGAATAATGTCTTTTTCACACATACTCCATTTGCAGTGCGTATGTGGTGCGTGTTGCACTATGTATGCGATGCAGGAGCAGCATATTGTGCTTTCACATATGCCATGTTTGCAGTGCGCAACTGATCCGTGGCTGTATATCACAGACACAACATTTACTTATTTTTATTTCAAATCCAAAAGTTGTTACTGAACATGGCTTGTCAACTTTACGATTCTCTTATACACTCCTTTATAGATGTCACATTTAAACGCACTACATTTAAACGTTTTATTCAATTCATTACTTTATATTTATATAGTACTTTAGATTTAACGTATGACATCTCAAGCAAGTGAATAAACATTTAAACACAGGCTGTATGTTAAAATCACAAACATTTTAAATTAAAACTTACAACAGACAAAAACAGCCAAATCTCGTCTTTTCTTTCGCTTTTAAATCTTCATTCATGAAATCCTGCGGGTCATAAAGAACTTTGTTTTCCACCTCACAAAGAGACAAGTGCTATCCATTATGTTGCCTTATCTTATCTAAATGCAAGGTATGGTGTCATTTTCCTTGCTTTACCCAAGGTAAAAAGCCATGTGTTGACTGTGAAACAAAGTAGATTTTAAATTATATGCATCTATGGTGAAATTACTAGATTTTTGCGTCAATACATGTTTATTTTAATGCAAACATGAATATGCATTGCACCTGCTGCCTATTTATACTCACGCTGCAGGGCGTGGTAGTCAGATGCAAAAATCGCATGCCAATGTGCATTGGCTCATTTAGTTTCACTTGAAGTAGACTGGTCACTCTAGCGAGATTCCTAATTTGTTGGTTCACTTGACGTGACGTCGAACGTTACTGACTGAAAGGGCGCTACATTTCTCGGCTGGATAAACAAACCAGCGTCTCGCTAATAATGTTTTGATGGATGAGGATTGCAATCAAGGTAAAGATGATTGCGGTGACTTACAACAGAGGTGCCCAATCCTGTTCCTGGAGATCTACCTTTCTGCAAAGTTCAGCTCCAACCCTGATCAAAGGCGACTGAACCAGCTAATTAAGATCTTCAGTAGCACTTGATAAGACAGGTGTATTTGATCAGGGTTGGATCTGAACTCTGCAGGTAGGGAAATCTCCAGGACCAGGATTGAGCACCCCTGACTTACAGGATTCAAACAGTAAGCATGTGTGAGTCTGTTATATTGATGCGCAAACAAACCATGTATGTGCGCTGTCGATGTACTGATCACACATCGCATTTATGCACAGATGCATTTCAGTGCATTCGCATTGTTTCCACACACATTCAGGATAATGTTTGGATTTGTCATGTGTATGTTGCTGTGTTTAGTAATTCTGAATGGATCCACGTACTGTACTAGTAGGTAAATGCAGTAAGGTCAAGGCAGTTGGTTTAGGGTTTTTTTTCTTTTGGCATCTCCATGTGGTTCTGTTCGGTATCGCGACTTGACTTGTCTAAACTCTCTAAACAAACTCTTTGATGTTACACTCTATGCATACTGTGAATTCTGAACGATTTTTTTTTTTTTTTTTCTGAAATGGTAATGTTATATTATTATTATACTTTTGCTGTTTTACAGAACCAAGATATGCTATTGTATGCTGTTGTTGTTATTGAGTCACAGCTTATTTTTCCATACTTGAGTGAGCTGTATAATCTGATGCACCAGCTTTATGTGGTTGCTTGTGTTGCATAGCCTGTTCGTTATTTTAGGGGCGCAGCAATGAAGGGATGACAGCCCTTACTGCAACTTTAACATTAACTAAGATAAATAAATGCTTTCAAAGTATTTTTCATTGTAAGTTCATGTTAATGTAGTTAACTAATGTTAACAAATGGAACCTTATTATAATATTATAATATTCATCATTTTCATGTAGTTTAACTTGATGTATTACTAAAACTAAAAGTAGAAGAAACAACCAGTAAAACACTGACCTGTGACACACTCATACAGAATAATGAATATTAACATATGATCAGAGGAAATAACATAGTCGAGGGCACCTTGATGTGTTTTAAAAATATAATCCTATGACAACAAACGAGGGTCAATCACGGAAGAACATTTAAAAGGTCTAATATTTTCATCACATATACGAGCACTACAGTCTCTGAATGGACGACACGTCAGTTTAACATCTAAAAGAATCTAAAAGAATAAAGGCATAGTTACTTTTTTGTTCATTGTTCTTTGAATTTTCAGTCTACGTGGTCTTCTGTCTATCAGAATGATTCATTGTCATCGCAATTATGATCAGACGTATGAATCAATGTCTTTATTTGCATATATATATTTCATTTGAAGAAGACATGATGAAATATGTGCGCACACACGTTGCTGGTTAAAGGGGGGGTATCACACAGTTTCTGCCAATCTTATGTTAATCTTGAGTACCTATAGAGTAGTATTGCATCCTTCATATCTCCGAAAAGTCTTTAGTTTTATCATATTTATAAAATATACATACGCTGTACCGAGTCTTTCCGAAAACAGCCGAGCGCCAGGAGGCGTGTTGTGTGGGCGGAGCGTTTTTAGAAAGCCATGTCATGCGCGCAACACTGCAAAGGATGCAAGCGGGACGGTTTTGCACGTCAGACTAGTGCGTGTTTACATAGAAAAACAATGGAAAAGTAGCGCATTGGAATGGAGAAGCGCGTTCTGTGTGAACGGCCCTTACGTTTACTATGAAATAATTCATTTATTTCAGCATATTTTCCCACACTTTGTGTATTGTTGTTTTGAGTGGTTTACAATAAACAAACAGACACCTATAGTGGTCAGCTAAACAAATGTAAATGTGCACATAAAGTAAACTCTTGTTTACTTTATGTGCACTTACGCGCTGATAGCCAACAACACACAGACATTGATTTGAAGCAGTTTTACTCACTGCCTCATGACTGCGAACCTTTTATCGCTGGGACCGCTCCATCTTTCAGCTTCAGACGATATGCAAAACTGGCGTCAAACTGGGCCTTGTTTATAAAACAATCATCGCCGAAATGCAGGGAACAAACGAAGACACTTGTGCAACTCCTTTGCTGCCCCGGAAAAACAAACTCCATCCACTGTTCCCTTAACGCTGGGTTCTTTGGGAAGCTGAACAGGGTTGTCTTGCCCTGACAACCAAAAACACACTTCTTTGGTGACTTCGTGAAGTCCTGTGGCCTGTGCAGCGCTGCCGACGACTGCAGTGAAGCCGAATGCGTGTTGATGGGCGTGCTCTTGCTCTCTCGCTCTGGTCGGCGTGTGCGCACGCGCCTTCCGGGAGAAGTGCTCTTACAAGGAGTTCCGACCATAATGACGTCACACAGGCACATACTCGAAAAAAAGAGTCCGATATTTATGGGGATTTGGAAGAGTATTTTTGGCACAGAAAATCTCTGTCATACGTCCAACTCGTGTTTTGAAACTTTGGCCACATTTAGCGTGAGATCCCCCCCCCCACCCCCAATGTTTAGAGCAATAGATTATATGAAATATGTCTATAAAAACTTGAAACATGCTACCTTCAGTCTGTGTATGATCTATGATCCACGTGACAAGTGTTGTTAAACTCATTGTGTCGTTCCGTGCAGAAACCGCTCTCGTCGCTCTTACATTCTAAATATTTTTACAGTGATATTTCCCATGTGTTTGTAGACAAACTGCAGCTCTAAATGCAACGCAGGGAAAATGCAAACAGTACTTTTGTGTTACTGAGGAAACATACACTTATATGTGCCTGAAGGACAGCAACGCAGTTGAAAAGGCAGAAGTGAATGGACAGCGCGCGTCATTTGAACTCTCCGCTGTAATGCCATCTCATGCGTAATACAGCGCAGTGCTTGGATTAAAAGAGTTCATTCTCATGAACAAAAAAGTACCAATCAGCTAGATGTTGAAGGCTAGACATACTGAAAAAGCCATTAAGTTTCTGTTTGTGTATTTTGTACTGCCATTGAACACACGTGACCTCTTTTATCTATAATGCTGCTCGAAGGTCGCTTGATTTTCCTTCGGTAGTGGCTCTGCTGGAAGCAGCAGTCACTACAGTAGCAGTTTGGGTGTTTGTGGTGGTAGTATAGTTGCTGAAGAGGTTACTTTGTCAAAGAATATTGGTTGGGTGACTTATAACACGTTATCTACTAACGTACTACATGCTCAAAGTTTTGACAAAAAAAGTTTTATTAAAAATATAAACCTCACATTTCAGTCATTAAATCGTTTTTTATGAATAGGATGAGTCAAAATGATAAATTACAGGTATTTTATTTGCTCCACTCTTTGACAGTAGTTGGCAATTTTGGAGCAGCAGAAATGGAGCTGTTTCCCCGAAGTGTCTCGCTGCAGCCTGTGCTGGACATCCACATCCAAGTGTGACGTCAGAAGCCAGGCCCATGCTGCCCTGTAGCTGATTCTTAAGATTTTATTGGTCATGTCAATCACAGTACTGATTACCTACACCAAACACTGATCCCTAAACCTACCCGTCACTGTAACCTTAACCAATGAAATTAGTTGCAGGGCGGGATTTCTGGTGAAGTGGTTTGTGGAAAAAATTGCGCTTCCTCATTAACTTTGAGCATCGAAAACACTTAACCCTCACACTTAATTCTTTATATTTGCCTTTATATTACTTCTTATATTTGTCTTTTTATGACAGACCTCACTGAAACCCACCTACAACCTACCCTTACACCTGAAACCCACTCAAAACCTACCCTTACACCACACTCAAAACCTACCCTTATGCCTGAAACACACTCAAAACCTACCTTTATCCCTAAAAATCCTTTCAATCGGAAACCTACATACAACAAATTGGCTTTCCGGGTTGGGGATGGGGAGTCACCATAGATACAGTATACATATCTATGGGGAGTCACAAGGTAAAGTATTGGGCACGCGTGGCTTCTGACTTCACATGGATGTGGGCGGAGTGAATGTCCACCGCAGGCTGCAGCAAGCCCTACTTGGTTTCTCCGGTAACCTCTGTAAACAAAGCAGTGCTGTGCTTATAAATGCTGCTTTATTACACCATGTCTACACCAGACGTGACCAGTGTAGACAATATCACGGATTGTAATAGGTTCTATTGTCTTTTGACGCGTCGCATCGCGCCGCTCGCGTCCGGTGTAGACACGGTGTTAGGCTTTACACAGAGGGAAGATGAAAAGCAAATTCCATTGAGACTTTTTCTGAAGACAGTCTGTTACATTTTTTTCATATAATTTCTCTCAGCTCTCTGTCCTCCATCAGGTTTTCACACAAAACAAAATCTATTTCCTGCATGCTGTGTCTATGCGAGACTGTTGCTAACTTTGTTTAATGCTGAACAAAAACTACCGCAAGTATTTCAAATCTCCATAATCATATACGGTTTTAATGATAATTAAAATATGAAACGCAAATACATCTGGATTTTTTTTATTGTGGTTTATCTTCAAACTGGTAACATTTTCATATAGTACTGTCTGCCGTTTACAGCCGATCTTTGGCTATATCGGACTGCAAATGAGATTTAACGGTGCTGACATCCATTGTTCCTAGCTTAAATACTTTTTTACAAACACTGAAAAATGCTTCTCCATGTTAACCACTAATGGGCTGCAACCATGTCCTAAAATCTTCGTCTTCTAGCCACTTTTGCTGGAATTTGCACGTCCTCATTTCTTTGTGACCTTACCAAACTGATCTGCGTGTTTATCACACCAAGGGTTGCCAGATCACACCCAGGGTTGCCGCTTCAACCTGCGGCAACAGTGTAAAAGTAGCCCGTTTCTGTGGGAAAAACCGCAGACTTGGCAACACTGATCACACCAATGTAAGTATTTTATGATGAAGATTCAAAATAAATTGTTAATATATTTTTTTCTTCAAAACTATCTAAAAAAAAATAATGTGTGTAGGAATTACATTTTATGCTTTTTAATGCCTTTTATTGCCTTAATTTTCACAAAATTCACTTAATGACTTTTAATGCTTTTCATTGCCAATGCGGAAAACCTGGTATACACATTTAAAGTGCCAATGCTAATTTCACTGACTGTCTTGATCTCCCCTGACTTGAGCAAAAGGGGTTTGATATCCATTTTTGATATCTTTCAGCTCAACCCAAATAAAGAAATCTCTTGAGTTGCTCTCGCCTGTACATGAACACAGTTATGCCAACTTGCATTTTCTCAAGCATGCATAGACACTACATCTGGGCCGGTTCTGCATTGCTGTCCCAGTTCTTCACATCAAAAGAAAAAAAATACCCAGTCCACACATTCAGTGGGATCGGTTTAGTTGCGAAAGCTCTGTAGCAGGGATGGGCAACTGGCGGCCCTCCATGTCTTTATATACGGCCCGCTGAACCCCTCGGATGATCAATTTTAAAACGTGAAAAGTAATGGAAAGATTGTGTTCATCTTATGATGTTAATACTAAATCAAACCATGAGAGGTCGCAATTTCCAGGCAATCCCCGTATTAATTACAGTGTAGGACGTGCACGTTAATGTTAGTTTACTAAAATGAGCAAAAATAAACAAAAAAATTACAATAAAAATCGTGGTTTCCAGTCAAGATGGTAAACGGATTATCTTTTTACCAAATTCAAGGGGCCATATGTTTGATTTGTTTGGAAACGAAATCTGTAACAAAAGATTTTAATGCACAAAATCCGCTTTCCACCGTCGGGCTGAGCGGTTCTAAGAATGATAAGGAACGGTTCCAATTGTATTTCCATTTGAGTCTGGTACGGCACGGCACGATTACAAATCGTTTTTGGCCCTGATCGAATTAGCCAACCATGCCGAACCGTGCTTCTAGAATGCGAGTAGTGACGTCACCACTCGGGATCGGTCACGTCTGTTGCCTGGCTGTGTTTCTCCGTAGCTTGCTAAACATGCTATTTGCGCAACGTGAACACAAATTAATCATACAATTAAAAGAAATAACTTTTCATCCTCCATAACGCGGTCACTATTTACATCGCATATCGTGTGTAAACTCTTGCGTTACCAAGGCAACGATTGACTCATTTGTATTGCATTCCAAAGAGCTCCGTTATCAGCCCCACGGTGGAAAACGAAACCATATCCGTACCGACCGGCTTGGATCGGCACGGAGTGGAATGATTAAGCAAAGAGAAGGGTTTGGCCCGACGGTGGAAAAGCGGCTAACGAGAAGTATGAAGAATACACCGTGACGCCAGAGTTGCACTTGTCTTTGATTTCAAAGTTAAAATGCATAGTCAACAAAACCTTTTTGCCAGATGCATGGCAGAAATGTATGCACTTAATTATGTTCTTACATATTTTTTTAAAAATAGTAGGCTATTTTTATTCATGGTAAAATGTGGATGTGGATCATGGTAATACCATATGGAACAATTTTTTGAATAAGCATTTTTTAACTGCTCCCTGAGGTTGAATTGAGAATGTTCTCGAGGCTTGTAATCAAAAATAGGACATCTGTACATTTGTTTGTTGCAAATTTAGTCAATGCAATTGAGATGTTTACATTTGCTTGTTGGGGTAATATTGCTTATCAACTGAAAACAAAGTTTCCCATTTGTATTAAAAGCAAAATTGCACAAGTTTTATTCATAAATTCTTTAAAAACAAATTACATTAATTAGACATTGATTTCCCTTAATAAAAAGCAAACTGAGTAAGACTGTGTAAAAGGTGTGAGTGTGGATTCGTAATCTGGCCCCTTGGTATGAAGGAGAAAAAATGTTGGCCTTCGTCACTATTGAAGTTGCCCATCCCTGCTCTATAGTATGTCTGCGACTCTCATGAGTGATTTGTTAAGTACCTCTGTAAAGAAGTCTTCTCCAAAGCTCTTGCATTTGGTTGGATTCTTTATCAGGCCTGAATCCACTCATTTGGATCTGTGTCTCTGTGTCAGTCTTCACATCATGACCAAGCAACTTCTTTCTTGGCTTCTTACAAATGCATGACTAGAAAAAAAAAAAAAAAAAAAAAACTACAGAAAGCAAAGTGAAAGAGAAATACTGAAACATCCTGTTCTTCTATCAAATCATCGAATAAGATACACAGAAGCCTACAGACACAGCTTACTGAGTGTTTCTGAAATAAGATAACACTACCATTCGAAAGTTTGGGGTCAGTAAGATTTCTTAATGATTTAGAAATAAGTCTCTTTTTCAACATTTATTTGATTATATATATATATATATATATATATATATAATCAGGATTTTTTGATGAACAGAAATTTCAAAACAACAGCATTTATTTTAAACAATTCTTTTGTAACATTATAAGTGTCTTTACTGTCACTTTTGATCAATTTAGTGCATCCTTACTGAATAAAAATATAATTTTTTATCAAACGTGTGTATATACATGCACACAAATTTCATAGCGAGAATTGTATGCTAAAAAAAATATACACATTTAAAATCTACAGTATTTGTCTTGCGGCTATTTGGTTTTTTTATGTTTTTTTTTTTTTTTGTTTTGTTTTTTTAATGTTTGAGTTCAACAGAGCAGAATTTCTTTAAAATAGAAATCTTTTGTAACATTATAAATGTCTTTATAGTATGTCTGTACCATAAATTTGAATAAAAATTTATTTAAAAAAATCTTACTGGCCCCAAACTTTTGAATGACAGTGTATAATTAATTAACTAAATTTGTTGCATGTGTGCTTGCCCGTGCAAAACTCGCCGTTGCTATGTGGTTACTTGCTGGTCGAAGTCAAAAGAGCCTATTTAAAGGGTTGGTTCATCCAAAAATGAAAATTACCCCATAATTTACTCACCTTCAAGCCATCTTAGGTGTAAATGACTTTCTTCTTTCAGCCAAACACAGTTGGAGTTATATTAAAAAAATATCCTGGTTCTTCCAAGCTTTACAATGGGAGTGAATTTTGAAGCCCCAAAAAGCGCATCCAGCCATCATAAAAGTAATCCATGCGGCTCCAGTGGTAAAGGCTTTCTGAAGTGAAATGATGTGTTTTTGTAAAAACATTTACATATTTATAACTTTATAAAATACAATCACTGGCTTCCAGTAATGCGGAAGAGTGACCTCTGACCCGACGCATGACGTATTGATGAACATGGAAGCCCAGAGGATAGAGCAGAACAAAACAAAACACTGGTCACGAAGAAGAACTTTCGTTTAAGGAGTCTAAAACGAGAATTTTTAAAGAGAAATGTCGACTCGGAGGATTTCAATATAAGAGAAGAGGAGCTTGAGTTTGTTGCCCAGCCCTATTTGTTTGAACCTCGAGAGGTGTCTACTCTCACCTAAGCTTACGCTACTCCTACATCCTATGTCATACGTTGGGTCAGAGGTCACTCTTCCGTCAACAGCCGTTACCAGAAGCCTGTGATTATAGTTTATAAAGTTATAAATAAGGATATTGTTTTATTATAAATACGCATCGCTTCGCTTCAGAAGGCCTTTATTAACCCCCTGGAGCCGTATGTGTAACGGTACATGGTGTAGGAACACTCACGACGAGGAGATTTGCAGAAATGTAGACTTTTAATAAAGGAATCAAGGAACCAGGAGAAACTCAGGAGAAATAACACACCACATACAAACAAGAACCGACAGAGACTGAGGGAGAACACAGGGAATATATACAAGTCAAACAAAGGGAGAACTAACTAGACACACCTGAAACGAGGACACTAATCAAATCAGTTACCAAGGGAACTAACAAGGACAGGACTAATTAACAACCTAGAATACAACGAAGAAACACAGACTACAACAGAACAGGCAAACAGATGAAAAACAAACTATAAACAGATATAACCCTGACATTACTCCCCCAAACCTCGCGCCAGAAAGAGTCCAACCAGGGAGGGGGGCGGGCACCCTGGAGGTCAAGGGCAGGTACTGGCAGGTTAGGAGGCCTCCAGGGTGGTACCGGCCGTGTAGATGACCAGGGCGGAGCTGGCCATTCAGGGCGCCATGGCGGATCAGGGAGTTCAGGGGGCCATGGCGGATCGGGCAGTTCAGGGGGCCATGGCGGATCGGGCAGTTCAGGGCGCCATGGCGGAGTCTGGAGCTGACTCGGGGACTGGAGCGGAGTCTGGAGCTGACTCGGGAACAGGAGCGGAGTCTGGAGGTGACTCGGGGACTGGAGCAGAGTCTGGAGCTGACTCGGGAACGGGAGCGGATTCTGGAGCTGACTCGGGGACTGGAGCCATCACTGGACTCTGGTCGGGGGCTGGAGCCGTTGTGTGGGTGGCCCAAACACACACAATTGCTGGCGTCATTATAGAAACTATAAAGTCCTCTGGGCTAGGAATGGGCTCAGGGACTGCAGCAAACACAGGAACTGGACTGTGGTTGAGGAAGGGAGTCGCCTCTGGACTCTGGTCAGGGGCTAGAGCCATCATTGGACACTGGTCACAGGCTGAAGCCATCTTTGGACACTGGTCAGGGGCTGAAGCCATCACTGGACACTGGTTACGGGCTGAAGCCATCACTGGACTCTGGTCACGGGCTGAAGCAGACACTGGAGCAGATTCTGGGGCTGGAGAAGACACTGGAGTGAACTCAGGGGCTGGAGAAGACACTGGAGCGGATTCAGGGTCTGGAGAAGACACTGGAGCAGACTCAGGGGCTGGAACCATCTCTGGGCTCCAGGACATCCCCTCATACTCCACCAGAATGCCTAAGGGCACAAGTGTAGTGGCCCTAACGGCAGAGGGCTCAGGAGTGGCGGCGGCCGTCTTGCGACGAGGCTCCGGAACGGCGGCCGTCTTGCGACGAGGCTCCGGAACGGCGGCCGTCTTGCGACGAGGCTCCGGAACGGCGGCCGTCTTGCGACGAGGCTCCGGAACGGCGGCCGTCTTGCGACGAGGCTCCGGAATGGACTCTGGGGCTGTAGTGAACTCTGGAGTGGCCATGATGGTCCCGATGTTAAGAGACGTGGAGGATTTGGATGCAGGATTGGGGTGAGTTGGAGTGGCCAAACTCTTTCGGGATAGGACTGGATAAGTGCTATTGTCCTCTTTAACTTTAACCATGAAATCAGACTTATATAGCCAGAGGATAAAATTAATGAAATCGACTAGAGGCAAATTATAATGACCAGGAGACAGGAACTGATATAATTCACTATCCAGTCCTATCCAAAAGTAGGCCTTGAGTGTGGACTCACTCCATCTCACCAGATGGGAATAATCCAAAAATTCCTCCATGTACCACTCCAGAGGACGTCCATTCTGCCATAGGGAGGCCAGGTAATCCTCAGCTGGGATCATCCTTTTGCGGTCGGTTCTTCTGTAACAGTACATGGTGTAGGAACACTCACGACGAGGA
The DNA here is from genome assembly GCA_039654765.1 of Mylopharyngodon piceus. Lineage (NCBI taxonomy): Eukaryota > Metazoa > Chordata > Actinopteri > Cypriniformes > Xenocyprididae > Mylopharyngodon > Mylopharyngodon piceus. The sequence continues at coordinate 16,505,310 of CM077458.1, read as the reverse complement.
GATTTGCAGAAATGTAGACTTTTAATAAAGGAATCAAGGAACCAGGAGAAACTCAGGAGAAATAACACACCACATACAAACGAGAACCGACAGAGACTGAGGGAGAACACAGGGAATATATACAAGTCAAACAAAGGGAGAACTAACTAGACACACCTGAAACGAGGACACTAATCAAATCAGTTACCAAGGGAACTAACAAGGACAGGACTAATTAACAACCTAGAATACAACTAAGAAACAAAGACTACAACAGAACAGGCAAACAGATGAAAAACAAACTATAAACAGATATAACCCTGACACTATGTATTACTTTTATAATGGCTGAATGTGCTTTTTTAGACTTCAAAATCTAGGGTACCATTCACTCCCATTATAAAGCTTGGAAGAGCCAGGATATTTTTTAATATAACTCCGATTGTGTTTGGCTGAAAGAAAAGAGTCATATACACCTAGAATGGCTTAAAGGTGAGTAAATTATGGGATAATTTTCATCTTTGGGTGATCTAACCCTTTAAGGCCCTGTCATATTCTGGTTGCTAATCCGATTTCTTCGAAGACAGTGAACGTACCTCTCCTCTGTCTGTAAACACAAATGAGTTACCCAAGCAATAGTAACGGTGATGCTTGACTTAGCAAGCACCACTAACAAATATGTGATAATTATTAAATATATAACAACATGTAACTTTACACTGAGAGAACTACATTCACAAATGGTTTCATATTTCAACCCCAAGAGCACTGTATTCTGAACCACCTGTTCTGTTTCTCCTCACAAGTGGGTGTAATTGCTTTTTGGATGAAGTAGCCGATGTACCATATCATCTCCAACTATTTGCATGGCAGTGACAGAAAGCCTTTTATCCTGTGTATGTTATCGCTGCTATCTGTATTACGGATGCCAGGTTGGTCGTCGATTTTGGAGTCAGCAATGATCAGAGGCAACACAAATAATCAGCCCCCCCTTTTGCTAAAGTATTACGGAGATTGCATCTGAGGGAGTGACTGATTGTCCCCAGTTTATCTGATATTAGGGGAAATGGATTATTCAGACGCTTCAACAATTGTCTGTGGAAGCTAGTAGCAAGAAAACTCATTCGCCTGATCCTGAAAGATACAGGCCCAATGTGGCCGGACGGCTTTCCTTATAGATACCAGATGGGAATTTAGAGAGGAAATTTCCTGCATCTGAGGATGAAAAAAAAATGTATGGCAGATAGATTTTTTTTTTTTTTTTTGCCATACATCCAATTGTTTGTCATAGAGAGAGAGAGAGAGAGAGAGAGAGAGAGAGAGATGACTGGAGGATACAGTGCCAACAGAGACTGCTGTTTGTAGTCTATTTTCCTTTAGATATTAGAATCCTGTTTCCGTTTTGATGCACTTTCAACTAGTCTGAGTCACACAATATCATTCACCATCTTCTAAACATGAGCACGTTGACATTGAGCGACGTTAAAAAAAAAAAAAATAAAAAAAAAATGCCATAATGGAGAATAAATACTGTACCAAAAGTGCTGCAGTTGTACACAGGGTCACCAAATCTGGTAATCTGTTATGATTCTTTGCCAGATTTGGTGACTCTGCTCTATATCTGCAGCTGTTCACATAAGACCAAAATGCTTTCTAAAATACAGAAGAGAGAAGTTTAACCCTCTGGTGCTCTTTGGCATTTTTGACCGAAATATTTTTACTTAATCAGAATTGCACGAAATTTAGTAAAGGTTTTAAAAAAAAATCATGGTCATGATTTGAAAAGGTTAAATGGTCCAGAAAAAATAGTCACACTTGGGAGGAGCCATGGTGGAGACTTGGCTGACAACACCGATGGAAATAAAGCCCTGGGCGCACAAGGAGAACAGATGGGACCGGGCGACACCGATGGTCCCGGAGACCTGAAGCGGAGCCACAGCGATGAGCGTCCAAGGTGGAGCCAAGGTGCCTGAGGACTAAGGCGGAGCTGGTGGAACTGAGGACTGAGGTGGAGCCAGAAGGAAGGCAGAGCCAGAGGGAGCCAAAGGGGTGGAGAGATGGAGTGCAGCGGATGGCTTGGAATTCCATGGGGCTGAAGTGAACCAGCGGAGGCAGGGCTGAGGAACTGGCTGATTGTTTCACATTTAATGTGAAACTTGAACTTAAGTCAGGTATGAACACAATATGGTCATATATTGGTAGCTATATGATGTTGTTGGTGATGATGATGATAAAACAACAAATTTGCATAACGTCGTGTCAGGCGGAAACCTAATATTTTTTTAAATAATTAAACACTGTCATCAAAATCTAATGATATAATATATGAAGCGGGATATTTAAAACAGTAAACTACAACTAGATGGGAAATACCAGACTAAGACACTTCTCCGCTATTCAAATACAAAAAAAAAGAAAAAAAAAAAAGAAAAACAACAACAACAAAAAAAACATTAGCCTTTAGACATAGTGTTTCTTGAGTAAAGAAAACACTGTACTTATTCAGACATCAGTTCTTTATTTACCTTTGCATTGCAAACAAGCAGAGATCTCCAAACTGCTTGCAGCACTTTATTCACGATAGAGGCGGGGCAGAGTTATGAGGTTTGACTGACAGTTTGAGGATCCAAAGGAGTTACGACATTTAGTCACAAGCGATTTTTGTAAAACCCACATACATTGGGGTTGGTACAGATTTTTAGTAAACTCTTATGCTGCTTTCTCAGATTTGGTGACTCTGCTGTAAATCTGCAGCTGTTCACATCAGAGAAATATGCTTTCTAGGATACAAAATTAAGAAGTTTAGATGTCAACAGAGTAAATTTGGATAGCACTTAAGACGATGTATGTGAAATAGAAAGGGGCAACAGATTTCGGTAACCTGTAATACTGACTTGTCGGATTTGGTGACCCTGCTGTATGTGTGCAGCTGTTCATTTCAGACCAAAATGCTTTTTAAAATAAAGAAGAGAGGAGGTTAGTCATAGTGAATTTGAGGAGAATTACAGAAATACTGTCCAAAATAATAATAATGTAAATTAATAATGTAAATAATATAATGTAAAGTAAATTATGAGCCAGTTCTTTTCAATAAAAAATATACAGGTACAGTGTGGCCAGTGTAGCTTGAACCACACAAATGACTCTTTTGAGTCAGTTGAATAAATGAATGAATAATGTTATTTTTTGTTTGTTTAATACTAAAATTTGTTTGTTGCATTCTAAAAGTTGTAACTTCTTCTTGAGTCTCTCCATCATTGTCCGACTCCGGTTTGAACAATATAAGACTGAACACCGTTACTGACAATCGTCATTTTGGTTGCGTGAGATTCTCCAGCTTTGTTGTTGTTGAGCAATATTACATTTTGTGAAACTGGGCATAATAGGTCCCATTTAAGATATAAACTCACAATTGCAAGTTATGACATTAGAATTGTGAGATTTATATTCAGAATTGCAATTTAATCAACTTCACAGCAAGTCAGCAACTAAACTCAGAATTGCAATTCTAACATTATTCCTCAGATTTGTGATTTTATTTATCAGAATTGTCATTTCATGTCGCAAAGTCGCTTTATAACTCGCAAATGAGATATAAAAGAAAAGATATAAAATACAAATATATAAAGAGAAAGAACAGACCTTATCAGAATTGTGAGATAAAACTTGCAATTGCCATTTTTATTTACATTTTGTGGCAGAAACAAGCTTCCATAAAAATAACCGTCAAAAGTCATCGAAAAGTCTGGTAACACTTTATTTTACAGTGTCCTTGTTAAATATGTTACATGTACTTACCATAGTAATAACAGTAAATTATGGGTAATTACATGCAACTAACCCTCAACCAAACCCTTATCATACCCTAACCCTATAGTAAGTAATGGCCATGTGCAATGTTGTTAATTAATATTACTCTGTACTTAAATATATAATTACACTGTAACAATGGCACTTTAAAATAAAGTGTAACCAAAAGTCTTTGTATAGACCTTTTGAAAGAATTTTAATTTATTTCTGATTTGTTATGTCTGTTATGTCTTTTATTTTGTCTTTTTCATAGTCAAGGTTCCTGTCATGTGATTTCCTGTTCCCTCATGTGATCTTGCCATGTGCTCCCCTTGTGAATAGGCTTGTTCGACTTCATGCAGCGCTGCATAGACCGATCGGCAGCTGACTTGAAGCAGTGCATGCCGGTTAGAAATTTTGTCCGACTTGAGACAGCGCCAATGCCACATGACTGTGACGTATGGCATCAAAGTAGCGCAAGAGCGATTCAAGAGCATTCGGCTGAGTCAGCCAGTGCAGCTTCTCCAGAGCGGCTGCACAAGCTCTGATGACGACACAGCTGTTTCACGATTGGCCGGATTCACCAATTACAATAATCACGTGTTTCGTGTTTATTCTGAAATCTTCAGTTCCACTAACGCTCACAAATCTGTATTTTTATAACAGTAAAAGCTCTTTTCATGTATTCACGATGTTATATTGTGTCATGTTTATCTAAATAGAACTAATAAAATCATAGATCCCACTTCTTTGGTATTTAACCCTTTCACACATAAGTTTAAAATTTGGCTGAGCCCCCAGCTTTAGTTTTTCAAGGCAACCATTATTTAGAACGTATCACTTTGTTTCCATGGTGACGCGTCATTGCTTGTCACGTGACACACCGCATCGCTGTATGACTGATGATCCGCTTTTATTTCATTTTTCCATTTTTATTCATTTTATTCTATTTTATTTATTTATTATAAATATTCATAAATTTGTTAACTATAGCATGAAATATCTGATATTCCGATTGTCAAATATGTGCAAGTGGATGTGTTTTGCTGTTTAATCACCTTTATAATGATCGCGTTAGTTGAGCTACGCGCGATGGGCGCCTTCCATAAAGAATCGCATCTGTTGGATTTACAACACGTGAATTCATCCACTTCTCCCGAAATACATAGAAGTGAGCCAGTGAACTGGGGAAGAATAGAGTAAACTTTAAAGTTACTTACACAATGTGTATCTGATATAAATAAAACGTGTCATCTAATTATAACGGAAAGGGTTGTTATAGACATCAGTGTGTATTTTACAAACTCTAAATGTATTGTTTTGTTAGTACTCATGTGTATTTAAATGTCTGAAACCTAAAATAAACATTATGTGGTTGAAAACACTGCATATTTTTTGATATGAAAAGCGCTGAGCGTGTCCGGCTCTGGCTCGGCGCCAGCCAAAGCGCACAAGCACATTTGAATTTGACAGTTGATCACGTGATGCACTGAACGTTCTAATCACACCGGTGTGATCGTATGCATCAAAGTGTTAAATAGTATATGCTTATGTTGAACTTTATTCTTGTACAAATAGACACTGTAAGCAATACATAAAGTATTGAATGAAAAAGCCTCTGAAACATCTGGGTATTTGAAAAATATTGCATTTATTCCACTTAAGCTGTGATACAGTACGCAAACGCAGCTCGAGCGTCACTGCGGGAAGCAGAAAGTGTCCGACTTCATGTCTCCGTTTTCTGCTCCTCCCCGACTGCACACGGCAACTCTCGCTGATTGGTCGAACGCACCTAATAGGCTTGTTCAAGATGCATCGTCGCTGTGCAGGCCGATCGGTGTATGACATCAAAGTACCGCGAGAGCGATCAGAGAGGAGACAGCTCCGTATGCTTTTAGAATTGCGCAGCGCTCCTTCAAGTCTAACAAGCATATTGTGTCATGTTGTCATTGGCTGATTTAGGCATGTGGTTTCTCAGGTCTGTTCTGTCATTGGTTCCTTGTCTCATTGTTCTCAGGTGTGTCTTGTTAGCTCATTAGTCTGTTAGTATATATAGTCCTCACATTTTCATTGTCCTTAGTCTAGTTTTGTTCAGTGTAACCTACTGTTGGTGAGTTTCTGTCTACTATATGTTTCATGGTCAAGTTCAAGTCAAGTCTTTGTTTATTTGGTATTTGGTTCATGTTTGGATTAAATAAACTGCACTTGGGTTCTTTAAGCTCACCTCCAGTGGACACTTGTTACAGAAAGCTAGACCGATAACCATGAACTAGGGATGGAGAAATGAAGGCTGCATCCGAAAACCTAGGCAGCTGACTTGTTGCCCTATCAGGCAATGACTTGTAAGGCAGTGTTTGTGCATGAAGGCACCTCACAAAACTGATTTCAGACAGACTTCTGAGGCAGTGTAACAGTTTAATGATCTACAGCAAAAAGCGCAAGCTTTGGTGAGAACTAAACGAATATTTAATTACTACAGTAGTAATTTATCGCTAGAAATGACATCAAAAGTGGAAAATGTTGCTCAAAAACGTACATTTACACACAAACTGACCATCAAACGCAACTTTCGGACGCCATCTTTAATTTTCTTGCTCAACTGTCACAGAATGGAAAGCACAGGATTGTGGGATATCAAAGGCAGCGAAGGACACATCTATGCTGCCTTCAAAAATCAGTCAGAGAAAGGTATCTCAGGAAACAGGAAGTGAAGCTAACATTGGATTTGGATGTGCCTTGATGCCTTCCTACCTTGAAATGTGTCCTCCGAAGGCAGCATTTTCCAGTTTTCGGACGCAGCCGTTGCTTCTTGAATCTTTGAAGCTGTTCTCTTATTGTTTCAGGAAAAGATTCAAAGCATCAGGAGTGTCAAAAACAGTGCCATCTTGTGGCAGGTCAAATTTACAGCAGTCATAAACTTGACAGCGCAGATCTGTTGTTTTATCCATTAAGCACAAATAAAAGCCTGACAATGCTAAATGTTCAGTTTTCTGATAATATAATTCACATATTAAAGTGTGGCAACAAATTAAATGTAACAATTATAATAACACTAATTATAATAATACCAACAGAGTTGTTTGATGCAAGTAAATCATGCTTTTAATTATTTTGTGGTTTTTTACTGTTTATATGGCAGAATATATGATCATTTAATACAGGCTACAGTATAGGCTTCTATATAAAAAATATTAGTAAATGGATTTGAACTTCTAGAAACCCGTAGTGTAGTGGTCTGGATACAAACATTCCGACATGCAAAGTAAAGCATTCACATGACTGGAAAAAACAAGTGAGGCTTCGTTTTTCATTAATTACGTGTTTCTCTGACAATACATGCTCCGGCACGGAGCTTCATGAGAAATCGTGCTGCATACTCGATACACGCTTTAAAGCTTTAGTGTCATATGTAACATCACTACCATGAACCCAACAGTTCGCCTTTTGCATCTTTGTCATGGCATTCGCCCCATTGACGAGTATATGGAGGATTTTTGTGGACTGTGTCATCTTGTGGACTTTAATGACGTGGCACTAAAGGACATTTTTTGTTATGGGTTAAATGAACCCATTTGTTCCTAGCTTCCTGGGGGAAAGATACACTGGTCCCTGGCAGAATACATAGACTATGCCTTGTTGTTATGTGGCTCATCATTTACTGTGGGTTTTGCGGATGAGGAGCCCCGCAATCCAACAGTAACTATGACGCCAGAGCCCTCAGCCATCATGTCTGCCACGCCAAAGTCTCATCACGTCATGGCTGCCACACCAGAGTGTTTCCATACCCCTACTTTACATGTCAGGAGTTATTCATGTCATGCCTGCAAAGCCAGAGCCTGTTCACGTCATGCCTGCCAGGTCAGGGCATGTTCACGTCATGCCTGCCAAGCCAGAGCCTGTTCACATCATGCCTACCAAGCCAGAGCCTGTTCACATTATGTCTGCTAAGCCAGAGCCTGTTCACATTATGTCTGCTAAGCCAGAGCCTGTTCACATTATGTCTGCTAAGCCAGAGCCTGTTCACGTCATGTCTGCTAAGCCAGAGCCTGTTCACATTATGTCTGCCAAGCCAGAGGCTGTTCACATCATGGCTGCCACACCTGAGTCATCAGCCAAGATGGCTGTCACGCCAGAGTCTTCAGCCAAGATGGCCGCCACACCAGAGTCATCAGCCAAGATGGCTGTCACACCAGAGCTTCCAGCTGTCATGGCCGCCACACCAGAGCCTCCAGCTGTCATAGACGTTAGGCCAGAGTCTCCAGCCAATATGGGTATTACACCAGAGTCTTCAGCCGTCATGGACATCACATCAGTGTCCCCAGTCGTCATGAACGTTGCACATGAAGTCATTAAGGCAGGCCCTAGGCATTCGAGACTGGCTTCAAGTCTGGAGGACACACCGCTTATGTCGGTGTGAGCTGCTGGGATCCCTGTGGTAGTCTCAAGCCAGGGGGTCTCTGAAGTGGTCCCACTGCCGATTGTTCACCCCATTATGGCGATGGCCATTATGTGTATTTGAGTGGGTAACCTACTGTTGGTGAGTTTCTGTCTATGATTCATGGTCAAGTCAAGTCTTTGTTTATTTGGTATTTGGTTCATGTTTAGATTAAATAAACTGCACCTGGGTTCTTTAAGCTCGCCTCCAGTGGACGCTTGTTACAGAAAGCTAGAGTGATAACCATGAACCCAGCAGTTCGCCTCTTGCATTTTCGTCAGGGCATTCGCCCCATTGAGGAGTATGTGGGTATGAGTCTGCTTCCAAGTCTGCTTCAGCCCAAGAGCCTGCTTCCAAGCCTGCTTCAAGGCCTGATTCAGTCCATGAGTCCACTTCAAGGTCTGCTTCATCTTAAATCACTGAATTTCACGTCTGCCATGATGTGACAACGGAGGTCGTTCCTGAGTTTCACGTCTGCCATAACACGACCACGGAGATCATTTCTGAGTTTCATGTCTGCCTTGTTGCAACCACGGAGGTCGTACCTGAACTTCCTGTTTGCCTCGACACAACCGCAGAGGTCGTACATGAACTTCCTCATTGCCTCGACACAATCGCAGAGGTTCTACACGAACTTCCTGAAAACCAGAGACACCTTGCTGATCCAGTTATGTCCATGGAGGATACCCTCAAGCTTTCTGCCTGTTTTGTCATGGCCCCTGTGGCCAATGCTAACCACTCTGTGCTTTGTATTTCAGTTTTGCCTGATCTAGCCTTGCCTGTTCTACTAGATATGCCATGGGGCTCTTCTGTCTCATCTGATATGCTATGGTGGTCTTCTTCTCCGCCCTGGAGGTCGTCTGCCCTACCTGCCCAGCCTGCTTTACCCTGGCCACTGCTCCATGGACCAGGCCCACCACTGCTTCACGGTCTAGACTCACCTTTGCTCCACGGACCAGGCCCACCACAGCTCTTTGGCCCAGGTCTGCCAGTGCACCAGGACCTTCTGCTCCACGGCCCAGGTCCACCATTGTTCCACGGCCTAGGTCTACCATTGCTCTATGGCCCTGGTCCGCCAATGATATGTCATGGTTGGTTTTGGGTGTTCTTTGTTTTCATGTCTTTTATTTTGTCTTTTTCATAGTCATGGTTCCTGTCACGTGATTCCCTGTTCCCTCTTGTGATCTTGCCATGTGCTCCCCTTGTGAATGTGTCATGTTGTCATTGGTTGATTTAGTCATGTGGTTTCTCAGTTCTGTTCTGTAATTGGTTCCTTGTCTCATTGTTATCAGATGTGTCTTGTTAGATCATTAGTCTGTTAGTATATATAGTCCTCATATTTTTATTGACCTTGGTCTAGCTTTGTTTAGTGTAACCTACTGTTGGTGGATTTCTATGTTTCATGGTCAAGTTCAAGTCAAGTCTTTGTTTATTTGGTATTTGGTTCATGTTTGGATTAAATAAATTGCACTTGGGTTCTTTGAGCTCACCTCCAGTGGATGCTTGTTACAGTCTGTCTGGCCTTGCCTATCCCTTTTTAAATATAAGCAGCAGGGAGATGGTTGAAAATGATCAAAATAAACTGTTTTTGGTGAAAAAAACAACAACAACAACAACAACAACAAAAAAAACCTTTATAAGTGGACATCAGGAAAACAATAATAACGCAATAATTTATGCTAGGTCCCTTTTAAGCATGGAACATTCCATTATCCTATACTTGCAAATCATATAGAGCTAATTTAGCAAAAAACTGTATCAAATTAAAAATCGACTGATTAGCACACTTCAGCTTCTGACATGTCGTATTTCAGATTTACATCCCGTGTGACATCCGTTCCTACAGTAGTGATGTGCAAGTGATGAGAGGATTTACTGCTTCACATGAAAAAAAACCTCTCATTACCCTTATTTAGGACACTGTCCTGTAGTCTATGGGAACAGCGGTGTACAGTTGTTCATACAGGGTGCAAGGTGTGTGTGCGTGTCTGTGTGTGTGTGAGTATGTGTGTGTCGGGGTGACGGCACAGCTACCAGCCACTTTAATTAATAAGAGAATACCTCTGGACGACAGCCCAGAACCCAGCTATCATACAGCCATTCTGTCAACACACACTGCCAAAATTTTGGGGTCAGTCCATGTGAGGTGAAATGCGGAAGGACATTACAAAGGAAGATGTCGGAAGAGATGTGAAAGCATTTGCATGTTTTTAAAATTAGATTCCCCATCAACTGTATAGCTTCAACCAGGCTTAAAGTGCCAACACCACATTTCTCCAATTTAGAATTTAAATTCTAAATTTCTGCTTTTTTGTGCATTTTGTGCACTGACTCAGGATGGAAATGTGCATTACTCAGCAGAATGGATTTAAACATGATAAGTGTTAAAACTTAGTATCGGTTGCTGATAACACTATAATTTCATTAGCTAAATTGTTTGATAAGCTAATTATAGGAGCAGGGAATTCATGTGGGTTGGTTAAATAATTTAATTTAATGCAGTTCGTAACAAATTAGAAATTTTTACACTTTTGTAGCCGTTTATTTTCCACATATAACAAAGTTAAAGGCTCAGGGAAGAAGGAGGCGGGAAACAGCAAACGATCAACGTAAAGTTTAATCACAAAATAAACAAACAATAAAATGAAAGTAAACATAAAATAAAGTAAAATAAACATAACAAAACAACAAAAAGTCCAGGCCTGGTCTTCTCTCCTCCTCCACTGTCATCACTCATCCTTTTATCCTTCCGGAGCTCCTCCATGGAACTTGAGACTGGTGTAGCTCATCAGATACTCGGCCACTGGCCTCGCTCCATTCCCATGGCTCTCAGCCCTGCCCTGCTTGCCACACTACCGTTCAAAAGTTTGGAGTCAAACAAATGCAGCATAAGAGACTTAAAAAAAAAGAAAAGAAAAAAAACTCAAACTTTTGAACGGTAGTGTATAATTTGTAATTCTTCATAACCACCTTCCCAGTTTCATAAAGGTAAGTTTTATATTACTGCACCTTTAATAAGTAGGGATGGTGGTTACCTTTCGAAGTGGAACTTCGACACTGCGTCTTGGTGTTGATGCTATGGGGAACTCCCTCACAGTGACCGGTGTCTGACCATGTGTATACACACGCCAATCTTTTGGCAGACGGCATGACGTCACATGCGGAGCTCCTGTGCACTTAAAAGGCCGCCTAAGTTATATGTCATCAGCTTTTTTTTTTGTCTTCAGGAACCATTTGTTGTAGTGTGTGGATAAATAGATAGAATGAGTTTTAGGAAGTGTGTTTTTCCATGTCCTTGCTTTATGATACCAGAGGACACACACGATCTCTGTGTTATCTGCCTTGGAGCGGAGTATGCGTGTTCAGTTCTTGAGGGTTCAGCAGTTCAGCTGAATGTGCTCACTGTGAAAAGTTTTCAGTGAAGAAGCTCTGCTCACGCTTGTCCCTTTTCTAAGGGGAAGAGAAACAAACGTCTGCACCCAGCGGTTTGGGCCCTGCTACTGCCGAGGCAGCATGGCAGCTCCGTTTGTGGGGGTTGCAGGTTGAGCTGACAGAGAAGAGAAAGAGTTCTGAGTGGTTGTAAGGTGTTTTTTTTTTTTTACTGCTACATGTCAAATGAGTCCATCCTGATGTTCTGGTGTCTAGATAGATATTTAATAGCAAATTCTCAAAATGCCACACAATTTGAGTTATTAGTGAGTTAGATGAGTCATTAAACAGAGTTAAAGATTTGAATAGGGTTAGCAACAATCATAGTGCTTGCCTTAGAGTCAGTACAAAACAGTAAAATGAATGGGTGTAGGAATTATTATTGGTCATATCTGTTCATGGCGCTGTACACACAGCGGTTAATAAATAAAACTACACCCATAGTCTCCGCCAAAGAATCTCCAGTGTAAATGCCAGTGTACCTTGGTACCACACACTCTCAGAAAAAAAGGTACAAAAGCTGTCACTGGGGCGATACCCTTTCAAAAGTTAAACCTTTTTACCTACTGTATAATATTAGTACCTTAAAGGTACATATAGGTACCAAAAGTGTACATATTAGTAACTAAATGGTACATATTAGAACTGTTTTAAAGGGTACCATCCTACTGATAGCTTTTGTACCTTTTTTTGGAGTGTAGAGACACACATAGAGTGGCTTCAACACTGATTAAAAGAATAACCAATTTGAGTTAAATGAGATTGGTCCTCTGATGCAGTAAAATGACTCGAGTTACAGGTCTTAAGTAAAGTACTGTTCATTAACTCTGTATGTCATTAGCGTTTGCAGATAACGTCTTCTGATTAGACTCATCTATCCAAAGCATCTCACTTATTTATTTGACAGGGTCTTTTTGTAACTGTACACATGCACACCAACAGCCTCCACTAAAAAAAAAAAATAATAAAAAAAAAATAATTGAGAGACAAAATAATTGAGGGGCAAATTACACTGAAGCATTTGAGATTACATCAAACAGGTTGAGACAGGAAGTGTGTGTGAGAGAGAGACAGAATAAATGTGAGACAGGAAAATTAGAGCGACATTAAAGCGAGACATTTTATGATGTTAAATGGAGCTCTGGCAAATGTCACTCAACCCTTGAAACACTTTGATGAATCAGACACGTCACCACAGAATGAAGGTTTTATTGAGCTGTTAAATATTCATTTTGGTCTTCTAAATCATTTCTGTCAAAACTTTGGTGAATATTTTTTTAAAAGTAATTTCAGAAAATCCTCTCTATTCTGTGGCTCAAGGTTTGCTGTTTAAAAGCACCTAAAACATACACTCACTGTCCCTCATGATCAACATCCGCCAGAATGTACTTGGTATAAGGTGAAAGGTGAACATTTAAATAGAGTCTGTAATCATAAGTGCAAACATCAGCGTCATCAGATAATTGCAGCAAGGCTTGAGCACTGTTGGGATATGTTTGATAAGCATTTACATTTATGCATATGGCAGACACTTTTATCCAAAACTTACAGTAAAATGCATTCAGGTTACGCATTTTAAAAGTCCATGCTTTGTCTGGGAATTGAATCAATAACCTTGACATTGCATGCACAATGGTCTTGGCAGATACCATTATGGTAATATTTAATCCAATGGGTACTTACATGCTGTTTTAGAATGCAGATATTTGAGCTATTGATTTCATGCATATTCTGTTTTTTAATTTCATACATCTTGCATTTTTCCACTATTAATACTTTGAACAACCATTAAAAAGTTCAACATCTACATGACTTGAGTTTTCGGTAGAGGTCAATGCTTCATTTATGGGTATCTCATACTAAATTATTTTCAAAGTTGATTTAAATGAAAATGACGCATGAAATTTATGCCTATATGGAAGCAACACTATTTCAACCTGATGGTCATTATTGTACCTTGCCTCTCACGTCTGCATGGTGTCTGAAATGGAAATGCTGTGATTTTCTGTGTTAATGTGCATATTATTGGGGCTGGTATGCATTGCTAGACAATGAGCGGAATAGTTCTGTTCATGTAAACATTTTTATTATTCAATAAATGATTCATTTGAGTATTTGTCTATTCCTTTACCCCCCAAAAATCTTCATTTTTCTGAGAAAATCTATTGGAGGGTTTTCCATATTTACATTGCAGTGTGTTCTTGATGTTTTTTATTAGCCATTTGAACAATATGCTCCGATGTGTATTAGTGAGGGAAAATGAGTTGCTTTCTTTGACCTTGTTGATGTGAGCAGGATGGAAAATATAGAACCACTGGAAAAGATCCATTTTGGATCTTAAGGAGACCATCTGTTGGTAAAGAGAGCTAAATGTGATGAGAGGATGACCTACAGAGAGAAAAACAAGGCTGAATCTCACAAAAACATGTCCAGGTCATATTTAACTCCAAAATCAAAATGAAAAATAGGCAATTAAGCAATTAATTCATGACAATAAGCAATTGTATTTTGGTTCGAGAAAATGAAGCCTAATTTAGGACCAAAAAGAGGTTTTTTTTATTTTATTTATTTACTGACATTATGATAATTAAGCACATTTTCCCTCTTAATGTATCTTGATTCTAGAGTTTTTGTATTTCCCATAATTTAATTATTTATTTTTAAAATTAGCATAAATTATAAGCAGTACATCAAATACTACCATTAAGTATTAGCACTTTACAATTTAAATACAGCTTTTTTTTTCTTTTTTTTTTTTTACATTACGATCACGTGAATACAATTCCTTAGCATTTGCTGCATCTGCGAAATTAGAATGGGCATAAAACATACTTAAAGTGCATATTGCAGGTTATTTATTTATTTTATTTTTTTCCCGAGATGAATATATAACCTTGTACGAAAATACCATATAAAAAGGTACTGCAGGATGTTTTGCAGGACATAAGGGCACAAATTTAGTAGATAAATTGACGGTCTCTGTAAAAACCGCTTTTTTTTCAACATCGCGTCATTTTACGTCACGAGAGGGAGTCGTTCGCCGAGCTCTGTGTTGACTCAGTGCAGAGTAGGTTGGTATTCAGTAACAGCGGTCGTGAATCAATGTGTTTTCGGTAGTTTTTGTATTTTAATTTATCATCGTCATGGCAAATTATTGTGTTTGTGGATGTTGCACAAACTCCAGCCTGTCAGGACATCGAGTCCAGAGGTTTACGGTCCCACTTTATATTAAGTGGCCTTAACTACTACATACTTACATTTAAATTAATCATTTGATACAATGCACTTATTGTGTACATACATGTTTTTACATTGTACTTATATTTTAAAAACACCTGCATGTAATTACATCTGTAATTAATTTCTGTAGTTACATTTATAATTACACTGTTGACCCATCCCTTAAACCTACCCATACCACCAAAGCTTTCCCTAATCTTATGCATATCCCACCTCAATAGCAGCAAAAGTGTTTTGCAATTCAATATGAACACAATAAGTACATTGTACTTATTTTTTGATGTAAGTACATACCCAGCAAACACATTTACGTTGTGGCAACGTCTGTGGCACGTTGCATTTCTACTATGGCAACGTCGCGGTCTACGTGCCCACAACATTGTGACAACGTAGAATTGTAAGACGCCACAGGGCTGTAGCAACGTTATAGCGCAACTTTGAGCAACTGCGACACGACGTTCTGACAACTTTATTTTTAATGGTAGATTATAAATATTTCCCATTCTGCGTGTTATATTTTGTGGTTAATTTTTAATCACTCGATATTAGATCACTACATAATACTTAATATTATATTTATATATATTGTTTATACTTATTTATGGGCAACAAATTAATCAATTATAACCAACACCTGCAAATGTACACTTTGAAGAGTAAAAATGACATACAAGGCTCATACAAAATTCAACTTTATTAAAACTGCATATGATATTCTAATTATTCTTCAAAAGGTATGCATTTATAATACAATGTAATTTATGTGACAGCATATTATACAGCATTTATAATAGCATGTGACAGCATATGCATATATATATATATATATATATATATATATAAAATGTTTAATAAAAAATAAACAGCAAAGGCAGTTCAGAACATTTATTGAACAAAATTGGGCTCTGTACATGGCTGACAGGTGAGCATAGTCAAAGGCCAGGTGAAAAGATTGGTAACCAGAATGTCCAGGAAAGATCAACAAATCCAGAGAAGAGATGCAAGCGCAGAAACCTTGAGGCATGAGTCCAAAACCTGTAGACATCCGGGACCAGAGAGGGTTGCACTGCAGGCAAAGGTAAACTGGGCAGAGACCAGAGCAGATCGGAGCTTGATATGACAGGACTAGACCGGGACTGACCAGAGTGACTAGTGAGCAGACAGGAGAAATTAGTCTTCTCAAAAGTTCCTGTGTGTGTGATCTCAAAATGGTAAAATTCTGATTATTTTTCATAAAAAGCTCTATTTATCTTACCTTCAAACTGATGAGCCATAACCTTGTCCTTCACTCTTGTCATCCATGTTTGGTGTGTTGCAGAAATCTAAAAAAAAATTATGTTGTGTTAACAAGAAAAAACAATGAACAGCCATGTTATTATTAACTGACATTTGTAAAGATGAATAATAAAAATGTATCAAATGTATTGCTCATTGTTTATGTTACTTCTACATAAACTAATGTTAACAAATGAGACTTTAAAGAGTTACTTCATTCAAAAATGAAATTCTGTCATTAATTACTCACCCTCATGTCATCCCAAACCCGTAAGACCTTCATTCATCTTCAGAACACAAATGAAGATATTTTTGATGAAATCCGAGGGTATCTGATCCACATATCCACACGAACGCAGCATTGTCATTGCACCTTTTGAGGTCCAGGAAGGTAGTTAAACACATTGTTAAAATAGTCAACGTGACTACAGTGGTTCAACCTTAATGTTATGAATCAACGAGAATGCTTTTTGTGTGCCAAAACAAAACAAAAATAACAATTTTACTGGCGAATACTGAGCCCGCGTTCGGACCTAAACACGGAACCGCTGAACGTAAACAACGTAGCAGAATGACGGGACAGACAAATTTGTAGAATAAAGTTATCTTAGTTTTGTTTTTGCACAAGTATTCTCGTCGCTTCATAACATTAAGGTTAAACCACTGCAGTCACGTTGACTATTTTAACCATGTGTTTAACTACCTTTCTGGACGTCAAAAGGTGCAATGACGTTGCTGTCTATGTGTGGATCAGATACCCTCGGATTTCATCAAAAATATCTTTATTTGTCTTCTGAAGATGAACGAAGGTCTTAGGGGTGTGGAATGACATGAGGGTGAGTACTTAATGACAGAAATTTCATTTTTGGGTAAACTAACCCTTTAAAGTGTTACCAAAAGAAAGATTACCTTAAAAGAGAAATGACCTAAATGTTGCTGTGGCATCACTGAATGTGTGTACAGTTGCTCCGTAGTCCCCCCTAGCATCTCTGGATCAATGACATACAGTATTAGTAAATTATGACCATTTTTGAAATGTAATGTATTGTGTAAATCTGCATATCCATTTATACTTAACAAAAAATCCAGCTCTTGGCAAGGTGTCAAGACCTTTCCATGTCCGTGATGGCTCGGGCGCTGAAAATGGTATGCAGAATCATATTGTTAATAAAACTACTGTTATAGACAAATGACAACAACATTATAGTTCACAGTAAAAAATAAATAAAATACAAATCTTTTTAGATAAATTCTTACTTGTTCTTGGTGAGGAGAGCAGGGCCTGTTGTATGGTGTTGAAATTGCCTAAAAAAAAAAAAAGAGAGTGAGATATTTGTATCTAACATCACTTTCACACAGTACTTACCTTATCTAATGCATCCATGCATCAGGAACTACAGCTACACTGATCTGAGGTCAATCTCACAAGTGAAAACATTCTGAAAGTGTTACTTACTTTTTTATTGTTACTTAATCTTTAATTGTATTAAATTTAATAGATTCATTAATAGACCCATTTGATTGTTTACAAGAAAAGACTTAAAATAGCATATGCTTACCTTCATTGCTAGTTTTTATAGGAACACCCACCTGGAGGGTAAAACAAGGCCAAATTCAATATACACCTTATTGATGATGCATACTATATATACAGACGGGCAAGCAGATGAGCCTAGAACACACAGAACACACAGTTTGTTGTTAGGCATTGCATTTATGTTCTAGGCTCATCTGCTTGCCCAGTTAGTGTGTGGCGTTCATATTCTGGGCTCATCTGCTCGCCTGTATATAGTATGCAACATCAATAAGCTGTATAAATAATTTGATCTTTTAATTCTACTGTTTTATTACTTTAAGGTACTTATAGTGAATACTCTACTGTTTAGTGATTGAAATACTGCAGCAGGTGCTGTTTATGGATCACAAGTGCCCAAAACATGCATTTTACTCTCATATTTTGTTTACCTTTTTTTGAGACGCGATGTAATATATGTTGTTTAAAACAGATGGAAAATTGACAGGCCTGTCCTGCAGTTCTATGGATGTTTTGCCCTCCAGGTCTCTGCTCCAGTCGCCTGACTGAAAGCTATGAGTAAGAACATAGCCTGTTGAGTAAAGAAATAAAAGAAAATCAATATAAGAATAATTGCTTGATTTCAACCCTAGCAAAGATTTACATGCATAACATACACTACCATTCAGAAGTTTGGGTCTGTAAGATTGTTTTTTTAATGTTTTTGAAAGAATTCACTTACTTTCCAAGGGTACAATCATTGTATTTTATCAAAAATACAATATAAACAGTAATATTTAAATTATTATAATTTAAAATCTATTACAATTTGTAATTTATTCCTGTGATCAAAGCTGAATTTTCAGCATCATTACTCCAGTCTTCAGTGTCACATGATCCTTCAGAAATCATTCTAATATGATGATTTGCTGATCAAGAAACATTTATGATTATTATCATTGTTGAAAACAGTTGTGCTGCTTCATATTTACGTGGATTACATATCTTTACTGTCATATTTGATCAATTTGATGTGTCCTTCCTTGGATTAGTGTATTTATTAATTTACCTTACGTATAAATTCATGCATTCATTCATTAAAAAAATAATCTTACTGACCCCAAGCTTTTGATCGATAATGTGACATGCTACACTAAAGAACAGCTTCTGTAGTAATAAACAAGGTAAACAATACCGTGTTTCTCGATGGACAGCACTTACGATGGTTTCTGTGTGCGAGGTTACAAACGTATATGTTAGTTTCCCAAAAATGGACTGACGTTAAACATTAACAGTGGAGTCGCTGTCTGTTCCTATGGTCTGTTCCTGGATCGCTGTCTGTTCGTGCTAAAATGTCAACCATTCATTACTCTAGTAATTTTATATTTTTCATTTACCTGACCAGAAGACGTTTTAACGTTCTGATCTGCATACTTAAAAGAAATAGCTAGAATTACACTGGTAACGTTAAATTTTTACATTAGATCGCAAACACTCCGGGATTATCGACTATTCTGTTCTATTTCGTTCAGTTGTAGACAAAACAAATAAATATCACATTAGACACGGAAAGTGTAGGTAGTGTTTGAATATTTGAATATCTTATTTAGGGATAAAATAAAAGCAATACTCACGTATCCTTGCTCGATGAAGAGACGGATCAACGGTCGTTTGAAATTTAAAATCCGCGCTCCAGAGGAACTGGAGCAGTGACGAGTTCACGTCGTCCAGTGGTAGTCCAGACACCCAAGCGCAACCTTGAGCAATGGAACTGAGCGGTGGTCAGATGTCAACATTGTGACAACGCTGTAACAACCTTCACAACGCAACGTAGTTATAGCAACCTTTTGGCTACGTTGTTAAAACGTTGTTAGAAGGTTGGCTACGTTGTGCCAACGTTCTGTGTTTGTTGGGTAGTAGTTAAGGCCACCTAATATAAAGTGGGACCGGGTTTACTAACAAGAAAAAGGACGGTGCTATCTTCCGTGCCTGGGTGTGTTTTTTGTGCAGGTGAAGAGACGGGACTTCACTTCTGCATCTGCTTCGAAAAACGCGTTCATTATAGACCGGAGGATTATCATCCCGGCGATATGATGGAGTCCAACATTGTAATACTGTAAATGATGATATTAAATGAATAAACTCACACACGCGATGCTTTTTCACCATTTTTACGTGAATCAGTTTCAACACTGATGAATACAAATTATGTACACAAATGCATACAGTCTCACACACACACAAAACAGTTTTGGATTATGTGCTGGTAATGTAAATACTCCAATTTCATTCATGCCATATGTACACTCAAGTTCACTCAACTACATACTTACGACATCATATGCATCCTCACACTATCAGTGATCGGCACAGAATAAACATAACACAGAATTAATGAATAAAGGATAACATGAAACACATTCAATAACACTACTGTCTGTTCGGCCGCCGGCGGGAGACTTGATGATTGTCACGGATCCATAAGAGATGCAGCTCGATGAAAACGTGAACTGTGCACCGTAAGTCTTGGTGTTTTTTTTTATTTTTTTTTTTTACATTTGCTAACTACTAAATCAGTCGTGATGAGAAACCGCTATATCACGTACGTTAGTGTGGACGGATGTTAACGAGTGTGACATAGGCTATGCCTGATCAAAGTTTATTAGTTTCTGTTATTAGTAATCAATACTCCTAGATGACCAATACTAGCTTTGCTATTGCCTGATACATGATAATAATCTGTACAATATTGTGATCCGAGCACAGTGTTACATATCGTTAGCTAACGTGTATATATCTACAAGCTAACACTGGTCTCCTGCCCTGTTCTTCACACAAAAGCTCAATTTGTCTCCTCTGACCGTTGTTCTGTCTAATCCTGGCCTGTCCCTGCTCTCTTGACCGCATAGCAGGCTAATTGTATGGCTGTGGTCTGTCATACGAGTATGAATAAACATTTACAATTTCCTCAGCGTCCGAACTGTCATTACGATCCATTGTTTTCCTATTGTTTATATTGACCGCACTCCCTCTCGTTACGTCACTTCCGATTTGGCATTTTTCAGATGCGGAAGTAAAATTCTCTCACAAAAAAACGACTCCAGAAGCCTAAGTAGCGTATTTATACGTGTATTTTAAAGAAAATCTAGTTCCTACATTATTTTTCTATACATTGAATCACTGAAGCACTAACCTGCAATATGCCCTTTAATTGTCTTGAAAAAAGTCACAATGTACAAAAAAAAATATTCTAAAATATGTTTTGTTCCTTGTTCCTAAAGGAGTTAAGTACTAAATATAATTTCTTATCTCTTTCTTTTGATTTTGGGGTGATTAACTTAAAGGTGAACTTGGTGATTTCTACTTTTATTGCAACTATGGCAGGCCGACCTTTTCATGGTATAGGCTGCATTATTCAGGTTTCTACAGATTGGGAAGAGCAGTCTCAGCTCAGAAAAGACATCACACTGGATTTATGGGTGACGAAGGACAGGAAGAATCAGGTGTGTAATCATGATCTGTCAGCAGTCATCTCATGAGTCTGGACCTGAGCTGCTGATAGTACGGTGGTGGGGGCAACAATGATTTGAGGTGAGACAGATCCTCAAAATACCTTAGATCCTAGATGTAGTTTAGTTGATACAGTACATAAATGCATGAACAGACACCTCAAACAAGCATGTTTACACTGGACATGCTCTTGCATTCTAAAACAGTAAAACAGCAAAAGAATGAAACAGGATGCTGGGGTCTTGATTTGTATAAAATTTGAACAGTAGCTTGATTAAGATGCTGAAAAATTTATGAAGCCTACTCAGTACTACCCAATATGTCAAAGGGTGTTGTTGTCTTCAGTATGTTCTATGATTGCTTGCAATATAAAGTAATTTATGGAAGCTCAATTTAACACACTTTCAGTAACCCAGCCAACTAAAACTAATGCTAAAACTAAAAATATTTTCCATTAATTGAAATAAAGCTAAAATAAAATATACGTATTAGATGTAAAAATTGAAATTATGAAAACTGAAAACAAAAATGAAAGCTAAAATATTAATAAATACTACTGTATATAAGTGTAACCCTTTTCTTAACCCTAGGGGTTCATTTAAATGTTGTCTTAACCAAGAAAACCTGGGTTCCCGGCAGTTGAATGGTGAATTTGGCCCGGTGTTTCTTTTTTTTTTTAATTAAAACAGTTGTAAATTAGCTCTTCCCTGTACTTATTAAATCATTAAGCAATCACAATAAAATTAAAGTAGGCAAAAACCTTATTTATATTTTCCCAGAAATGTGTAACTGTGTTAAATGAACTATCCAAAAGAACAATGAAATACCAGATTACGAATTTGAAGAAAGGAATAACAAGTTTTTTTGTTTGTTTGTTTGTGTTTTTTTACACTAATAAAATGGCTTTGTGTGTTTTTTTTAAGAAAGCAACAAAATATGAAACAAATAAACAATTAAAATGTATAGAGAATAGAAAATAACAAAGATAAAGGAAATATTTTACCCAAAGGTATGCAAATTATTTGTTTTCCAGCAAATGAAAGATTTATACAACCTTCTGAGTCTCAGAATTGTTCTTTGTGTCTGTTACTTAGTTTCTTAACCTTGTATTCTTAAATTTTAACCTCAAATCAACATATGAGATAAAAAAGTCAAACACTTCAGAAACAGTAAAACAATAACGAAATCACACCAAAGAAATGTTTAAAGATCTTTTACACACTTTAAAGGGGGAACAAACACCCCCCCCCCCCCCCCCGTTTGTTTGTTTGTTTGTTTGTTTGTTTTTTTTAACTCATTTGCATTAAGTTCCTTGCTTGGCCTGCTCTGTTGTCAATCCCACAATGTCCTGAGTGAGCCTGAATTGAACATGGATGGTTAGGTTTGCATTTACTCCCAGTATCTAAGGGTGTTCACACTAGTTCGGTTCTCTTGGTTCTTTTGGTCTGGACCAAAAAAAGAAAATAAAATTAAAGGGTGGGGGGGGGGGTGTAAATCTGACTTATTTACACTGTTAAAGAGTTGGATTCTCATGCTAAACATGGCCAAAGTATCAAAACATGAGTTGGACGTATGACGGAGTATTTCTGTTCCAAAAATTCTCTTCCAAATCGTCACAGGACTTTTTTTTTCGAGTATTGGCCTGAGTGACGTAAACGGGGGCGGAATTCCTTGTACGGGCACTTCTCCCGGAAGGGCGTGCGCACACACGTCGACCAGAGCGAGAGCGCAAGAGCACGCCCATCAACGCGCGTTCGGGTTTACGGAAGTCGTCGGTAGCGCTGCACAGGTCACAGGACTGCACGAAATCAACAATGTCACCAAAGAAGTGTGTTTTTGGTTGTGAGGGAAAGATAACCTTGCTTCCCAAAGAACCCAGTGTTCAGTGGAGCTGAGAGATTTGTTCTCACGCATTACATTGATGCGCTCTCGATATTTGTTATTAAAATAACCATAGAAACTGATAGTTGCAATCACTTTTTCATTGGTTAAAATGAATGGAGAATATCTCGTGTTTTTCCGTGGCTGCTCGAGCCCTCAGGATCAGCGCTTATGGTTTTATAAACAAGGCCCAGTTCTACGCTGGATTTACAGATCGTTTGAAACTGAAAGATGGAGCGGTCACAGCGATAATGATCCCAGTCATGAGTCAGAACTGCAGGTAGTGAGTAAAACCGCTTCAAATGTCTGTTTTGTTGGCAATAGGCGCCTAAGTGCATATAATGTAAACAACACGAACGTAGTGAATTCATAAATTCGTTATTCATCATTCACTATACGCTATATTCATTATAGTGATTCAAAAGTTATCCAGGGATAATGCGATGGTGTATTGTGTGTGTTTAAATACATCTGTTTAGCTGACCATTGATAGCTTACAGCCGATCTCTACACAAAAGCTGCGCATGCTCGTGATAGCTCGTCACTCTATCTCCGCTCACACGTCACGCCTCCAGGAGCTCAGCTGTTTTCGGAAATACTTGGTACAGCATATGTATCTTTTATAAATATGATTAAACTAAAAACTTTTTGGAGATATGAAGGATGCACTACTACTCTATAGGTACTCAAGATTAACATGAGATTGGCAGAAACTGTGTGTTTAATAAAATAAAAGTCCTCGTTCGCTTAGCGTTCACACTGTCATTTTTAAGACCGAACCTAAAGATACAAGAAAAAGTATTTTGCTACGGAGCTTACAGAACATTCAAAACAATTTTGTGTCCTGGGCTAAATGCGCTCGTTATATGTGTGTACATATGATGGTATTTTCACCAGCATAAAATGTGTAAAGGAGTCAAAACAGCGCAGGAATTCCTCCGTTGCACACAAATGAAGATTTGTTGCAAGGAGATGGCATTTCTGATACCTGTTCATAGGCAACATAGCTCTTATGTCTTTGGTCCATGTTGCGTTCATATTTCTGTTGAACTGCACCAGAGTTCGTTTGGAAGCAGACCGAGACCCACTATTTCAGGGGCCTTGGTCCACTTGTTTGGTACGCACCAGGGTTCAGATGGTAGCGTTTACACTTAATCAAATGAACCACACTAACAGAGTAATTGCACCAGATTTAATTTTAATCTAACCAAACCTGCCAAGTGTGAAGACACCCTTAATCACAGTATTTATGCTTTAGTTTGCTTTTTATTGTTACTTAATTTAGCTACAGTTGGCTGCAGATTTAGTCTGTGACATCCGGTCAGTGCTGTCCATCAGCATCAGTATTTTCAACAATCTGTGGCCTGCTTTTGCTCCATCCTGAAGTCTGTTGAGCTAATCCCACCTGTCTGAGTCATTATCTGCCATGACGTGACCTCAGATGTCCTGATTTTATCTGGTTCTCAGCTTTCTTTCTGTTCTCATCCCCTCGAGAGAGAGAGAGAAAAAAAAAAAAAAACAATCATTCACTCACAAAAACCTCATCCTACATCCTGTGCACCATGTCAGATTATTATTTTTTTTTTTTTCTCTCCCTGACAAACTGGTCATTATTGGTTTCAGCACATAAAATCATTCTACATGGCTTCGAGTGGTTTATTGCTTTCATAAAACTTCAGCAACATGATATAGGTCAGAGACAAAAGCATGTTTCCACTGATGTTGCTTGTATATATTGCTGCATGTATATTGGATACTGACAATGTGTAGTTAATATCAGGTATATATACTGTGGTTTCCATAGTAATGACTTTCAGTACGCATCAAAAGGGGTGTTGTCGTCTATTATGTCCATCTCATGTGATGCTAAACTCACAAGGTTTCTTTTTCTTTCTTTTTGCTGTTCAGACTTGTTACGGAAGGACCGACCAGGAGACAGGAGATAGTGAAACAGGTATTTATTGAAACACAAGTTGAGAAGATGGTGACAACAGGTGAGTATATTGCAGTGTATGTAGATCGTGGAGTGATATAGAGAGTGATACTGTCCTTGTAATTGCAGAGTGCAGATGGATTGTAGAGTTTTGCTGACTGGAGACGATGACTGCAGACAACACTTCACACACGGAGAGGAGACGTTCGGGGAAACACGGAGACAAGATAGCAGGTAAGTAACACAGGGAGTCCTTGAGGTAAGCATACAGGTAAGTCCTTCGATGCAAACGAGACCGGACAATGTGACTGTGTGAGAGTGTGTCTTAAGTAGTGCAGTGTGATGAATGGGCTGATGAGGTGCAGGTGGCGGTGATTAGTACTCCGGGGATGGTGTGCGCTGTGATTGGTGGATGGTGGAGCCTGGTGTGTCTGTGACAGTACCCCCCCCCACGGCCCGCTCCTGAGGGCCGCGGACCCCGACGTCGTGGTGGTCTACCTCTTCCACGAGGGGCAGGTCTGTTAGGATGAGCAGCGTGGAAAGTGTTCAGCAGGTTGGGATCTAGGATGTCGTTACGTGGGATCCATGAGCGTTCCTCTGGGCCATAACCTTCCCAGTCTACGAGGTACTCGAGCTGACCACCACGGCGCCGGGAGTCCAAGATCTCGTGCACCTCGTAAGCAGCTCCATCTTCTAGTAGAAGTGGAAGGGGGGGCTCGGCTTCGGCCACACCAGGCTCTGTGGAGAGAGGAACAGAAGGGTGGTGAGGCTTAAGCAAAGAAACATGGAAAGTGGGGTGAATACGATACTCTGGAGGTAGTTGGAGTTTGTAGGTGACAGGATTTATCTGCTCCAGGATGGTGAATGGGCCAATGAACCTGGGACTCAGCTTGCGGCAAGGGAGGCGCATCCTGATGTCTTTGGTGGACAGCCAGACCTTCTGTCCCGGTTGATAGGAGGGAGCTTCGGACCGGTGAAGGTCGGCTGTCATCCTGCGCCTCCGGAGTGCTCGTTGGAGTTGGTGGTGTGCTGAGTCCCAGACCCTCTCGCTCTCTCGGAACCAGTAGTCCACAGATGGTACGTCAGATGGTTCCCCGGTCCAGGGGAACAGTGGAGGTTGGTAGCCGAGTACGCACTGGAAGGGGGTGAGTCCGGTGGATGGCTGGCGAAGGGAGTTTTGGGCGTACTCGGCCCAACCCAGGTACTGGTTCCAAGAGTCCTGGTGGCCATGACAGAAGGTACGGAGGTAGCGGCCGATCTCTTGGATCTTCCTTTCCGTCTGCCCGTTCGTCTGAGGGTGGTATCCAGACGAGAGGCTGACGGTCACACCTAGGAGTGAGAAGAAGGCTTTCCATACCCGTGAGATAAACTGTGGTCCTCTATCGGATACGATGTCTTCAGGGATACCAAAGTAGCGGAATACTTGGTTAAACATGATCTCTGCTGTCTCCATGGCAGTAGGTAGACCTCTCAGAGGGACAAGACGACAGGACTTTGAGAAGCGGTCGACCACGACTAGGATGCAGGTGTATCCGTCGGAGGCAGGAAGGTCGGAGACAAAGTCTACTCCTAGGTGTGACCAGGGTCGGTTGGGAACGGGCAGAGGAAGGAGTTTGCCGGATGGTAGATGGCGCGGGCTCTTCGAGATGGCGCAGTCCTTGCATCCCTGCACGTACCTTCTGACATCGGCAGCCATGTTGGGCCACCAGAAGCGCTCCTTTAGCAGCGAGAGGGTCTCATTGACCCCCGGGTGGCCAGTGCCAAGCGAAGTATGTGCAGAGTGGATTATGGGAGTGCGCCGTGTGCGGGTGATGTAAAGCAAGCCCGGTGGGCAACCCGGCGGAGTGTTGGTGGAGGCATTGGAGGAGGGTAAAGTCTCCGCCGACCAGGTGATGGGGCTGACCACAACTCGCTCGGGAAGGATGGGTTCAGGGTCCTCTGTGACAGGTTCGGGAGCATGGAGTCTGGAAAGGGCGTCGGCCTTGATGTTTCTGGAACCGGGTCTATAGGAGATGGTGAAATCAAAACGAGTAAAAAACAGCGCCCAGCGGGCCTGTCTGGGGTTCAGTCTCTTAGCGGATCGGAGATATTCAAGGTTCTTGTGGTCGGTGAGAACCAGGAAGGGATGTTTGGCTCCCTCCAACCAATGCCTCCACTCCTCGAGAGCCAACTTGACTGCCAGTAGCTCTCGATTGCCGATGTCGTAGTTCTTCTCCGCCGGGTTGAGCTTGCGGGAGAAGAAGGCACATGGATGGAGGCGGCTTGGATTCCCCTGCTGCTGTGACAGAACCGCTCCGACTCCGGTCGTGGAGGCGTCGACCTCTACCACGAATGGTCGGTGGGGATCTGGGTGTACCAGGAGTGGAGCGGTGGTGAAGGCTTCTCTCAGGTGGTTGAAGGCCTCCGTGGCAGCTGGTGTCCAGGACAGAGACTTGGGCTTGTTGCGTAGAAGGTCAGTAAGGGGGTTGGAGATGGAGCTGTAGTCTTGGATGAATCTGCGGTAGAAGTTAGCGAAGCCGAGGAATCGCTGAAGTTCCTTGATGGTGGTAGGAGTGGGCCAGTTCTTAATGGCTTCCACCTTCCCCTCGTCCATCCGGATGCCACTGTGGTCGATGTGGTACCCAAGGAACTGCACTGAGGTCTGATGGAATGAGCACTTCTCGGCTTTGAGGAAGAGTTGGTACTCCCTCAGGCGTTTCAGGACCTCCGCAACGTGTTGGCGGTGTTCGGCCATGCTCCGGGAGTAGATCAAGATGTCGTCGATGTAGACCAGAACGAACTTGTGGAGAAACTCCCGGAGCACCTCGTGGATGAAATCCTGGAATACGGAGGGGGCGTTGACCAGGCCATACGGCATGACGAGGTATTCGTAGTGGCCGGTGGGCGTGACGAAGGCGGTCTTCCACTCGTCCCCCTCGCGTATCCGGATGAGGTTGTACGCGCTGCGGAGGTCCAACTTGGAGAACACAGTGGCACCACGGAGATGTTCCAGGGCCGCTGGGACGAGAGGAAGGGGATATCGGAACTTGACTGTGACGGAGTTGAGTGAGCGGTAGTCAATGCAAGGCCGCAAGCCTCCGTCCTTTTTGGCCACGAAGAAGAAGCTGGAAGCAGCAGGGGAGGTAGATGGTCGAATGTATCCTTGAGCCAGAGCCTCCTCGATGTACTCCACCATGGCCTTCTCCTCCGGGACGGATAGGGGGTATATCCGTCCCCTTGGCACTGACGCACCCGGAAGCAGATCTATGGCGCAGTCCCATGGCCGATGTGGAGGCAGCTTGGACGCTCTCATGGGGCAGAAAACGTCGCTGAAGGGGGCGTAACACGACGGAATATCCACTGACCTCTTCTCAATGGGGCTCTCGATAGACGTGGCCTGGACTCGGAGACAACGAGAGGTGGGTTGCCGAGGAACAGGAAGTGTGGAGAAACAGGATGGAAAGCAGGTGTCGCCCCACTTCAGGACTTCTCCAGTCTTCCATGAGAGGATGGGGTTGTGCTGCTCCAACCAGGGACGCCCTAGTATCACGTCAGCGGTGGAACCCTCCAGAACCAGCAGATGGATTTCCTCGACGTGCAGAATGCCAACCCGAAGCTGTAGGGGGCCAATGCTCCGGCTCACGCGGCTTCTGCTCACAGGTTTACCGGTTATCGACTGAATCTGGTAGGTGGATGGCGTGCATTGGGTCCTGATCCCAAGCTGACGGCAGAGGGCGCCGGAGATGAAATTTCCCGCTGACCCAGAATCGAGGAGGGCGGTAACTGGAACGGAGATATCGGCAGCAGTAAGTTGCACAATAGTGGTGAGTGGCTTAGAGGTGTTGGTATGAGGGAGGATAGCACTCACCATGGGACGAGGAGGACGTGTTGGGCATGTGGAGAGTACATGCCCAGGGGATCCACAGTACAAACACAGTTTCTGGGTCAGCCTTCTCTGCCGTTCAGCGGGTGACAGACGATTTGACTCCACTTGCATAGGTTCGTGGGCTGGTTCTGGGGTGCTGACGGATTCTGGTCGGCAGAGGGAGGTGTTCAGCTGTTGCTGACCCTGGTGCTCATCGAGACACGACTGCATACAAGTGGCGAAACGAATGGAGAGTTGGATGAACCGTTCCAGGCCGATGGTATCCTCGTATGCAGCGAGATGCAACCGCACTCGAGGATCCAAACCCTGGCGATTAGTGGTCATGAGCGCTCGTTCGTTCCATCCACTTCGAGCAGCGAGGGTTCTGAATTGAATGGCATAATCGTTAACAGACATGTTTCCTTGTTTTAAATTATATAATTTCTCACCAATAGATGTATCCCATGAAGGTTTTCCGAAAACTTCTCGGAAGTGCTCGATGAAACTGGAGAACGATTGTAGCACAGGGTTGTCTTGGGACCAGATGGAATCAGCCCATTGCAGCGCTTTGCCGGAGAGTTGGGAGATAACAAAAGCCACTTTGGAGTACTCGGTGGGGAATAAGTGCGGTTGCATCTCCAGGGTCAGAGAACATTGCAAGATGAATCCGTTGCACTCCTCCGCCGAACCAGAGTAGGGCGCTGGTTTGGCCATGGGACTGACGTACACTGGCGGTGAAGGAGAAGTGACGGTGTTTGCGGAAGTGAAGGTGGGCGCTGACGGTGGTGGTGGAGTGGAGAGTGTGCGACGCAAAGCGTCCACCAGGTCCTGGAATGGATCGGGCTGACTCATACTTGTGTTTCGCTGTTTTGGTCCGGTCTTCTGTTACGGAAGGACCGACCAGGAGACAGGAGATAGTGAAACAGGTATTTATTGAAACACAAGTTGAGAAGATGGTGACAACAGGTGAGTATATTGCAGTGTATGTAGATCGTGGAGTGATATAGAGAGTGATACTGTCCTTGTAATTGCAGAGTGCAGATGGATTGTAGAGTTTTGCTGACTGGAGACGATGACTGCAGACAACACTTCACACACGGAGAGGAGACGTTCGGGGAAACACGGAGACAAGATAGCAGGTAAGTAACACAGGGAGTCCTTGAGGTAAGCATACAGGTAAGTCCTTCGATGCAAACGAGACCGGACAATGTGACTGTGTGAGAGTGTGTCTTAAGTAGTGCAGTGTGATGAATGGGCTGATGAGGTGCAGGTGGCGGTGATTAGTACTCCGGGGATGGTGTGCGCTGTGATTGGTGGATGGTGGAGCCTGGTGTGTCTGTGACAAGACTACAAACAACTGTTTTTAATGAATTCAACGTTTTATTTTATTTTCATTTTTATTTTGGTTGAATTGTTCATTACAAAATATATGGATGTATACTAATACAGGTATGTGGAATAAAGGCACAGCTAAATCTGGCATTTATGGATTTATGTGAAGATTGTTTTAATTTCACTTTAATTAAAAGTTGTTATATTTTTTAAAGCCTATTAAATGTTAAAATTGATAGCTTTCAATTACACTGTAATATTGAATGGCTATAATTAATAGATAAAATTGCGAGGGTTCCTTTTTAGAGTGCACGGCCTCCATAGTGCCTTGAAACTTAGGTGCTTTGTAGATCCTAGGATCGAGCAGATTTACTCCCCTCGCTTGCAAGGGTTGATAGCACTTTCTCTGAGTCCTGCTCTCCAGGATGCCTGTCTCTAAGATCCGGTCTGAGTGGTCTACTGCCTTTTCTGCAGTCCCTCTTTCTGGATGTCTCTTCGTGAGACTTCTGTGTCTAGAGACTCTGTTTCTGAGAAGCTAGAAGCCAGGTCAGCCTCCCTGGTGGCACTCAGGGTTGACTTTGTTCCCCTGAAAAGTGACTGGCTGGGGTTCCTTGAGGGGGAAAAAACCCATGTAATAGAGACATCAGTATCAGTATTGGTATTAGTGACTGGCCTTGATTCATAGTGCTTAGTAAAAAGATGCCATTAAACAAATAATTTAAATGTACTGTCTTTATGTTGTTTCTACATTATTTTGGAGATACACTATATTGCCAAACGTTTTGGGACGCCTGCCTTTACGTGCACATGAACTTTAATGACATCCCATTCTTAATCCGTAGGGTTTAATATGGAGTTGGCCCACCCTTTGCAGTTATAACAGCCTCAGCTCTTCTGGGAAGGCTTTCCACAAGGTTTAGGAGTGTGTTTATGGGAATTTTTGACCAGTGATGTTGGTGAGAAGGCCTGGCTCGCAGTCTCCGCTCTAATTCATCCCAAAGATGTTCTATCGGGTTGAGGTCAGGACTCTGTGCAGGCCAGTCAAGTTCCTCCACACCAAACTTGCTCATCCATGTCTTTATGGACCTTGCTTTGTGCACTGGTGCGCAGTCATGTTGGAACAGGAAGGGGCCATCCCCAAACTGTTCCCACAAAGTTGGGAGCATGAAATTGTCCAAAATGTCTTGGTATGCTGAAGCATTAAGAGTTTCTTTCACTGGAACTAAGAGGCCAAGCCCAACCCCTGAAAAACAACCCCACACCATAATCCCCCCTCCACCAAACTTTACACTTAGCACAATGCAGTCAGGCAAGTACCGTTCTGCTGGCAACCGCCAAACCCAGACTCGTCCATTGGATTGCCAGACAGAGAAGCCTGATTCGTCACTCCAGAGAACACGTCTCCACTGCTCTAGAGTCCAGTGGCGGCGTGCTTTACGCCACTGCATCCGACGCTTTGCATTGCACTTGGTAATGTAAGGCTTGGATGCAGCTGCTCGGCCATGGAAACCCATTCCATGAAGCTCTCTACACACTGTTCTTGAGCTAATCTGAAGGCCACATGAAGTTTGGAGGTCTGTAGCTATTGACTCTGCAGAAAGTTGGCGACTTCTGCGCACTGTGCGCCTCAGCATGCGCTGACCCCGCTCTGTGATTTTACGTGGCCTACCACTTCGTGGCTGAGTTGCTGTTGTTCCCAATTGCTTCCACTTTGTTATGATACCACTAACAGTTGACAGTGGAATATTTAGTAGGAGGAAATTTCACGACTTATTGCACAGGTGGCAACCTATCACGGTACCACGCTTGAATTCACCGAGATCCTGAGAGCGACCCATTCTTTCACAAATGTTTGTAGAAGCAGTCTGCATGCCTAGGTGCTTGATTTTATACACCTGTGGCCATGGAAGTGATTGGAACACCTGAATTCAATGATTTGGAGGGATGTCCCAATAATTTTGGCAATATAGTGTACAATGTGAAAGTATTACAATATAAAAATATATTAAAAACTTTGATAGGTGGTTAATTAATCATGATTAATTACAAAAAATGTGCGATTTGTCACAGTGGCTGTATTAAACGCACACAACGAAACAAAGGAGTATCCAAAATAAACAGCCTTTATTTAACCCACAAAAGAAAATGCAGGAGACTGCAGGAGAAATACACACAACCACATTAAACTAAGATGATACCAGACCATGAAACAGGAAACGTCTCAGGTTATGCATGTAACCATGATTCCCTGAGAACAGGGAACGAGACGCTGCGTAAACACGCTAGGGGAACCGCCTCCGCGGGAACCGGTGTCTGAAACACATATCCAATCTCGGCAATATCATATTGACCGGCAACAGCCCATGACATCATAATAATGCGACCCACAAGTATATAAGGGGCGCCCAGATAACATGTCATTCGCTTATCGTCTGAAGGGACTGTAAGCAGGCAGGCATGGCTAAGAGACGCAGCGTCTCGTTCCCTGTTCTCAGGGAACCATGGTTACATGCGTAACCTGAGACGTTCCCTTTTGAAAGGGAACTCGACGCTGCGTAAACACGCTAGGGGAATGATATACCAACGCCGCCATGCTGAGGGGAGTGCATGCCACGCATGGCAGTGACAACTGTCAGAATCCGGCAAATTCAAATGAAACGCCAGACCCACTCACCCTACGGGTCACAATGAGCTGTCAGTGACAGTGCTCCCAGCAGTCAAAGCCTCAGCTATAAGCCTTAAAGCGGCCTCCATATTTTACATATGAAGGCCTGCCAAGGCCGCACAAAGGCCTGGAACCAACAACTTCAACAGAAGGGGTCCCTTTAAGGGAGCGTGGCTAGGGGGCCCGAAGGAACCCCAGCCAGTCACTTTTCAGGGGAAAAAAGTCAACCCCGAGTGCCACCAGGGAGGCTGACCTGGCTTCTAGCTGAACTAGTAACCTAGTCTGCCAACAACCTGTCTGTTTCCTCAGAAACAGAGTCTCTAGACACAGAAGTCTCACGAAGAGACATCCAGAAAGAGGGACTGCAGAAAAGGCAGTAGACAACTCAGACTGGATCTTAGAGACGGGCATCCTGGAGAGCAGGTCTCAGCAAAGTGCTATTGACCCTTGCAAGCGAGGGGAGTAAATCTCCTCGATCCTAGGATCTACAAAGCACCTAAATTTCAAGGCACTATGGAGGCCGTGCACTCTAAAAAGGAACCCTCACGAGGGGAATGCTCACAGCCTAAGGGCTGATCTAACTGGGAGGCTTCGAGGGAAGCCTTCAACTTCTGACCAGACTTAGGAAGCTAAGTACTCAAACCCACCCTCAGAGTGAGGAGAGTACCAGCTCAACCTAATAGGTCGACCAGGCTACAGGCAAGAATAAAAGGTGAACTAGGTTAGCCAAACCAGCAACACGTGATAGCGTGCAGTCTCAGGGAGGCCGGAGAGGCCAACCACCTGACAACAAGACCCTGCTGACCGATGCCCAACTGCTGGGGACTCGCATCAGGGAGGCCAACAGTGGCCAACTACCTGGTATCGAGTCTTTGACTGGCTGAGAAAACTATACTATGGGGAATTCGCCTTCAGAGGGGCCTACTAAGGCCAAACATCTCGATGGCAAACATTCACTGGCTGAATGTAGTCATTGCCAGCTGCCATGTGCCCGCTTAATAGGGGCTGGCTGTCAGGGAGGCCAGCTAAGGCCAACTACCTGATAGCAAGTGTAGCTAGCTGTCCAAAGCCTGCAACCTTGGGCTCGCCCACAGGAAGGCCTGCTAATTCTCAGAGCCAACAAACTGAAAATAAGCCATAGCTGGTTGCCAGACCCATGCAGCTCTACCAGAGACCCCAATACTGCTGGGGGACTAGCCTCCAGGGCGGCCGTTAAGGCCAGCTGCCAGGTAGCCAGTTCTAAGTGGCTAAATACACTAAAAAGTACCCGCACTATAGGGAACTCGCTCACAGAGAGGCCTCCTAAGGCCTACTTATCCAAAAGCAAGTCATTGCTAGCTGAGCTTTCACATACCCAAAGTGCTGGGGACTCGCTCACAGGGAGGCCTGCTAGGGCCAGCTACCTGGAGCGTGTCTTGTTGCTACAACATCCACACTGATGGGGGCTCGCCACAGAGAAGCCTGCTAAGGCCTACTATCTGACGGCATATCAAAAATAGCTACCAGAAAACCCATTTACTCGACAGGCCTGATAAGACCTGACAGCGCATGTGCTGGCTGCTAGGGGCCCAACATGGTGGGGACTCACTCTGAAGGGAGGCCTGTTAGGGCCTACTACCTTATAGCAAGTCTAGTAGCAGAGATAGTTTTACTATTCAACAACGCCTGGGACCTATCACATCGCCAACAAGCAGTGTACTCAGTAAAAGCACTTTTTACCCTTCAAGCAAGGGGAGTACAACATACGCCAACATGCCCTGGAGGAGGCCCACCTGGGCCTACTACTCCAGATGAACATGGGCGTCAGCTCTTGGCAATGCTGAGCTACAAGGGAGCATACTGAATGACCAGCCCGCAGTGAAGGTCAAATACCGCTCGACCTGAGCCACAATGGTGCAGGGCAGATAACAACAGAGCTATAAGCGAAGCACTCAGAAAACACCTTGTTTATAAGGGAGTACTATCCGCCCAACCCTGAGAAAACTACAGGGTGAAGGCCAACCACAAAGACTCCATCATGACAGAAATAAAATCTGTATTCAGCCCCAGGGGAATAGGGGCTTTTCATAGAAAAACCACCACACTCAACCCAACGCTTGAACAGTAGTTCAGCGGGCTTAAGAGGAGCCTAGCAGAGGCCTACCTGAGCTCAACTTCCAAAATGCAGGCCGCAGCAAGCATTACTAATCACAATAGAAAAGGGAATCATCTATTCTACCTCTACACCAATCTGCACCATGTAGAAGGGGGGCGGGCCTTGGCCAGACGACTCAAGAGAGGAGGCCAGCACTAGGGATACAAAAGGGAACCTACTCTCACTTAATGAGGGGTCAGAGGCAGGAATGTTAAACAGACCGCCTTCACTATCCCTAGCACTAGCCTAGGCCAGCTATCAGGGCGGCCCGGATGAGGGCCAACCCATAACATATAGATCTACCTGATGCTCCTCAGAGCAGCGGCCTCTACAAAACAACTCTCAGCTGAGAGGAGGCATAATCACTCAAAATGACACTGCTAAGGTGGCTAAAAAATACCATAAAGCCTTAGCTGTCCTAAATTAATTTTTAGGATGAGTGACGCTAATCAGGTAACGATGTCAGGCAGCCCTGAGTGCCGGCGCTGGACATAAATCTAACTGAAGCAAAGGGCTCGTCTCTTTGATACATAAAACTCTCCAAACCATGAGTAGAGGAGACAACTACCCTAACCTGAGGTGGCTATTAAGGCGGCCTGCTTTTAAGAAGGCCAGCCTACATGCGAGTAGCAGCCTCAAAACCACTCTCAAGTGGGAGGAGGCCGGCTTACTCGCTGAAAAATTAGCAAAAAGAGAGCGGTGGTCTCACCAGAGAACATACAATAAGCAAAAACTAGCACAAAACCAAATTAATGGTATTCCTCTCTAAAATTGTTCAAGCCAACCTACAGCGAAAATATATAAATTACAGAATTTACAAACCTACAAAATTACAAAAATTTTCCTAAATGCCCACAAACAGGGAACCGTGGTCTAAGAAATACATAGTATTATAAAAGCTTAAAAGAGACCTGAGCGCAGTTCCACCTGCGGCCACAGGGCAGCGACCTACCACCATGGAAAACCGTGGAGTCTCTCACTATTAAAGCCAAGGGCTAACCATCAGAATAATTTTCATCATCGGCCCAGCCACAGGCCTGATGTAAGAAGCTCCTGGGCTGAAGAAGAATGGAGAGGGTTTAGATCTTTTCAACCCTCAGAGAGAGGAGATCCATCAGTGATGCTGGCCGCAGTTCTGCTGAATCACCTCCCTCAGATCCTTCTTCTTCCTTGAGTCTCGCCTCCTCTGCGACCTACTCCGCCGGAGGGGGCGCACGAGAGGCTACACTCTTTTTCTGGCCCTGTCTATGACCCTCGGGCCGGGACGGGCCAGCAGTCTGTCTGGGTGAGGACTCAGACCTCAGTGGTATACAGGTCTTGAAAGCTGCAGAGTGCGCCTTCGCCTCTCTGAACTTTCCGACCACTGCCTCAACGGAGGTCCCAAAAAGCTCAGAGGGCGAAAACGGGGTATCGAGAAGAAAGGATTTTTCTTTCTCCCCAATGTCCGCCAAGTTCAACCACAGATGGCGCTCCGTGGCCACCATTGCCGCCATCGATCGACCGATCGAGGCAGCAGTCTGTTTGGTGGTCCGGAGCGCCAAATCCGTGGTGCGGCGCAGCTCTATGACCGCTTCAGGGAAGAGCCCCGCCCCCTGGTCTAAGTCCCTCAGCAGGTCCGCCTGGTATGCCTGTAACACAGCCATTGTGTGCAGAGCAGCACCAGCCTGGCCTGCTGAAATTCGCTCGCTGATTCCGATGGATTCGCGCCGAGTATGGGTTTTTCCATGCCTTCTCAACCTCAGTATGTAGGTCGGGAAGGAATGGAAGGCTCACTAGAGTTGGAGGGCTATGGCCGGAGAGAAACCGATTGTCAAGCTGACCGCACACGGTCTCTCTCCTAATGTGCTGCCATGGCAACTGTAATCTGCCGGCAGCGCGTTCCACAACCTCCAATAACTCGGCATACGCGGGGCAGGGTGGCTGAGAGGATTCAGTAACATCAATAAACTCACCTTCTCTATCCTCCTCAGCCATCTCCTGCTCGGCTGGAAGAGCACTGGCCGTTGGACCTGAGGATGCAGATGAACTCACATCCTCTCCCAGCAGCGCTGCCTCATCAGCCGCTGAGCCGTTCGAGAGGTCCACGCCCCTCTCAAACTGCTCGGAGAGCTCCATCTGGGAACCCCATGACCTGAGTCTCCGCTCTGCCTCAGCACGAGCGGGACCAGAGTCACCAGGTCCAGATGCTGAACTCTCTCCCCTCGAGAAGAGAGCCAGACGAGACCGGAGCGTTTTCAAAATAAAACGCTCGCAATTGACACAGGTAGCCCCCTCGAGAACTTCCCTTGCGTGCTCTTCCCCCAGACAGAGAACGCACAGAACGTGAGTGTCAGATAACGTGGACATGGATCAACACATTTCACAAACCTCTTAGTAAGTCTGGTTTTCTCTGTGCATTTCATTTATTTGCGACTATGTGCTTCAAACAAAGCAGTCCCTGAAGACGAAAAGAGGATGACATGTTATCTGGGCGCCCCTTATATACTTGTGGGTTGCATTATTATGATGTCATGGGCTGTCGCCGGTCAATATGATATTGCCGAGATTGGATATTCGTTTCAGACACCGGTTCCCGCGGAGGCGGTTCCCCTAGCGTGTTTATGCAGCATCGAGTTCCCTTTCGAAAGGGAACTGGAGGCTTAAATACACTGAGGATAAAAAAAAGTAAACAAAATTATGTTTAAAAGAGATGTTTGTGCACATTTTCTATTGATCATGGCAGCAGTAATTCTGCTGATGATCAAATGATGGAGAATAGCATTATATCTGGGCACATGTCCAGATGTTCAGTGTAGAGAGTGCGCTTTTGGCATTTTAAAGAGGCGATTCAAGTGTCTGGTCTGGATCACAGACTGAGTAATGCATTATGGTCCAAGAAAAGTCGTGGTAGTTTGCCGCATCCTCCACAACCACGCGTTTAGAACCGACCTGCAAGATGCAAAATTGCACAGTGTACATTTTTTCAGCTCTGAATTTGTGAACTTATTGTGCATTTCCTAATTTTAGTGAATTGGGCACTAAAACAATGCAGACATGATGTGGAAATAAATCATGTAATTAATTTTTAGTGAATAGTGAATTTTAGTGAACCCCCAAAGAGTGCACAAAAAGTAGGCCTGATTATATTGTTTCCCTGGAAGAGGAAACCTCTAACCTCTAAGATTAATACTTGCAGAATCAATAACCCATATGGAGTACATATTATGGAATATATATTCCTGAGATTGTTTTTAGACAGGATATGAGATTGTAATTACTCACTAAAGGCACAGTATTGCTGAAGACCCACGGGTCAGATAATAATATGAAGCACAATATCCTAAAAGCGATTTTACACTAGTGACACACAATGCAGCTAGTGGTTAAGTGCATAAAATGCAATCAAAATGCAACCTACCCAATATTTTAAGGTGAAAATGGGAGAAAGATGATTTCATTTTAATAAAATTCCCAGTTATTAATTTCATTTCATGTCTCAGAATGTGTATTTCTTGTTTGTAATTTCACCACTGTAAGGGGCCATTCACACAGAACGCATTTTTGCTTTGAACAAACGCAAGACACGGGCAGTGGAATGGGGGAAAAAAAACGCAAGGTCACGAGATGAGTTTTTTTTTTAAAGTTGAACAGCTTTTAACTTGAGCGCAGCGTTTTTAGTACGCCGTGTCATGCATGTGATGCTGCAAAACATGTGAGATGCCAGTGCAACGGTCAAACACGTCTGTCTAGTGCATGTTTCTGTAAAAACAAAAAAAAACAATGGAAAAGTAGAGCAGTGGAATGGGAAAATGCGTTCTTCTGTGTGAACTGGCCCTAACACCACAAAATATTACTGAATCTGCTGATGTATGTGCTGAATCTGCCGATGTAATTACAATTGTTCGGAAAACTGTGCTAAGGCAAGTCTGAGGGGATAGAAAAGCAGAAGGGGAGGCAAAATCCATAGCTGGAGACAATTTTGCCTCAATTGGTAAAAAAAAAAGGCCAATCAATACTCGATGTATTTCACTTTCAGCAGTTAGAGTACGGAGAAAAAATACATCACAGTGGAGGCTAACCTCCCTTGGTATATCAACCAAACAGACGTAAATTATGTGATATTAGTTTGAACTGCTACCACTAATAATGTACCAACTACCTTAATTATGGAGAGTAGAGATACTGAATATTTGATCGTCAACAAATTTACCAAGCCAACATTCGAACAGCAGCTACAAATTAAAAATGAAGGCCTAAGTTGGACACACAACCTACAGCAATCAGCTTCACTAAATGTCCGAACATGCTCTTTTAACGGACATTTAAAAGAGCAAAAGGATGGAAGTGATAGGCTAGGTGAGTGAAATTATATTTATACTGTCTTGCTGTATATATCATTCAAAAAGGCATTTTAAAGCAGTTAAGATGAATGAATGAATGAGTGAGTGAGTGAGTGAGTGAGTGAGTGAGTGAATGAATGAATGAATGAATAAGAGTGCATCCTCAGACTGCTAAAATTTATTGTGCCTCCTCTATTTTAGTACATCTCCTGTGTACTAGTGTTTTCTCCTGTGTACACTGTTCACATCCAGAAGAGAACTGGCCCCTTGACTGAGCCTGGTTTCTCTCAGTCAAGTTTTTTTTCTCCATTTCTGTAAACTGATGGAGTTTGGATTCCTTGCCAATGTCGTTTTTGGCTGGCTTAGTTAGGGACATTTAATATTCAGTAATATATTAATTTGACTGCACTGACACTGTTGGGTAAGAACAAAACTTGAACTGAATTGACCTGAATAATGACACTATTATCTTTTTTTTTTTAAAATACTGTTTACATCATTGATTCTGTAGTTTCCCTGTTTATCACAGTAAAGCTGCTTTGAAACAATCTGTGTCGTATAAAGCACTATATAAATAAAGGTGACTTGACTTGACATCCAACCCTGAAGTGCATGCAAAAATGACAAAGACAGACATGCTAACGGAACTGACCTCCTAGATGCTTTGGAAGGGATTATGGCTTTAATGAAATAATCCTTACTCGATCTCCACCGTACTCTGTTTTTGATTTGAGAAATCATGTGGGTGTTTTGGCTCTCTCTTTGGGTACCAGCCGAGTCGATGTCACGACGCGCAGCCAATTACTGTGCCATACTGGTTGTCCTACGCATCACCAAGGTGCCAACCTGCCAAAAACAAAAGGTGTGAGAATCGTGAGCCTTTGCCAATCCTGCGTGAGATCTTTTCTAAGCATTTTGTATTATTTATGTTGCTGTAAAGTTCTTAACATAGTACTCACTGAAGCATAACACATACTAAAATTACTAACCATCGAACTGGGTGCAGATTTAAAAAGAAAACATGTTTTGAAACAGGTGGCTTTCCCAGCTGGTGCCTTGGAGTGGTGTTCAGTATTTCTCTGTTGTTAACAAGAAATCAACACTGACCCTATGTACTTTTATCAATATAAGTTCTTGGTCTTATTTACCCTGTTTACATTCGACTCAGGTTAAGATCAGAAGTGGTCAGATTGATTTTTACACCTGAAATAAACATGCATTTCAAATGTGTCAAATGCATATGTGGATAATGTACAAAGTAAAGTTTTCTTTTGTCATGAAAGTTATAGTAAAAGGTCAGAGAAATGGTTTGTGAATTTTAATCTAGCTATAAATGTGATGTCATTCATATAAATATAAAGAATATTTTCAAAAATGAAATACATAATTTATTAATATTTAATTTTAAATATTTATTTATATTTAAAAATATACATCATATTTTAAAAGCATTTAAAAATAATATTTGTCTTAATTTTTTTTCTCTCTCTCTGTCAGTCCGGCTTCACTTAAAATATAGTTATGTTTATATTATTAAGGACATAAATGTTTTTTTTTGTTTTTTTTAAAGATAAGACATTGACTTTTGACCCCACGCTCAGATGTGTCATTTTTGCAGATGGGTAGCAACTCCGTCTCTACTTATTTAGACAGCTTGCGGGAAGGAAGTGAAAAATTGCTTTGTCATCTCATTTAAATCCTGTCCATCCACCAACCACTGATTGTTTCACCTGCCGACATCCACCTCGCTGAGACGAAAATGCCTCCAGGAAAATGAACTCGGGGGAACCGAGCTCTTAGATTGTTCTGGCAGGGGTGAACCGGGTTGGCAGGGAGGTGTGTGTAACACACTTCATTTTCCCACCACATGCTGAACTTAGCAAGTCAATCGACAAATCAGCATGAGGGCTATTTGCAGGCTGTTGCCATGGTTTTGTTAAACAGTGGACTAATCTACTTCTTCACACATTACAATAACTCACAGTAACAGCTGCTGCAGGATATGATGTTTTGCTCGTGTGTTCTAAACAGCAGAGATTTGGGTGGGCGATATAGAAATCTGTCAAACGGTATACATTTTTGAGTAGTCTATACTGTGTGTTGTGTCCAGTGCCACAGCAAAAGAAAGCATCATTTAGCTATGAATGTATAGTCAAAAAAGAGGTTTCTCTATTAAAGTGATGAAATTATAAATTAAATAAAAACAAAATAAAACAGCGAAATATGTATGAATAAATAAAAATTATATCAGGCCTCGACGCTAAGAAATTTTCTACTTTTTTCCAAAGTGGATCAGATTTTTACTTACCCTGTCAAAATTTTCATAAGTTGTTACAATACAATTACTGTTCAAATAAATAATAATAAAAAATATCTAACCCCACATTTCACAGACAAGCATTAAGCCTAGTCCCAGACTAAAATGCATGTTTGAGCTGTTTTAACTGAAAGCAACTTGCACTGACAAATCTTAAAATATATCAGTGCCATTGTTTTGTCTCAAGATGCACACCATTATTTTTATTTTTTTTTAATGTTTTTTTTATTATTGTTATTATTATTTTTTTTTAAGTCATGTTTATAAAACCTACTTAAATGCCCTAATTTAAAGGCTCAATCTTGGCTTAATCTAAGCCCTATCTGTGAAACCAGGCCTAAATTAATCAAATTAATTTAGCACTGTTACATGATCCCTGTTTGTTCTGAATTTTATTTTGTATTTCTAGTTTCCTGTTCTTGTTTGTAGTTTTTTTTTTTTTAGTTCCCTCATTGTTCCTAGTTGTGACTTGTTTGCCAATTGCCCCTTGTGTATCAACGCTTGTACCCCTTGTTCAGTGTCTGGGGTCGGTTTAGGTGGCTAGCCAGGTATGTTTCAGTATAGTTTGTGCCAACCCTGGGTTTTAGGCACCATGAAAGTGGTTTAGCTTTTAGCAGTGTTCATCGCCATAGTAACTTACACTCCAGAGCTAACCTTATTTTCCAGGTAAGAGATCTCAAACCAAAACTGAACCAATCAGCTGTGAGAAAAGTGACATGTCTAATGCTGTTTCTACTCCATATTATATGTCACTACATAGCAAATGATTTTTAAAGGGTTAGTTCACCCAAAAATGAAAATTATGTGATTAATTACTCACCCTCACATAATCCCAAATAAGACTTTTGTTAATCTTCGAACACAAATGAAGATCTTTGCCTCCTTTGATCTGTCCCTCCATAGACAGCTGTGCAAATGCCACTTTGACGTTTCAAAAAGTTCATGGAGATCATAAAACTAATCCATATGAATTGAGTGGTTTAGTCCAAATTTTCTGAAGAGACTTGATCACTTTATATGATGAACAGTTTGAATTTAGGCTTTTATTCACATATAAACATTCATCAACTCACACATCAATTGTAGTAAACAGAAGCTCAAGCATGTTTGCTTGACGCATGCGAGAACCAATGAGATTCGTTCTTGTGTGTTACACAGCACGTTTGAGCTTCTGGAAAAGGTTTGTTCTCGCGTGTGTAGCGGGTTCAGTTGAGCTTTTGTTTATGTTCACTGATCAATGTATGTGAATAAACGCCTAAATTAAATCTGTTCATCATATAAAGCGATTGTCTCTTCAGAAAATTTGGACTAAACCATATGGATTATTCATATGGAATAATTTTTGTCATGGTTCGCTGTTCTCAGTCTCGTCTCACTCCCCGTCCCGTTGGGTGTGCACCTGTAGTGGTCTCCACAGCCTGTGTCCGCAGGTGTCTGTACAGACGGCTCTGGAGCTCTCACACATCCCATTTGTCCATGTGTGTATCACTACACTTTGGATTTTGTTTTCCCAAAAGTGTCTAATAAACTGTTGCACGAAACTTCTGCTTTTGAGTCCTCTATTCATGCACACTGACAGAATCTACTGACCAGTTATGGACTCAGCAGAGGAAGCAGACGTTCACCAGGTCCTCAGGCAGCAAGGCGCCTTTCTGGGTAGGCAGCAGGAGGAAATCGCCGCCTCTCGCCGTGCCTTCTCGGAGCTGTCTCTCCAGCTAACCCAGCTCACAGAAGGGCTTGATTGGTTCCAGATCAACCCTCCCATGGCTCCAATTGTGCCACCTCTGCCCGAACATGAGGTGGCTGATCCCTGTCATGCCGAACCTCACCTTAATCCACCTGCACCATACTCCAGTGAGCCCAATTCATGCTGTTCCTTTTTGTCACAGTGTTCTCTGACTTTTTCACTCCAGCCCTCCTGTTTTCCCACAGAGCAATTTAAAGTGGCCTTCACCATCATGCTTCTGATCAGGCAAGAGAGAGAATGGGGGACAGCCATGTGGGACAATGGACATGAATGTTGCAGCTTATTTAAGGTTTTTTTCAGAGGAGCTCCGCAAGGTTTTTGACTGCTCCACTCTGGGGACAGAGGCAGTGACGGCTTTATCGTTGCTGCAGCAGGGAGGTCAGTCTGTTTCTGACTACTCTATCGAGTTCCGCACGCTCGCTGCGTCATGCGGATGGAATGCCAAGGCGCAGTGGGATCATTTCCTTCACGGGCTGGCAGAGTACTTCAAGGACGAGATTTATTCTCTCGAATTACCTCGCAGCCTCGACGGATTAATCGATCTTGCCATCCACGTTGATAACCGGATAGCTCTCCGTTCCCACCATCAGAGGGGCGTGTCCTCTCACAAGCCCTTCTCCA
Source organism: Mylopharyngodon piceus (assembly GCA_039654765.1). Classification (NCBI taxonomy): domain Eukaryota; kingdom Metazoa; phylum Chordata; class Actinopteri; order Cypriniformes; family Xenocyprididae; genus Mylopharyngodon; species Mylopharyngodon piceus. Next base: position 16,461,347 of record CM077458.1, on the reverse strand, counting down.
ACTTGGCCTCTGGAACGGGGGGTGACGCGCCTTCTCAACGTCTCGTTTTGCCAGAGGGGGAGCCCATGCAGATCAGGAGAGCCCGGCTGACTGTCACTGAGCAGCGCCATCGTCTCACCAACAATCTGTACCTTTACTGTGGAGAAACAGGGCATGTGGCGGCCTCGTGTCCAGTGAAGGGGCGGTGCTTCCCATCAAAGGGAGGGGAATACTAATACTGTGCTGCTCTCTGGTGGCCGTTCTGTCCTCCAGGCATTATTGCAATTAAATGGTACTGCTCATCAGGTGTCAGCTTTAAACGATTCTGGAGCAGAGGGTGATTTTATGGACACCGAGCTGTTCCGGCCTGTTCCACTGGCCGAACCCATTTCAGCCAGAACTCTCTGCAGCACCCATCTCACTAGGATTATGCATTCCACCAAGTTTATCACTCTCATGCTCTTGGGCAATCATGCTGAAGAAATTTGTTTTCTCATTCACTCTTCCTCTGCTCCAGTGGTTTTGGGACACACCTGGCTTGTCAAGCATAACCCTCACATTGACTGGGCTCTTAATTCTATGCTGGAATGGAGCCCTTTTTGTTTATCCTAATGTTTGGATCCTGCGTTTTCTCCTGTAATGTTCTTTGTTGCTGGAGGAGCCGGTGAGCCTGATGAGCATACCGGAGGCTTACCATGACTTGAGAGGGGTTTTCAGTAAGTCCCGAGCTTCATCTCTTCCTCCGCACCGCCTGTACGACTGTGTGATAGATCTGTTGCCTGGCACTTCTCCGCCTAGGGGGTGCCTTTACTCTCTTTCCGGGCCTGAGAAGGAGGCCATGGAGAAGTATATTCACAATTCTCAGGTAGTTGGCATCATCCATTCCTCTTCCTCTCCTGCTGGGGTGGGGTTCTTCTTCGTGGAAAAGAAAGATGGATCACTGCATCCCTGTATAGATTATCGGGGCTTGAATGACATCCCGGTGAAAAATCGCTATCCTTTACTGTTATTGTCATCGGCCTTTGAGCTCTTGCAGGGGGCAACCATCTTTACAAAGTTGGACCTTTGCAATGGGGGGTGGGGTGGGAATGGAAGACTGCCTTTAACACCCCCAGGGGGCACTTTGAATTTTTGGTCAAGCCTTTTGGGCTTTCTAACTCCACGGCAGTATTCCAGGCACTCGTCAATGAGGTGCTCAGAGACATGGTCGACCGGTTTGTATTTGTTTACCTCAACGACTTCCTGATCTTCTCCCAGAATGAGTGCGACCCTGTCCAGCACGTCAGGCGAGTGCTCCAGCGGCTGCGGAGAATGGTTTATTCACCAAGGTGGAGAAGTGCGAGTTTCACACATAGTCGGTTCCATTCCTGGGATTTATTCTTTCACCCGAGTGTATTCGAATGGATCCCACCAAGGTAAAAGCGGTTGCTGATTGGCCCACCCCAGACAGTCATAAAGCGGTCCAGCGATTTCTGGGGTTCGCCAGGCAGTTCATTTGGAATTTTAGCCAGGTTGCCCTTCCTCTGACTGAACTCACCTCTACTCAAAAATGTTTTTGTTGGTCGCCGCAGGCCCAGACTGTGTTTACGGCTTCCATCCTTACTATTCCCAATCCATCTTGTCAGTTCGTTGTGAAGGTGGATGCGTCAGAGGTGGGAACGGGGGCAATTTTGTCTCAGAGATCACCTTTGGTTGACAGAATAAATCCCTGCACTTTTTTTTCTCATCGTTTAACCCCCTTTGGGACGGAATTACGACATCAGAAATAGGGAGTTACTGGCTGTTAAGTTGGCGCTGGAGGAGTAGCGCCACTGGTTAGAGTGTGCGGAGATCCCTTTCATCGTTTGGACCGTTCATAAAAACAAAATACATCCGCACTGTTAAACAGCTAAATTCTCAACAGGCTCGCTGGGTGCCATTTTTTGGTAGGTTAAATTTTAACATCTCCTACTGTCTGGGGTCCAAGAATGGTAAGCCCGATGCACTTTCACAGATCTTTGAGACTGAGCCTGGACCATTCTCTGACCATTCTGCCTCCCGATTGAGTGGTAGCGATGGTCACCTAGGGGGTGGAGTCCAGAGTCTGCACTGCTCTGCGCAACATCACGGTTCCCGCGGGTTGCCCTGAGAGCCTGTTGTTTGTGCCCGAATCGGTCCGACTAGCGCCCTACAGTGGGGCCACTCATCCGTACTAGCTTGCCACCCAGGAGCAACTCGTACTTGCAGTTTAATCAAGCAGCGGTTTTAGTGGCCATCCATGGCGGGTGATTCTCGTCAGTTTGTGTCGGTTTGTCCAGTTTGTGCTGCGGGCAAGGGCTCTAATCGACCCCCAGCAGGGCTACTCCAGCAGCTGTTGGCCCCTTTGAGGCCCTGGTCACACATAGCTGTGGACTTTGTCACAGGCCTACCCCCCTAGCAGCAACATGGTAGTCCTCACCGTGGTGGACAGGTTCTCGAAGGCATCCCATTTTATTCCCTCCCCAAATTGCCTTCAGCAAGGGAGACAGCGACTATTGTCTTGGATCACATTTTCCGTATTCATGGCCTCCCGGTAATTGTGGTCTCTGACAGGGTCCCCAATTTGTGTCTAAGTTTTGGGCAGAGTTCTGTCGACAGCTGGGGGCGACTGCGAGCCTTTCCTACGGGTATCATCCGCAAATTAACGGTCAGGCCGAGCGTGCTAACCAAGAATTCAGTGCTGTTGTTCCATCCGCACAATCGTTTATTCAGAAATGCCTCTGTATGTGGAAGATAGCCAGAGAAGCCCTCACTCAGACTTGACAGTGTAAGACAAATCAGCTCAAATGAAATTATTAATTAATTTATAGGGAATTATAAAAAGTCACTTAGTTTACGACCGAGCAACTGAATCCTCCAGCGTTCATTTGCTCGGGCCGTAATAAGCTCTTGTAGCGGATATGAATATCTGACTATATTGAAAACACTATTTAGTAGCAAGGTAACATTAAGATCGGCAGTTTAACATAACACAAGACACTTCTTTTAAAATCTACAGGAGACTTTATTGATTATTCTAACACATAAACTAATATCTAACACAAACACACACACACAAACACACATTCATACACGTAGCAAACAGAAAGGAAATTAGAAAGAAAGAGTTTTAAGAGAGAGTGAAATGATGCATTAGCATTTATAGCATTTCTAGCAAAATATGCATTTCATAAGACCTGACCTGAACGAACCATGAATCACAGTAATTTAATGCACCAGTTCAGCTTTAGGATCTGGAGGTACTTGCTTGTCATTTGTCTTTGAATGTAGATCCCCTTTTCGGCGTCCTTGGCTTGGAGAAACGGGATTAGTTAGTTGGTTTGTTGCAGGTCCTTTTGGGTCCAGATTGATGTGCTGGCCAATGAATGGAGTCTCTCACGGCTGAAGTTTGAAGTCGAGGCGGCAAAAGAGTCGTTGGTTGAACTTTGCGGCAAAACTTAACTTAGAACACGAGACTCTCGACGTAAAAAGAAAGTAAAAGAAAAGGAAAGTGAGTAAGAAATTGGATGGCTTGAATGAGCTGCTTGTCTGTCCTTCATAGTCTGTTCTTTTCCTAAGCCATATTATTCTGTCTTCTTTGTTCTGTTCTTACTATTCTCAGTTTTAGTCTCTATTGTCTTAGTGATGTGACTATTTAACCTAGGTGTTTGGTTCAACCTCTTTGAGGAGTTCTGGCCAATCAGGTATCGTCTTGTTTCAAAGGTGGCTTTTCTCCTCCCCAATTATAAACTAAGTGTTATCTCAGGGCCTCTTGAATTCCCGCTCTCGGCAGAGAATACAGAGAGTACAGTTTAGACATGATTACTATTAAACGGAATATGATACATTTTACACAGATTTCATTCAAGCCATGATTTGAATGGAAAATAGAGATTTAAATTCATATCACACAAGGCACACTTTCAATCAACCATTCACTAGTTATAACATTTACATGAACTGTGAGTGTTTTAAAGCATAACTGGTCACATGTAGAATGTGTAGACATGATATAAAATTTATGCAGTTGAAAGATGTTTGATAAGTCCGTTTAGAATTGTTTTGGAACAATTTGATACAGTTTATTTCTGTCTCTGTGGGTTTTTCTGTGTCATTCAGAGGTCATTCAGAGAAAACAGGCCTTTAATGTCTCTCTGTCTCTTTTGATCTGGAGATCAAAGACTCTTTATCTTCTTGTGGCTTAAGTTGTGTTGTCTTTTCAACCATTTGTCTTTTACAAGTTCGGCACCTTCCCCTCAGCCAGGAAGCATGCATGGCCATAAAAATACTTTGCAGGGGGTTGTTGATAGACTCACTGGAGTCACTTGGGGCCTGCGATGTTGATTTGGGCCTCTGGAATTATGTTTGAAAGAATCATCTGAAAGAATCATTTGTCTGGTTCGTCCTCGATCCCTACAACAGGAACAAGGCATCGGCGGACCGTCACCGTGCTAAGCCCCCACATTACGTGTGCGGTCAGAAGGTCTGTTTATTTTCCCAAGACATTCCTCTTAAACTGCCCTCACGTAAACTGGGACCCAAATTTATTGGACCATTTTCCATCACCAAGTTGCACAGTCCGGTGTCGGTTCAATTCAGATTAACTCCCCAGTTTAAGAATATCCACCCAGTTTTTCATGTCTCTAAGATCAAGCCCGTCATTCACTCCTCCCTTCAGCCCCAGACCTCTGCCCCTCCACCTCCTAGACTCATCAAGGGGTCTCCAGCTTATACAGTACGGCAGCTCCTTGATGTGAAACGAAGGGGTAGAGGTCATCAATTCCTGGTAGACTGGGAGGGCTATGGTCCAGAGGAGAGATGCTGGGTCCGGCTTGTGACATTCTGGATTGCGCTCTCATTGACCAATTCCATCGGCGTCATGGTGAGTCCTCCGGGGACGCCAGAAGACAGGCTAACCCTTTAAAGACAAAATCATCTGGCTTTTAGCAATGCTTATTTATAATAACAATTTTGTATGATTTTGATATTATTTATGTAATTATTTTACCCTTAATCAATTACACATGTACAACTTTAGTTTCATCAATTATTATTAAGCACTTAGTTTAAATTAATATAAATATATAAAGATAATATAAATAAGCTTTAGAATCAATATATAAAGCTATAAAAACGTCTATATGTGAGCTTAAATGTTAAATTCTCTCTATACCTATGTCAACTATATAACTAACTTCACAACTTTTACTTGCACTGATATAGCAAGTTTTTTTTTTCTTTTAGTTGTCCTCTTTCATAGACAGCTCTTTTCTTCTTGCTGTGTAAATTTGTTTACATTTTTAATATTGTTCAATCTAGTAATACAGAAGAGAGAAGTGAATCACGCTGCTCGCGAGAAGTGAATCGCAGTTTCACTGTTCCACAGCTTGTGATTGGCTGTTCGCTACTGATGTCACACCTAAACTCCTAAACTCAGTATCAAAGCCTGAATTGACAGAGAAAGTTGATGATCAGTGTCATAGTACCAACAAAGCCTGACTGGATTGGTTTGGTTTTGTCAAATTATAACTAATCCTGTAACCCTGAGTTTGTTCAACTACCATCATGTTATGGACTCCTGGTGTTGTCCTTGATGGATGTATCGCATGTGTTGCTTTCAGTTCTGTTTTCTCCCCATGTTTGGATTTATTTGTTTTGTTAACTTTTATTTTTGTTAAACTCAGTGTACTGCACTTGGATCCTATTCCCTATTATTTGTGAATTAACCAGCCTTACAAGCAGAGTTGTGAATATGAGTAAATAAATAAAAAACATAGTAAATGAAATAAAACAGTAACAGTGAAACAAGTACAAATACAAAATTAAAATTAGTACGGGAATACATCTTACTGAAGAAAGACTAAAGACCCAGAAAGACTAAAAATCACAGCATGATTTGCAGAGCAACCCAGTTAAAATGGAAGAGTGCTGTTTTCCTGTGCACCACTAGAGACGTTACACACAGAATACAGAACTATCAATAAAGAGTTTCTACACAGGCCACTGATGATGAAAAAGAGAACAATGTACAATAAAATCTGCTATTGTACATCAAGTAAATGTCATAAATGGTGTAGTGAAAGGTCAGCATGTTGTATAAGAAATGGTTCGTGAAATTCAAATCAAAGAACTATTGTCCTGAGCAGCAAGGTTCAGTGACCAACACAGTGAGGAACAGAGCTTCAGCATGTGTAAAAATAAATAAATAAATAAAAATAATCTTGCATTTTGAGCTAAAACTGGTGGAAGAAAAAACTATAATAAACATGCTACACTCTAATGGCTAACCATTTATAAAAAAATCATCATCACAGCTTGGCTCCATTTGCCCAGACACTTTGTCTCCACCTTCTTCCCTTCTTCCTCTCATGTTTACTTATTTCCTGTCTGATGACATCATTCCTGCTTTTACCCTGACAATCAAATCTACATGCCCATTACTGAATGGAGACTGAAGCGGATCACAGCTAATTGTTTCTCCACACATCAGAGCAGTGATCTCGCACATTAAAGGGGTTCTGGGTCTTTACTGAGAACAATGCAAGGATCTGTGCTCGTTTTGAGTAATAAGAATTATGCTAATAGCCAAAATGATGAGTTTAGAGAGAAAAGAGCAGACAGAAATATGCACAATAGTGCAATTCAAAAGAAAAGGCCTGTTTTGACAACTTAATTACTTCTTAATTTTAAACTGCTTTAAGTCAGTCAAATACGACACAAAGAGAAAAGGGGGAAACTCAACAGAGATTGAGCTAATGTTGTCTTTTGTTGTCAAAGTAGCGGTGACAGTAAGACAGTAGGCCTTCTCTTAGTAACTGAGCTGTTGTGAAGGGTATTTGGTCATTGGTGAACTCAGATACAGAAACAGACTAAGCCTGGGCTTAAATAACGAGATCAGAGTTTACAATTGGTCTAACTTAGAATTTATTATCATTCCAAATCTATACTGTACACTCCAAAAGGACCAATAAATAAATACAAATAAATAAATAAATAAAAATAATAACTTTATTTTATTTAGTGCCTTAAAAGTAAGCTTCTCTATGTGCTTACAGAGAAAACAAGAAAAAAATTGGAACAAATATAAACATGCATAATAGGAGAAAATCAAATAAAAGCTATCCCAAAAAATGTCTTAAGAAAATATTTAAATAAATTAAGAGACTGAGCTTACCTAATATGAGTAGGTAGTGCATGAAGTAGAATAGCAGAAACAGAAAATGTTTTTTAAAAAAGTAGTCTAATACAACTTATGTATTTTAAACCTTCTGAAGACATTTAATATCTTTATCTAAAAATAGATTGGTAAGATCATTTCACCAGCAAAGAACCGTGAATGTGAATGTTCGAGAAAGTGATTTTGTGCCTTTCTGTAACAGCACTAACTGACATTACTTACTTAATTTATTTGAAAACTTGAAATGTAGTGCACAAATCATATGGCCAAATTTTATGGTGGCCTTTTTGAAGATTGACAGATGTGTGAAAATTCTTCATAAAGTTGTGTTCCCTGAAAAAAAAAAAAAAAAAAAAAAAAAAAGCACAAGTTTGGAACGACATGAGTGAATAATAACAGACTTTTCATTTTTGGCTGAACTATTAATGCTTTGATCTCTCTGGTTTATTTGCCTTAAATCCTTCATTTTTATTTCATTTTCTGCTGCCCTCTTTTTTTCTTTTTTTTTACTGATCACGGGTGAAGTCAGGGTTGGTAGACGTTGGCTCCATGTTTGGTGGAGCACAAATTGTGTTGGGTTGTGTCCTAGGCGTGATGAAGGGTTTCCCGGGGGGCTTTCTCTTTAGGCCGTGTGGGAAGGTGGTGATTGGTTCCACCGCACTGCAACCCACAGCAACTCACTAGGCCTCCTCTCTTGCAGTTTGTCACCAGCCGTGCGCCAAACAGATGGAGCTCACACGGCGTCATGCGGTGCCATGAGCTACCTGGCACTGAAAAGAGAACAAGAAAAGGAAGGGTGGGGTGAGAGAATTGGCGAAGGCTCTTTCTGTAGTCAGTCAGATTCTACTAGATTCTCAAGATGATCTGACTTTGTTGTTTCCCAACATCTTGACCTCCTGCACAATCAGATGTGAAGTTAACCTTAAATAGATGTCAAGACTGCAAATGTCAAGACTGCAAATACAACATTAAATGATGTCCCTAGAACATAACAAAACCACATCAAGCTTGGTTTAATCATAAGCACCAGTGCAAAATTTAACAAGGCTACAGAAAAAGCATGAAGAGTCTTCATGATTCATAAAAATAATCAAAACTGACATCCTAACAGCAACCTGGCTGAAAAACCCTGAATTTGTTGCAGAGTACACAAAAAAATTCACCAAATGAGACCCAATGGAGTATGATATGCAACAAAAATATTGTTGGTTCTGTAAGAAACAAGTTTAAAAAAAAAAAAAAAAAACACAAGCAAAACAGAACACATAGTAACAATAAATATCCAAAAAGTTTCTATAAAATTCTATATTCACATTAGCCAAAGCCATAATCAAGAGACATCATTAGGGTTTAGCACCCTGTAGCTAAAACAGGAACTGCATAAAATTTATACCTTGAATTCAAGTTGCTACTACTAGCACTGCTAAAATCTGTTTTGTACTTTTTACATATACTGACATACACCATAATAACACAGATGATAGATAGAAAACCACATGATGAATCAAAGTTCATCACGAGTAGCTTTTCCACAAGCTGAGGTAAATACTAATATATAGAAGGTGCATGACACACAAATACAAAACACCACCATGGTAACATGACACTAAAATAATGCAATAGACATTCATTTAACAGCATAAGATGTATCATAAAGCCCTTATTGAGAGTAACTGATAAGAAAAAAAAATGAAGAAACAATTATTAAAAAAAAAAAAAAAAAAAAAGTCAAATGTGAAGTGTCACAGGGAATTGATTTGTTTTTTTACTTCCAAAAATTGTACATTTAACAGCATTTTACTGTAAAATCACACAAAATGTAAGGATAGATCTATTACAGTTTTTCCCTGCATATAGTACAGGAACTTACTGTTAACCAATTAACAGGTTTTTACTATTGTATTGTTACAGTCTTTTACAGTTAAATTTTTTTTTTTTTTTTTTTTTTTTTTTACAATCTATATTGTGGAATATTAAAGGGATAATTCACCCCAAATTGCATTTTTAGGTTATCATTTCCATTGTACACTAAGACATTTCTTAAAATATCTTCCTTTATGTTCCACAGAAGACAGAAAGTCATAGAGATTTGGAACGATAGGATGAGTAAATGATGATAGAATTTTCTTTTTGGGGTTTTTTGGACTAGCCCTTAAAGCTTTCTAAGTGGATGGTGATTTATTCTGTCAAAATAAAATAAATAAATAAATAAATAAATAAAATAATAATAATAACAATAATAATAAATAAATAAAACAAAATAAAATAAAATAAAAATACAAAAGCACTATAAAACTATGATTAAAAAATACATATGAATTGTTTTTCCAAGTCTTCTGGAACAAAATAATAGGTGTGTTCGACTTGATGCAATGTTGCGCTCACCGATCGGTGTCTGACTTGAAACAGTGCATGCTGAATAGAAATTTTATCTGACCTGAGACAACGTCGTTACCACATGACTGTGACATATACCATCAAAGTATCACGAGAACGATTCAAGAGCAGCCGGCTGGCTCATTCTGCGCAGCGCAACTTTTTTCATGCAACCATAATGTTATATGGTGTTTAAATAGTATATACAGATCTCGCCAATCGGTTACATTCAGCCGCAGCTGAAATCTAACATACCTAATAGCTTTGTGAAAAGGCTGAAGTGACATAGTTGACATAACATGATGCTTGACAGTATATCCTTTTTTTTTTTTTGAAAAATCGAACCCTTTTACATTATGCAAAACAGCTGCTTTGGTTTCTACAGAAAAAAGAAAGTCATAAGGGTTTGGAACAACATGATATAGATTAAATGATTTCATTTTTGGGAGAACTGTTCCTTCAAACTGAGAATACAAAGTAACAATAGCTGACACCAAGAGTGTCAAATAAGTCCCAACAATGTTAATACTTATCAAACCTATGTAACCTTCCCAAAGAGACAAGAAGGTACAACCAAAACCTGCTACAAAAGAGTACAGACTGTTGTAGTCTGCACAAAGAAACAAAACTTACTTTTTGACCCCATGCCCTTTACTGTACAACAATTAAGAGCGCATTCTTACCCCATTTATCAAACCACCACTGACTATTTCAGCAGAAATGGAAAAGTAATAAACTCCCATACCTGCTAGGACAAAACCCAGAATGTACAAACACTGCTGCAAGGTAAGAGAAGTCAAGGCATAAGAACCTGTGGGACACAAACTCTGCTGAAAGTGACCTTACTCAGGATATTAGTGTAAACGAACAGAACAAATGCAAGAGCAGAATTCACCATTAAGAGTAAACGCTTCTGCTTATCCCAAGAAAAAACTCCAAGAAATGCCTCTTAATCCCCATCTGTGAATGATGAAGCATAACACTTCTAGTTTTGGATCAAAAGGATAACTTTACTTAACTTTTCAGTTTCTCCGTGCCTGGAATCAAAATGTTTTTCTCTGAACCGTGGTGGTCTGGAGACAATGTAGTCTGCAGACTAATCGACAGAAAAATGAAAATGTGTCTTTCAGTCAAACAAAGGGAATGGTTGCTTGATGTTTTTCAGATTATTTTGTGTGAGCAGTGCTCTGAGATGCAAATGCACTTTCAAAATAAATTTGAATGCCACATGGGGCAAAGACAGGGAAAAAATGAAATTATAATTAGTAATGCTCAACAGTAACGTCACATGAAGCGAAAGAATCCACATTAATTCATCTCAGGATATTTAACATGCCTGCAGTTTTCTGATGAAATTCCTCTATGATAATAGGACACAGGTAAACTCTGACCTATTTTAAAGTGTTAAAAGAACAGAATAGTTTATATTATATAACATGATATATTATGCTCATGATGACCTTCTATGTTTAAAATCTGGTAAATATATCACACTGCTACACTGTAAAACCTGATAAGTTCAGAGTACTCAAAATTATTGTAGACACAGATTACCCCAAAAAATTTAAGTAAAGCAACTCAAATCTTTTAAGTAAAGAATAATTATAAATAACAGTTGTCAAACTGTTTTTTTTTTTTATTTTATTTTAGTTTTATTAAATGCTTAAGTTCACTGTACTTAAAATTATTGTTTACCATACGTAATGTTTCTTATTTTTCAATTATTTTGATGCAGTGGTTGTAAAACCCAATGAATTCAGATTACTCAAAACATTTAAGTAAACAATATATATATATATATATATATATACACAGTATCTCACAGAAGTGAGTACACCCCTCACATTTTTGTAAATATTTTATTATATCTTTTCATGTAACAACACTGAAGAAATGACACTTTGCTACAATGTAAAGTAGTGAGTGTACAGCTTGTATAACAGTGTAAATTTGCTGTCCCCTCAAAATAACTCAACATACAGCCATTAATGTCTAAACCACTGGCCACAAAAGTGAGTACACCCCTAAGTAAAAATGTCCAAATTGGGCCTAATTAGCCATTTTCTCTCCCCGGTGTCATGTGACTCGTTAGTGTTACAAGGTCTCAGGTGTGAATGGGGAGCAGGTGTGTTAAATTTGGTGTTATCGCTCTCACTCTCTCATACTGGTCACTGGAAGTTCAACATGGCACCTCATGGCAAAGACCTCTCTGAGGATCTGAAAAAAAGAATTGTTGCTCTACATAAAGATGGCGTAGGCTATAAGAAGATTGCCAAGACCCTGAAACTGAGCTGCAGCACGGTGGCCAAGACCATACAGCGGTTTAACAGGACAGGTTCCACTCAGAACAGGCCTTGCCATGGTCGACCAAAGAAGTTGATTGCACGTGCTCAGCGTCATATCCAGAGGTTGTGTTTGGGAAATAGACGTATGAGTGCTGCCAGCATTGCTGCAGAGGTTGAAGGGGTGGGGGGTCAGCCTGTCAGTGCTCAGACCATACGCCGCACACTGCATCAAATTGGTCTGCATGGCTGTCGTCCCAGAAGGAAGCCTCTTCTAAAGATCATGCACAAGGAAGCCCGCAAACAGTTTGCTGAACACAAGCAGACTAATCCATTATTCCAGTAATCCATGTCCTGTGGTCTGATGAGACCAAGATAAACTTATTTGGTTCAGATGGTGTCAAGCGTGTGTGGCGGCAACCAGGTGAGGAGTACAAAGACAAGTGTGTCTTGCCTACAGTCAAGCATGGTGGTGGGAGTGTCATGGTCTGGGGCTGCATGAGTGCTGCCGGCACTGGGGCGCTACAGTTCATTGAGGGAACCATGAATGCCAACATGTACTGTGACATACTGAAGCAGAGCATGATCCCCTCCCTTCGGAGACTGGGCCGCAGGGCAGTATTCCAACATGATAACGACCCCAAACACACCTCCAAGACGACCACTGCCTTGCTAAAGAATGTCTCCAGACCTAAACCCTATTGAGCATCTGTGGGGCATCCTCAAACAGAAGGTGGAGGAGCGCAAGGTCTCTAACATCCACCAGCTCCGTGATGTCGTCATGGAGGAGTGAAAGAGGACTCCAGTGGCAACCTGTGAAGCTCTGGTGAACTCCATGCCCAAGAGGGTTAAGGCAGTGCTGGAAAATAATGGTGGCCACACAAAATATTGACACTTTGAGCCCAATTTGGAAATTTTCACTTAGGGGTGTACTCACTTTTGTGGCCAGCGGTTTAGACATTAATGGCTGTGTGTTGAGTTATTTTGTTATACAAGCTGTACACTCACTACTTTACATTGTAGCAAAGTGTCATTTCTTCAGTGTTGTCACATGAAAAGATATAATAAAATATTTACAAAAATGTGAGGGGTGTACTCACTTCTGTGAGATACTATATATATTATACTTCACAAATTCAGCAATTACACTTTAATTGAAATATTGAATAAACTAACACCTAATCTTTATGGTTAAGTGTTAGTTAACAACAGCACACCAGCATGTGCTAATGAAACCAGCAAAGAGACTATCACTATTTACTTGCATGAACTGTTAAACAACATGCAGTATATATAGCCTTTAAGTTTTGCAGCCCAGTTTTTGACCTAACCACAGGCACTACTCTTCACCACGATAGTAACCCTACAAACTTCAACATCACAGAAATACATTTAAATACCAAAATAATAGAACATTAAACAATAACACATCTTCCCCTGTATTAATCTTGTCCAAAAACACTCAAAATAACACTCAATTTCAACATTTATTCTCCCTTACAGAATGTGACACAAAGCATGCTGGGAACTTGAAATCTACTGCAACTCAGTTTAATGTTGAATGGATTCTTTTGATAACAGCGGTTACGTCGGTAACATCGGCAATGAAGTGACATGTATGACGTCTTTTTATATCGCTCAGTAAACTTAAAAAATAATAATTTAAGTATAAGGGTTACTCAAAAATGTTGAGCTACACAAAAATAAAACTAAACTCCTCATTCAGAAAATGTAATTGTTTTAAGTTCCATCAATGATTGTTCGGGTTTACAGTGTAAATATACTCCACCTGAACTAAACAATCACTTCTATTTTAGACAATGATTATTCTTTAGTCCTTCTAGATTAACTTAGCCGCCTGCATGACAGAGTTAGAACGTGTGTGATAGTGTGATAGAGAAAAAAATGTGACAATCTGTTGCCGCATCCAAAGCATTCACAAAACTGTCAATTAAAAAATGATGCCCAGATGTTTGGCTCCCTTCGTTAAGTTTAATTGAGATTTCTCCATCAGTTACGAGCTAAGCTCTCATGGTCCGTATTAAGCGACGTTTGTACTACACTTATCGCCAACACTTTACCAAGGTGGCAGTGTTCTAGAACACTAAGTTATAGGGATACGCGCAGTTGGGTGCCATCCTGTGTTGTTTGATAATGACATTTCCTCAAATTACTCACCCATAGCTGATGGGAACTCCATTGTTGAGGTCTCATTTTTCTTTCTCACCTGAGGGAGGGTGTTTGAAAGTGTTGGCTAATCTACAATAAGAAAGTCTCACCTTGAATCTCACCTTGAAAAGCAAAACAAACAGACAAAGTTCATATTAAGGACCCTGTGTGTGTGTGTGTGTGTGTGTGTGTGTGTGTGTGTGTGTCTGTGCGCATTTTTGTGATTTATGAGGACACAAATTTGTATAATGACATGGGAATTACACTGGTATTACAACATAAACATGAAATATGAGAACATTTTAGCTTTAAAAACATACTAAACAATGTTTTATTAAAAATGTAAAAATGCAGAATGTTTTCTGTGATGGGTAGGTTTAGGGGTAGGGGTAGTGTAGGGGGATAGAATGTACAGTTTGTACAGTATAAAAACTATTATGCCTATGGAATATCCTCACTTTGATAGCAAAATACACCTGTGTGTGTGTGTGTGTGTGTGTGTGTGCGTGTATAAATAATCAAAATCAGCATTAGATTATATGCAAATTCAGTTTTGATATCATAGGATTAAATTAATTAATAGTCAGACATTATATATATGTATTTTCTATTTTAATATTTTTAAAATGTAATTTAATCCTGTAATGTCAATACTGAATTTTCATATAATCGAATATGCTGATTATAACTAAAAGAACAATTCTTTGACTAAAATAACAATTTTCGATTTTAATATTCTAAAAATGTAATTTAATCCTGTAATGTCAATACTGAATTTTCATATAATCTAATATGCTGATTTTGTGCTCATTTAATATCAATTATTATAGCATTAGTATTAGCATTAGTGTATTAGTATTTATAATGGTTATTATTATCAGTGATGAAAATTATTTATTTATTTTAATTTGTGGAAGGTTCAAAAGAACAGCATTTATTTGAAATATAATTTTTTGTAGCATTATAAAGGTCAGTCACTTTTGATCATTTTAATGCATCCTTGCTAAATAAAAGTATTATTATTATTATTATTATTATTATTATTAATCTTAATGACCCCAAACTTTTGAATGGTATTGTATCATGGCTCCCACAACAATATTAAAACATTTTTGCTGCTTTCAACACTGATAATAATGAGAAATGTTTCCTGAGCAGCAAATCGGCATATTAGAATGATTTCTGAAGGATCATATATGGTCTTTCTTGTTATTGTTTATTATTATATACTGGTAAAAACTATTTTGGTCATACCGCCTACCTGAACTTATAACTTCACTCAGGTAGATAATGGTTGTTCCTTGCAATCTTTTTGTGCGTGTTTAGAAATAACAGAAGAAAACTGTCCAAATCTCCTCTAAATCTCAAATCTATCTCTGCTGTTATGCTGGAAATTACAGAATGTAGTTCAAGACCTTTTGCTGAAAAACACAAACACATTACACATTTATAGCTCACACAGATTACGTGACCGAACCCTGGGGAGATAACACTCATCTGTGAGTGAGACTGCGCACGCTGACATTGGACAGGGGCTTTATCAAGCCCAGGGGCATTGTGGGATACCGAAGGACCGAATAGATCATCGCTCAGGGGACCAGGGCTCCGGGTCTGCCTTTAATACCTGCCTGCATTGAGCAAACTCATGCACCATTTCACTTTTCCCTGCGGACCGATGAGTGATTGCTCTCTTCTCATACCACACATACTGGTTTATGCACAGAAAGAGATGCACAACCCTCGTGGGCTAGACAAACGCGCAGTGCCGGGAGAACAGACTGGCGCCGGAGAACAGTCAGACTCATGGGAGGCTGGCGTTCTTTCAAGATATGAACAAGGAGTTAGAAACCAATGCCTAAAACTGCTCTGATTCACTATCTACCCCAAGGTGGTGCTATGCTCTTAGCAATCTTACGGTTTTCTTTTGTTGCTGCCATTTGTGTTCTTGCCCACGTTTGATAATGACACGCAGTGCGTGTGAGGCTGAATTTTGGGTAGGAAAAAATGAGTCACACGCCGATGAGATCAGTTTTCAATATCATGCCTGCTGACGCCGCATGCAGTATGTCACCATCAGAGCCTTTCAGGAATAGGGAAGCACAATGGTCAATTATCAATGGCTAAATGTGAACTCAGATCTATATTTTTAATTTGGTGTCTGCATCTGCTAGCTTCCCAAAATACAACTAAAAAGTGCAACTCAATAAAGAAGATCAATGATTAGGCTCAGAACTGCATTTTTGCAATCTTTACAGTAGATCAAAGACAAAATTATGAATGCTAAAATAAATATTATGACTGCTAATTGCATCTCAGAGCACTTTATGTATGACTGAATAACAGCTGTCCTTTAATTTCAAAACTGTCATGCACATCACCATATCAATTAGTGGTCGTTTGCTGCAAAGTCCTGACCAATCATTATTCAGAGCTTCCAGATGGGACAAAAATACAACAAATGAAAGCCTCACTGGGCAATAAACATTCACTTGCATTTTTTTTCCAATGAAAATAATGCTCATAAACAGGTACCTGCCATGCCTCCCTGTGACTCCCAGGCTTTCGATGAGGCTGCATCCACTAACTTGGAAATATGCCTGTGAAAAAAATATTGCATTATGGTATTTTGGAAAGCAAAACAAGTTTTGGATTTTTGAAGTTGTTAATAAGGGTTATTGCACAACACACAGCAGATCTTATGTTGTTTAGAGTTGCTTATCTACACGTGTACTGGTACTATTTTAAAATTTCTTCAAACGTGACTCACCTAATCAGAAATCAGCCTTTGTCCTGCTGAATCTTCAGTGCCAGGGCAAATAAATCATAGTTGTGAATGTGAGGTTGCAACCTGTATTGAATGTGATGCAATAACAAGACCGCGCAAGGAGAAATACTGTTTCATAGCAAAAACAACAGAGCGAGACCAGTGCACCCCGATTCACAAACAGTTTTTCTTAGGGCCAGCTATGTTTAGTGAATTACAGACAGAGGAGCTATGTCTCATTTTGAAGGCAGTGCCCTCCGGAGGTTGCATTTGTCGGCCGCATACGTTATCGAGAATGTCTCGATTCAGAAAAGTATAACCATTATACAATTTTCTGTTATTTCTTGTGAGGCATAAATTACTGTAATTTCTTTCTTTCTTTGCAATATTACGGTTACTTTTCTTCAATGAGACAGCCATTGTAGTCCGATTTATGAACAAATGACTCTTAGAGCCGGTTCTTTTTAGTGAATCAAAAACATGCAGCAAGACAGTGTAGCCTGACTCACGAAACATACTTCAGATTCTTTTAATGAATTGTTCAAAAGTTGCCAGTTTGATCCAGTTTGCTGAAACCTTCAGTGAATTGAATTGCTCAGAGAGGTTCCCGAATCAACATCTGTCTCATTTACTGAGCTGCAAGTTTTCATTATAAATGAATAAATATTGTCATAAAGGAAACTCTGCAAAACAGATTTCTGTAGGAAACACTGACTCAGCTGTTAAATCTAACTGAGTTCCAGGAAAATGTCTCCCAATTTTAATTATTTTCTTAACTTTCCCAAGGTCATGAACAGCAAGGTCTTTTTTTAATATGACTTTTTAAAAATGTTCTAATAGTATCCTTGATAAGTTTACAATATAATAGTTTACAATATATATATATATAAAATGTCAGTTAAAATAATTTTGAATGAATGAAAGGCTTTATTTCGAACATGCAAAAATGATACAATAAATGCTAATAGACAAAACAAAGAAAAAAAAACAATATTAACTTACACATGTCCGAAAAAGCTCTTTTTTCCAACCAACTAACTAACTAACCAACCAGTCAATCGATCGATCAATCAATCAACCAGGCAATCAATCAATCAATCAATCAATCAATCAATCAATCCACATGGAGACATTTTCTTTGACAAAGAAGAGGACATATCAAATATGTGGCAATACTTAATCTTTATATAAATATATATATATTAGTAATTAATTGTACATAAATAAACATGTAATTGCCACTTTCTAAGAAAGAAACTTTAGGTTGATGAAATGCCACTGATCCCAAATGCACATGCCTACACAAATGCACATGCATGAGCATGCAGCCAATGAAAATGAATGTCAAATGATTATGATAGATGCTCATGGGAGTGTAATGTGCTGAAAGAATGATAGCTAGAATGAAATTTACATATGAAAAAGAGTTCAATCGGAGGCCTTCTTCGTACATTACAGTAATTTCCATTTGACTGAGTGTATGATTAGATTTTTTGGTTATGAGGAATAGACAATTTAAGCTGTTAGGTCGACGGATATGCTGACAAATAACTCTCGGTTAAACAGGGTTAAAAGAGTGTCTGTTTGAAGTCTTGAATCTTGTGGATGTGGCACATCTATTTTTTTGTCAATGTAAAGATATCACCATATGACATTTGTAAATATCATCAACACTTTTGCACTCTTCATCAAATATGAGTGATAATTTGGTATAGACGTGTTTGTGAGCATAAGCGTGAGGAGCAGCAGGCAGTCGGTTAAAGACTCAGAAAATGTCATGAAGGGTTGATAGTGGCTGTGTTGAGTATAAAGGAGCTGTGAAGCGAAAAGACACATTACTGTGACATTAAAGAGGTCTGGGATGTGCTCATAAATCAAAACGAGACGTGCCGAGGCACCACAGATGATGTGCTTTGTGTGAGAGGGCTAAATTCTTGCACAGCGAAGAAAAAAAAAAAAAAAAGATTTTGCAATTGCTGGTTAAGGCCCCATTGGAGTGAACCTGAACTGAGGTGACTTTGCACCTTGCAGCTGTCATATCAATCATGCAATCAAGAAACATGTTAAGTGATAATTGAAATCCACAAGTGCGATAGGCCGTGCATGACAAGATCATTCATTTAAACATGAAATAGGTCAGTTGCTTCCATTGATTTGAGTGCTTTATATGTTCACTGACATTAAACTGACCCTCCCATTAGAAAGAATGAGATTTCAAAGGTCTGTCATGTGGACTGAGGGTTTTTATTTTAACTCGAACACCTAAAGTTCAAGTGGTTTAAAGTATGCAGACCATTGTCCAGAAGCATATTAACAGCACTTCTAGAAAATTATTCCCCATACTTAATTTAGCGTAAAATAATAAAAGTTGTCAGTTTAACACATTAACTTAGTATCATTTAATTCTAAAATAAATAAATGAATAAATAAAAAAATAAATAATGCAATAAATTAACATAATAATGTTCTTTGTGATAAATTAATCAGCATATCATGTAATGGATCTTATTAAAATCATTTAAAATAGACTGAGATCCAGTGTTATTTTATATTATTGATATACTATTATAGTTTCTGTTCAAATTTCAGATTTTATTTTTATATTTACTGTTTTCACTTTAATTTTAGGTAAAGTTTTAGTAATTTTGTTGTGTGTTTTTGTCATTTTTATTTGTTTATTTAATGTCTACTATATAGTCTAGTATTAATAGTTATTTTAATACTTCAAGTAAAACTGAATGAAAATGAGAAATGTTGCTTTGGCAGCTAACTGAAATAAAATAAGTGTATTAATATATTTAAATATATATGAAAAGTTACATCACTGAATTAATGTTCATGAAATGAGCTGCTACGTACGGTGGCCCAGTAGTGCACAACACAACGAAATAAAGCCACAACACAACGGAAACAAGCCACAACACAATGAAATAAAGCCAGAACACAACAGAAACAAGCCACAACACAACAAAATCAAGCCACAACACAACGAAATCAAGCCACAACACAACGGAAACAAGCCACAACACAACAAAATAAAGCCACAACACAACGGAAACAAGCCACAACACAACGAAATCAAGCCACAACACAACAAAATCAAGCCACAACACAACGAAATCAAGCCACAACACAACGAAATCGTGGTTACATACTGTTAAAGCTAATCGTGGTATTGATATCACTGCTGACTCTATAGAACACTGGCAAGGAAAACGTCTCGGGTTACAGATGTAACCCTGGTTCCCTGAGTAGGGAACGAGACGCTGCGTATAACGCATTGGGAACCTTCTGCGTGATAACGTCATTGAAGCACTCATGTATCTAACCAATCGCGTAGCGAGACGTCAGAGGCGGGTGACGTCACGGACCAGGAAACTATAAAGCATACCCGGATGCAGAGATCGCTAGCTTCTGGGATAAGTCTGAAGCAAGCACTCGCAAGTATGCGGGGGGTACGGCAGGAGACGCAGCGTCCTGTTCCCTACTCAGGGAACCAGGGTTACATCTGTAACCCGAGACGTTCCCTTTCGTGGGAACTGTCGACGCTGCGTATAACGCATTGGGAACGCAATCCCAGCTGTGCCGTAGCTTCAAGTACTTGCCAATGTTAGCTTGACAGAATAGAAGACCCCGGAGTGGAGCCGACATCAAGGTTATAGAACCTGATAAATGTGTGCTGGCATGACCATCCAGCTGCATCACAGATATCATTAATGGAGATACCAGACATCAAAGCCTTTGATGCCGCCATACCCCTGGTAGAGTGGGCACGGACATTCAATGGAGAAGGCTGTCCGGCCGCTTCATATGCAAGTGAGATAGCCTCGACCACCCACTTGCTCATCCTCTGCTTAGATGCTGGGCCCCCTTTCTTAGGGGACCCATAACAGACAAATAATTGATCTGACTTTCGCCACAGGGCAGCTCTGTGGACATACGTATCCAAAGCCCTCACTGGGCAGAGCAGATTCAGTTTTTCCTGATCCGAAGTCTCGAAGGGAGGAGGATAGAAGGCCTGGAGCACAATGGGACCTGGGACATTAGTGGGGACTTTTGGCACATAGCCAGGCCTAACATGAAGGAATGCCTTCACCATTCCTGGGGCAAATTCCAGGTAAGATGGAGCAACTGAAAGTGCTTGTAAGTCTCCTATTCTCTTCAGAGAAGTGATAGCAAGTAGGAAAATAGTTTTTAGAGTGAGGAATTTTTCTGGAACCTCCTCTAGTGGTTCGAAGGGAGCCTCGGCTAACCCTTGCAATACCACGGCCAAGTCCCAGGCCGGAACCCTTGTGCGCACTGGAGGCCTCAACCTCAGTGTACCACGGAGGAAGCGTGTTACAAGGGGGTCTCGCCCTACCGAGGAATCCCCCTCCAGAGGAGCATGATAGGCTGAGATAGCCGCAACATAAACCTTCAAGGTTGAAGGAGATAGGCCCTCCGAGAACTTTTCTTGGAGAAATCTTAGCACGAAGCTTATAGAAGAGTGGACAGGGTCCGTATTATTTTGTCTACACCAAGTAGAAAACAAATTCCATTTATAGGAATACAGCTTCCTCGTGGAGGGAGCTCTGGAGTTAAGGATGGTCTCCACAACCTCAGTTGGGAGACCAGCTTCTATGAACCTGGCCCCCTCAGAGGCCAGGCCCATAGCTTCCATAGTTCTGGGCGAGGATGTATTATCGTGCCGCCCGCTTGCGACAGGAGATCCTGTCTGAGGGGAAGCTCCATTGGGGAGCCGTCTAATAGGGACACTAAGTCCGAGAACCATATCCTGGTTGGCCAGAACGGGGCTACCAGTATTAGGCTGGCCCCCTCCTGGCGTACTTTCTCCAGAACTCCCGGGAGCAGAGCGAACGGGGGAAAAGCGTACAGACGTAGCCTCGGCCACGTCTGCACCATGGCATCCAGACCCAGAGGTGCTGGGTATGCTAGGGAGTACCAGAGTGGACACTGGGTTGACTCTCCCGAGGCAAATAGGTCGACTTCCGCTTGACCGAAATTTTTCCATATGAGATCCACCACTTCTGGGTGGAGTCTCCACTCCCCGGGCCTCGGCCCCTGCCTCGACAGGGCGTCTGCTCCCACGTTTTGGTACCCCGGGATGTAGGCTGCCCTTAACGAGCGCAGCTTCCCTAGGGACCACAGGAGAATCCGACGGGCCAAGTAATATAGTTGGCGAGACCGCAGACCCCCCTGATGGTTTATGTATGAGACCACTGACATGTTGTCCGTACGGACCAACACATGGTGGCCTCTCAGGTCTGGGAGGAAGTGTTTCAATGCTAGAAACACCGCCATCATCTCCAGCCGATTTATGTGCCAGGAGAGCTGATGGTCCCCCCATAACCCCTGAGCCGAGCGACCACTCATGATCGCCCCCCAGCCCGTGAGGGAAGCATCTGTCGTAAGCATTACACGACGACCAGAAGTCCCCAGCACAGGCCCCTGGGACAGGAACCAGGGATTTTTCCACATGGCCAGAGCATGAAGGCATCGCCGCGTGACTCTGATCATGCGAAAAGGATTTCCCCTCGGAGAAAACCCCCTGGTCCTGAGCCACCACTGTAAGGGTCTCATGTGCAGACGCAGCTGCCATCAGACCTAACAGTTTCTGGAACTGTTTTACAGTGAGTGACTGGCCTAATTTCACCCCTTTCACGGCTACGAGAATGGAACTCACACGAGCAGGGGACAGATGTGCCTGCATCGTGGTGGAGTCCCAGACTACACCTAGATAAGTGGTCGTCTGAGCCGGAACTAGCACACTCTTCTTGGCATTGAGCCTCAGCCCAAGCCTTTTCATGTGGGACAGAACAGCATCTCGATGCTGAACTGCTAGTTGCTCTGATTGAGCTAGAATCAACCAATCGTCGATATAATTCAGTACGCGGATGCCCTGGAGTCTCAGTGGAGCCAGAGCTGCATCCACGCACTTCGTGAACGTGCGGGGTGATAACGACAGGCCGAACGGAAGAACCCTGTATTGGTAGGCTTCGCCCCCGAAAGCAAACCTGAGGAACTTCCTGTGAGAAGGATGGATGGACACATGAAAGTACGCATCTTTCAGGTCTATCGCCACAAACCAGTCCTCGGACCTGATCTGTGGGATAATCTGTTTGAGTGTAAGCATCTTGAATTTTAGCTTTTGTATAGAGCGATTTAGCACCCGTAAATCCATGATAGGACGTAGTCCCCCATCCTTCTTTGGAACAATGAAGTAGCGGCTGTAAAAGCCTGACAGCTTGCTGGGAGGAGGAACCCTTTCTATAGCTCCTTTTTGCAAAAGTGTCATAACCTCTCGTTCCATCACCAGAGACTGCTCGGGGGTCACCACTGTGGGAAGAACCCCGTTGAACCTGGGCGGGCGAGACCCGAACTGAATTCTGTAACCCTTTTCTATGATGAGCAGCACCCATTTCGATATATTCGGCAGACGTTTCCATTCTGCCATAAAATCTACTAAGGGAACCAGTCTCTCGAGACTGGCCTCTGGTGTTATTTGAGCACTTGACTCGACTCTCTGAAGCGGCGCACCGGCAGAAGACAGCCGAATCAAGTGATAACCGGCCCTCCTCGGAGGGTCGGTGGAGACCGCTGCGCCCTGACGCACACTGGGTGGCAGAGTTAACACAACGGTCCCCTGAGGGCGCCGAAGGGAAGCGGGTGCCAGATATCCTGACACCAGGCTCCCTCCGGAGGGGCCGCCCTCGTGGGTCCTGACCCACAGATGTCAGGACCGCTTTGAAGCCTTCTTGGCGATAATAACGGCCCGCAGGTCCGTTTTACCCCTTGAAGGCTTCTGCTGTGTAGACCGCCCCGATCCCCAGGTTTTCTGTGGGGGAGTACGGGTGGCCACACTGATCTTCTGCTGCGCTCTGTGGTGCGCAGAGGAGCTCGTGGACGGCCGAGGCTGCTCCCGCTCAGCAGCCTCGGGGGGAATTTTTGAACGGCGGGGGAGGAACCTCTGGAACGCCGCGGATTGTTTCTTGGTCTCCTGGAACCTGTCGACGACTGATGTCACAGCGTCGCCAAACAGGCCCGCAGGAGACAGCGGCGCGTCCATAAGGGCAGCTTTATCTTTATCCCTTATGTCCGAGAGGTTCAGCCACAAATGCCTCTCCGTGGCCACCAAGGCTGCCATAGAACGGCCTACTGATTTGGCCGTCTCTTTGGTGGCACGGAGAGCCAGGTCTGTTGCTTTTCTAAGTTCCTGGATGCATTCAAATGTGGCCTCCCCGCTCTCATCAATCTCCCCCAGCAGGTCGGCTTGATATGCCTGCAGCAATGACATTGTATGTAAGCATGCTGCCGCCTGACCTGCTGCCGCATAAGCCTTGCCCACCAAGCCCGATGTTGTCTTTAGGGGCTTAGTGGGCAGCGTCGGGGTTTTTAGGGACGATGCCGACTCAGGCGAGAGATAGCTCGCGAGCGTCTCCTCTACCCGAGGCATCGCCCCATAGCCGTGCTGTTTCAGCCCCATTATATTGCTATAAGTAGAAGTCTGGGGGCTGAAAATTCTATATTGAACGGGCCTTTTCCACGATCTTGACACCTCGGCGTGAAGATCGGGGAAGAAAGGCAAACCCCGACGCTGGGGTAGTGACCGGGCAGGGAGAAACCGTTCATCGAGTTTACTTTTTGGTTTCATTTCTGCCTTTTCTACTGGCCAGTCGATCTTTAACTTATCCACAGCCCTAGTCACTACCTCCAAGAGCTCCTCATATGCTGGGGAAGAGGATGGCGGAGCCTCCTCCCCAGCCTCGACGCTCATCACATCAACCTCCTCGGAGGAAGAGAGGTGAAGCGCCGGTGCCTCTCTCCGGGGGGAAGAAACCGCAGCGCGTGCTTCCACCACCAGAGGAGAGACACTGGATCTGGCAGGTGAGGGCTGAGATAAGGCTGGGCCCGTCTCAAGCCCCTCTGCCAGCTCCATTTGTGAACCCCACGAATGAAGTCTACGCCGTGCCTCAGCAGCAGCGGGACCTGATCCGCGGGGAACACCGACCGAGGCACCCTCTCTATCAAAGAGTGCCCGGCGTGATCTTAATACTCTGAGGGTGAGCTTGTCGCAATGCACACAGACAGCCCCCTCGAGAGCTGCCTGTGCGTGCTCAACCCCCAGACAAACAACACACATTTCGTGTGTATCCCCAGGTGTTAAATATCTTTCACAGGGATGAACACACTTAACAAAATGTTGCTGTTTCTCCGCCATTTTTCGTGTCTTAAATATATATATATGTATATATATGTGTTGTAGCTGAAAACTCTTGTCCTCAGACAAAGAAATTCTGTCTTTATAATAGAAGGATGGTAGACAAACAACACCAAATAAGACACACAAGATAACATAGAGTGCTTGCTGAAGACAACAGAAGCTAGCGATCTCTGCATCCGGGTATGCTTTATAGTTTCCTGGTCCGTGACGTCACCCGCCTCTGACGTCTCGCTACGCGATTGGTTAGATACATGAGTGCTTCAATGACGTTATCACGCAGAAGGTTCCCAATGCGTTATACGCAGCGTCGACAGTTCCCACGAAAGGGAACTAACTTTACCAAGCTCTGAGAGCCCCCTAGTGGTCGGGAGCATTTCCGTTGTGTTGTGGCTCGATTTCTTTCTGTTGTGGCTCAATTTCGTTGTGTTGTGGCTTTATTTTGTTGTGTTGTGGCTTGATTTCATTGTGTTGTGACTTGTTTCCGTTGTGTTGTGGCTTGATTCCGTTGTGTTGTGAACTTATGTTTGCTTTTTAAATTTTGCACTACTGGGCCACCGTAGCTACGTTAGTTTATTCAGTTCAAATTTTGCAGTTAATCTACAATAATCCTGAATATTTTTAGATTTTCCTAAGTGCATTTTATTTCAGCAAGATGGTCAAGAGAAAGTAATGAGTTATTAGAGGGCACAGATAGTTGTGACTCAACTCCTTCCAGATTATTTGATGAAAATGTGATTTTGGAGGGGAATTTGAGGAGTATTATGCAAGATAAATCTACAGCAGGCACAATGGCACTGGCGTTAACAAGTGGAGTTTTGTAGCCATCTCTAAAGGTCAAAGAATCTGCTACTCTAAAGGCTTGTGGAGGATATAGACACAAAATATTGTTCAAAATGCACTTGGAAATGCAAAAACAACCACAGAACAACATTAGAAGCTTTTTAGTCAACCCTCTGTTAGAGAACAGCATTGTTTACAGGCTGATTACGGACTAATTGGAAAATTTGCAGTTTTTTTTTTTTTTTTTTGTGTGTGTGCAAATTTTTAAGCCGATTAGAATAAGCTAAGAGGTTTGTTTCTAATCCCAATAGGTCAAAAGTATTTTTGGGAATTGCTGGTCTAATGAAAATTAATTTAGAATTCATAATAAAAGTTATTATTTACATAAAAAGTTGAAATGCAGTAAATATTGCCATGCTTTAGAAGAATAGAAATATCATTGCATTTGTTTGCTTGTTTGTTTTAGCATTTGTTGACCAAACTATTATTTTGATTGACAGACTGACTGAAAACGACAAGTCGACTCTTTATGCCAGCTCATTTTTGCAGACAATTGTCCTCTGCTGGAGCCAGAAATAAGATCGCAACCTTTCAGACAGAAATCAGCTCCATTGTAGAGCTCTTTAAGGATGGAAGACATAGTAGCTATATAAGTGGACGGCTATTCGGCTGGCAATAATATAATTTAACACCATGAAGTCTTGCAACCGTCTCTGTTCAAACACGATCAAATCATTAGCTTTTCTTTTCTTCTTGTATTTTTGTTCAAGCTGCATTGTCTTAGATTTGTGTGGTAAGAGTTTAACAAAGCTGTGCTCAATTGTAGGGCTTAAGACCAGTGACCTTTAGCAACACCTGTTTTCAGTGAATGGAGACCTACTGCAATTGAAATAACTCCCATTCAGTCTTCTGGTTTCCATGCACTAACGTTTCAATGACCCTTTTACACTCTTAAGTGTCATATTTCATTCACAATCTGACATAAATTCAAACAGGCAGCTTGAACAATAATACAAGCTTCAAATGCAACCAATGTAGCATAAAGACAGCGATCAAAGACATAATGCATCATGCGCACTGGGTTAGGTTTAAATGCCTTGTCAGCCGTAAACCCCATGCAGCTCTGCTATGATCATTATTTCATAATAATAATGCTAGGAATTGCTGGGTACCAGTAAGGCCGCAGTTGATCGGCCATTATTAAAACCCAGCAAAAATCAATGAAGTCCTGTCACATTAGTGAAAGTGCATCAGTATTCCTGGCACAAACTCTCGGCATTCTCCACACTGGAATTCAAATACTTACCTGGACACAGACTGTAGGATCAGTAGCTAATTATTATTTTTAAATAACCAGTGTGGAAAGGGACGGTAAACATTGTGTGTCTGAGTTATAATAATAAGTGCCTGAAGCAAAATTCCAATCACATTTGCAGAGGACACTGTGGTGCGTGAAGATTCTTGCCATGGGGAACATATGTAATTACGCATAACTCTCTCTGTCACGCAGAAACACATATTCATATGCCAAATGAGATTAGTATACCAGCGGCGCATAACGCACATCATATACATCACATTACCTATAAAAGGTCCATTATATCACTTTAACATGGAACACAGCAGCAGAGATATTGGTATGTGATGGAGGTGAAGGTATTATAAACAATCAATGCTTTAAATCAACCGCAGTTCTCAGAAAAAGACTGTAATTTACTCCCAGAAAAATGTGTTTGTGCTGAAATTACCATTGCATGTGGAATTATATACACCCTATGAAAGTAAACACTGATAATGCTGCTCTATTAAAGATTAAAGTTGCTGTGGGTTTAAAAATGTTCAAAGGGAGGGAAATGGTAAGAAATGAAGAAACGGTAAATAGTTTGTGAGGCCCCTGCAAATATTACTCTGCATTACTCTAATTTCTTCTGTTAAATAATAATTACCATTTAATCAGAATTCTGCAAATCATGGTTTAATGGAATTTTTTTAACCATGGACCCCATAATGTAGGGAAAAATATTTTTATTAAAAAAATAATGGCAACACTTTACAATAAGATTCATTAGTTAACATTAGTTAACTACATTAGTTAACATGAACTAATAATGAACTGCACTTATACAGCATTTATTAATCTTTGTTAATGTTAATTTCAACATTTACTAATACATTATTAAAATCTTGTTAACATTAGTTAATGCACTGTGAACTAACATGAACAAACAATGAACAGCAACAATATTTTCATTAATTTACGTTAACGAAGATTAGTAAATACAGTAACAAATGTATTGCTCATGGTTAGTTCATGTTAGTTAATACATTAACTAATGTTTAACTAATGAACCTTATTGTAAAGTGTTACCAAAATAATTATATATATATATATATATATATACACATACATACATACAGTCAAACTAAAAATTATTCAGACATATTTGATATTTTTGATATATATTTTTATTAGTAGGTGCAGGACACTATAGTTCATTTATGTAAGTGAGGATAGCAAAATAAAGTAAACTGACACATTATACCCAAAAATTCTTCATACAGTGGACTACCAGTAAAATTGATAAAAATTTGGAACCAAAAATGTTTTGCTTAAGTGTTATCTGACATAATTAAGATTAATGTTTTCTGACACAGTTTAACTCTGAGATCTTGTCATATTTTATTACCATTTTTTTTTAAACTTATAGTGAATAAACTGTATTAATGAATGAAATGTTCAAGGTGTCTGAATACATTTTGGTTTGACTGTATATATATTTTGGTTTGACTATATATATATATATATATATATATATATAACATTTACACAGTATTCAACAGAGAGGAGATACAAAAAACTGCAATTGCATTTTTTTTACCACTTGGCACTTAACAATTTACAAAGTTACAATAAAATAGTCTGCAAATCATGGTTTAATGAACATATATATATATATATATATACACACTGAACAAAATCACCCTGATTGCCCGTCACGACTCCAGGACACCCTCCCTCCCTCCTCACCCCCCCAATGAATGCAAATAAATGCTGTTCATTGAACTTTCTATTCATCAAAGAATCCAGAAAAATTAAATGTATGATGGTTTCCACAACAATTTTAAGCAACTGTTTTCAACACAGATAATAATCAGAAATGTTTCTTGAGCAGCAAATCAGCATATTAAAATTTCTGAAGGATCATGTGACACTGAAGACTGAAGTAATCATGCTGAAAAACATTTTAAAGTATTCATAGAAAACAGCTATTTTAATTTGTAATAATATTTCACAATATTACTGTTTTTACTGTAGCTATTTTTTGATTAAATGAATGCAGCCTTGGCGAGCATAAGAGACTTCTTTCAAAAACATTAAAAAAGGTTGACAATTAGCACTGCATTATTCATATACTTTATTGTCAAAAATACCTTGAGATGGGTTGAAAAACACACATAAACCATATCTTGTCGCAATCGTGTGTTTATTGTCTACACGTTTCATCAGTCAATACGTTTCTGCATTTTATTCAGCTGCTGCTGCTAGCAAATAGCTGAATTACTTCTAGGAAACTGTTTTGGACATTCTGCGAGAGAGCGCCCTCCGGCTTCCAGTATGAATGAAACATATATTGCACGAGAGTGAGCGCTCCATAATGTTTAGATCACCTCATTTTAGTTCAGAATAAAATGACAGGTCATGCATAGACTATCTTGTCTCTTTGAATTTAAATCAAGATTTATTCACATTGGCGCCTCTATGTGAACACACTTTTGCCCGAAAAAAGTGCGGGGCACGAATTTACGTTTTATTAAAAGTGCGGGGGACATGTTCCCCTATATTCTACGCCCACGCAAGTGACCGATTTTAGCCACAGCTTCAGGTCTATTTATAATATAGGGGGCGGGACGTTTTAGATTGATCATTTTAGAAGCTGAAGTGCAGAGTGATGTCATCAAAATCATTGATCCATATTGGCGGAAGTGAGAGACTGTAAGTTTTGAATTTTATATCTTCTAAATGCGAATTTCGTCATTGTTTTGGAGCACACTAGCTTATTATTATTATTATTATTTTTAATTTATTTTAATGGAACTATTTTCATTGGCTAATTAAAGCAAAAAAAAAAAAACATCTTTAGTTTACACCTATCATTAAAAGCCTATTATGAAAATAAACACCAGTATAGGTATCGATACTTTTGCTTGCTAGCATAACTGTGAAAGGCAGAAATTGTGTTAAGATTAATTATGAAGCACTGGTCTCCTCTAGTCCGCTTGGTCATTCTGTAACACAGACAACAAGTTCAATAAACAGCAGAAAAGGAGCAAAACACTGCCAACAAAAACAAACTTTGTTGAGGAGTTTCTGCAGATTCACCATAGACTGGAATGTAAAATGAATGTCGGCACAATAGAGGATTGAAGGGAACTAGCAGTGCGGCTGGGGTACGAGCCAGAAATGGAAACCCCGTAGTGGATCTGGAGCAGCAGAGCCATTACAGAATGTATTTAGCGCGGATTGAAATCCACTCCACTCATATACTGTACTCAGCCAGTGAAGGCAAAGGGGGCAGTGGCTCGGGCCCCATAGCCACTCCCCATGTGCATTTCCCTGCTAAAGATTGGAGTAATGTCTGCTGAAAATTTAACTTTGCCATCACAGGAATAAATTACATTTTAAAATATATTAAAATAGAAAACAGTTATTTAAAATGGTAATAATATTTCACAATATTAATGTTTTAACTGTATTTCTGATCAAATAAATGCAGCTTACATGTGAGAGTTCTTTCAAAAACATAAAATAAAATCTTAAGAGATCCCACATTTTTGAATGGTAGTGTATATATAATAAGAGGAGCAAAGATTTCACACCGTTTTCCAGAGCACTTCTGCAATAACACAGCAAACATGTGCTCCACTGGAATCTGTATGTACACCATTTCTTTTTGTTGTGTTGTGGTTAATGTCATACATGGAACCATCTCTACGGAGTTTGACCTCAACTTTTATCTCCACACAGACAAAGGTCCTGGACTAGCCTTCCCGAGCCTCTTCAGATCCCCTATTAACAATTCCCTTGTGTGGTAAAGAGCGGCCGACAGCATTCATATTTAATCGCTACAGATCAATTATTAAACTCTGGGATCTTATCCCCTTCTCTGGTGTGAAACATCTAATAGGATAGGACATATCCCCTGACTCCTTCTCTCTCCTCCTCCTTTCTTTAACCTCCTCCGCCCAAACTTTTCCATGGAGGAAATTGGATATGGAGCGGCAAAGGATTACTACCACAGGGCTTTCCTTTATGTTTCAGGGCCTGGAGCGAGGAAACCTGACCTGTGAGTCTAAACAAGCCCATTTGCTCTGGATGAAAGTGTGGTTAGCATGCAATGAAATCTCTTCCTGTACTCGCAGTGATAGAGGATAACAGCGAATAAGGAGACGATCCCGAATGCATGTTACCAAATGAGAAAAATGGAAGACAAAAAGAGACAGCTCAATGTAAAATGAAAATTCTCACCCTTGTGTTGCTTGAAACACAAATGGAGTTCATCCAATGGGGCGGCATTATTTGCATTTGTGCAGTGGCACCAGGGTTATTATAGTTAACTAAAACTAAAACCATAAAAGAAAAAAGTAAGTTACTTGGAAAAAGGTTAACTGAAATAAATAAATGAATATACACACTCACTGGCCACTTTTTTAGGTACACCTTGATAGTACCAGATTGGACCCCCTTTTGTCTTCAGAACTGTCTTAATTATCAATGGCATAGATTCAACATGGTGCTGGAAACATTCCTTAGCGATTTTGGTCCATATTGACATGATAGCATCACACAGTTGCTGCAGATTATCCCTTTCCACCACATCCAAAAGGTGCCCTATTGAATTGAAACCTGGTGACTGTGGAGGCCATTTGAGTATAGTGAAGTCATTGTCATGTTCAAGAAACCAGTTTGAGCTTTGTGACATGGTGCGTTATCCTGCTAAAAGTAGCCATTAGAAGATGGGTACATAGTGGTCATAAAGGGATGGACATGATCAGCAACAATACTCACGTAGGCTGTTGTGTTTATGATGCTCAATTGGTACTGAGGAGCCCAAAGTGTGCCAAGAAAATATCTCCTACACCATTACACCACCAGCAGCAGCCTGAACCATTGAAACAAGGCAAGATGGATGCATGCTTTAATGTTGTTTACACCAAATTCTGCCCCTACCATCTGAATGGTGCAGCAGAAATCAAGACACATCAGACTAAGCAACGTTTTTTTCAATCAAATTGTTTTTCCAATTTCAAATTGTAGCCTCAGTTTCCTGTTCTTAGCTGATAGGAGTGGCAACCAGTGTGGTCTTCTTCTACAAGTGGTTATTTGAGTTACTGTTGCCTTTCTATCAGCTCAAACCAGTCTGGCCATTCTTCCCTGACCTCAAGGTGTTTTCGACCACAGTACTGCTGTTCATTGGATATTTTCCATTTACCGTAGAAATGGTTATGCAGGTTGCAGCAGTTTCATCTCCAGCAGATCATCTTGACCATGTGTACATTCCCAAATGTATGTGATTGTCTGATTAGATATTTGCATTAACGAACAGGTGTAAGTGGCTGGTGAGTATACATATATATATATATATAAATGAAACCTAATTTGAAATTTTAATAAAAGCTGTAATGATACTAAAATAACATAGGGTGACACAAGTGGCACAAAATTCCACACCATTCCAATATCCTGCAGTTCCAATGAACTAGAGCGGATGCTAAAAGTTTGCTGCATGCAACTTATTGTGAGTCACCTTTTGAACAACATGGAAAATAACTTGAGAGAGACGGATGTAGTTCCATGTCTCTGTTCCTCTTTCCTTTCAACTCTTTTTTCCCCCCTGAAGTACTCCCTGGAGGTGGTGATATTTTATGAGGCGTGAGGGCTGATTGAAAAAGACATTCAGACCCATGGCGGACTTGAGAGAACGTAATGACTTCTCATCTTCCATTCCTTCCCTGTCTGCTCCTCTCTGGTGCTTATTTCAGTCATTGTTGAATTGGACACCTGCTGTTGGTAGCTGCTGTATCTCCCAGGGCTGCTGTGCATGTGTGTTTGTGAGCTAAAACATATGTCTATACGTCACTTATGTGGAACGAAAGAGGCTATTCAATGAGGACGGGACTTAATTATTGTCCGCTGGGAATTCAGAATGAAGCCAGGTGGTTGGATTCCTAACATGATCCTAAAAGGAGAGCAAGTTATTACATGTTTGGAATAGCATGCTCTGATGAATCATTCACAATAACACCAGGAACATTGAAATAGGGTGAAGTTTGATTTCATGTTGATTTTAAATTCCAATTCAGTTGCTGAATTTGAATTAAAGACACAAACTGCCAAAGTCACGTGATTTCAGTAAACGAGGCTTTGTTACGTCATAAGTGTTTTGAAACATTTTGAAATTTCAGTGGTTCACGTGACTTTGGCAGTTTGATACACGCTCTGAACCAGATTTTAAACAAAAGATTCGTAAAGCTTCAAAGCTTCATGAAGCAGTGTTTTGAAATTACCCATCACTAGATATTGTTGATATTGTCGCTTCATAACATTAAGGTTGAACCACATCACATGAACTTTTTTTAATATGTCTTTAGTAGTTTTCTGGGCATTTGAAAGTGTTAATTATCTTGCTGTCAATGGAGGCTTTACTGAGCCATCGGATTTTATCAAAAATACCTTAATTTGTGTTCCGA
Source organism: Mylopharyngodon piceus (assembly GCA_039654765.1). Classification (NCBI taxonomy): domain Eukaryota; kingdom Metazoa; phylum Chordata; class Actinopteri; order Cypriniformes; family Xenocyprididae; genus Mylopharyngodon; species Mylopharyngodon piceus. The sequence continues at coordinate 16,427,853 of CM077458.1, read as the reverse complement.
AGATGAACGAAGGTCTTACGGGTGTGGAACGACATGAGGGTGAGTAATTAACAGATTTTTCATTTTTGGGTGAACTAACCGTTTAACATAGCACTTAGCATACAACATATATGAATCATACAGAAATATAAGCTGATACATTTTCAAAATTGTATTTAAATTTACATAGGAGCACGTAGACGAGACCAGACAGTGAGAAGGAAACTGTGGCATTTAAAGGCAGTGTTGATGAGGGTGCACAGGTGCAGGTGATCTGTGATTAGGAGGTGATCTGTAACAGGTTTGGACCAGGAGGGATGCTGGGAAGTGTAGTGCAATGCAGATGACAGGTGACCAGGTGATTGTGCTGGTGGCTGTGACAGTACTCCTCCCTCCCGGGAGGCGTGTCCTTGCGTCGTAGATGGTTAGCCGGGGAGGGAGGGAAGGCATCCTGGAGTCGTGACGGGCAATCAGGGTGATGAGGGCAGGTCGTCTCCAGGACGGTACTGGTAGTTCAAGGGACCAAGGCGGATCTGGCAGTTTGGGAAGCCATGGCGGATCTGGCAGTTTGGGGAGCCATGGCGTGGTGCTGGCAGTTCAGGTTGCCATGGTGGTGCTGGCAGCTCGGGAGGCCATGGTGGTGCTGGCAGTTCGGGTTGCTATGGCTGTGCTGGCAGTTCAGGTTGCCATGGCGGTGCAGACCGTTCAAGGGGCCATGGTGATGTGGCCTCCATGGCCTTGGCCCGGACCCCAGGCTCGGCCACTAAGGTCGGGAACGGATAGCCCCCCCCCCCCCCCCCTCAAAAAAATCTCTTGGGAGGATCTCTGGGTTGGAGAGGACTCTGGAACAGGCACTGGGCTGAGCTCTGGGACTGGAAGGAGCACAGGGCGGAGTTCAGGGGCTGGAGACTGCACTGGATGATGGTCAGGGGCTGGAGCCTGCATTGGATGATAGTCAGGGGCTGGAGCCGATGTGTGTCTGGGCCACACGCACAAATGCTAGTGCCATTATAGACGCTGTAATGTCCTCTGGGCTAGGAGCAAACTCAGGGACTGGAGCGGGCTGATGGGCTGGATCCGCCTCTGGACTCTGGACGAGGAAGGGAGCCGCCTCTGGACTCTGGACGAGGAAGGGAGCCGCCTCTGGACTCTGGACGAGGAAGGGAGCCGCCTCTGGACTCTGGACGAGGAAGGGAGCCGCCTCTGGACTCTGGACGAGGAAGGGAGCCGCCTCTGGACTCTGGACGAGGAAGGGAGTCGCCTCTGGACTCTGGACGAGGAAGGGAGTCGCCTCTGGACTCTGGACGAGGAAGGGAGTCGCCTCTGGACTCTGGACGAGGAAGGGAGTCGCCTCTGGACTCTGGACGAGGAAGGGAGTCGCATTCATAGGTGTGATGGCGGCTGTCTTGGCTGAGGGCTTAGATGTGGCGGCCATTCCGGCTGAGGACTCAGGTGAGGCAGCCATAGTGGGATGAGAATTAGGAATGGCGGCCATCTTGGAAAGGGACTCAGGAATGGCGGCGGCCATGACGGGAAGAGATTCTGAAAGGGCGGCCATCTTAGGACGGGATACTTGACTGGTGGCCATCTTAGGACAGGAGTTCGGACTGGAGGCCATCTTAAGATGAGACACTTGGGCTGGCTGGAATACATATGATGGGACGAAGCTCTCAAGACATTGGTGGATGGCCTCCCTCCATTCCAATCCAGAGAAATCAGGTAGTTCTCGTGGATCAACGAAGTTCGCCCCAGTCCGGTACAGAGCCTTAATGGTCTCATCATCCAGGGAGCTGGAATGGACGAGACAACAGAAATTCTCAGTGAAAGTGAACAGATCGCGGCTGGATTGAGTTGTCGCCGCGATCTGTCCAGCGAATTCCCAGCTCAGGTAAGTGCAAACCAAGAGTCTTTATTTATAAGTCAAGGGGAGAACAGAGTAGGAATGCAATATATAGGTATAATGGCAGATGGTAGTTGCTTGCAGACTTAGCTGGTGAATGTAGTGTCTCTTGTGCAGGTGCTGCGGTGATGGAGTAGGTGATGCAGAGGATCCAGGGAGACAATGATGGGAACAGATGATAGAACAGGAACAGCGGGTAGGTACTCAGGTAAGTCTAGCAGGTCTGTGTGGTTTCTCATTGACATAGTGGTACACGTAGACAAGACCAGACAGTGAGGAGAAGGAAACTGTGGCATTTAAAGGCAGTGTTGATGAGGGTGCACAGGTGCAGGTGATCTGTGATCAGGAGGTGATCTGTGGCAGGTGTGGATCAGGAGGGATGCTGGGAAGTGTAGTGCGATACAGATGACAGGTGAGCAGATGATAGTGCTGTCGGCTGTGACACATCGGGGGTACACTGGCATAATTATTCAAAATAAATGATATGATAACTTTTCTATTCTGTTGGACTAATGAAATTCTTCTGTTGTAATTCCAATTCAAATTGACTCAACATTCCTGTTTGGCCAATTCCATTCAAATTTCATCCCACAAATTAAGGACACATTTACACAACAACAAGGTTCTAAAAATGGAAGTTTTTCCTTTGCATTTTTTCGCGCACAGATGACAACACTGACATGGATCAGTGAAAAGCGTAGTATGCATGTCAGGGGTGTGTTTCCCATACAAAGATGTTGCTTAACTACCATTCGATGCAGCGTTGAAGAAATCAACTACTGTTTCGCAAAACTGTATTGCCGCAAATTTGATATTCAACCACGTTAGTTAATGATGTCATGCAGGTGATGGAGTAATAACTTATTTTAATTAATCCATTTGAAATCGAATTAATGCTACACTCTAATGTGCTAATGCACACTCTTCAGAATCAGTGATTTAAATCTCTTAACTAAAAGACGTAAATGACATTTGTATCTATTCAAAATGAAAGATATACAGTAGATTGTACTGAATGTCAGCTTGCTTATTCTGCTCAAGATAAGGATTTATTAAGTCCACATATCATACAAACAAGAAACTATGCTTCTATCCACAGGCTGAGAGCTGTTGTTCCAATCACACAACTTTGGAATGCTGTTTGCGAATGTTCGTTGGAACTATGGCTTTAGGAAACACTGACTATGCTGATAACAATGGAATTTGTGACCATAGTTGGCTAACGATGCTTTCTTGAAACACACCCAGGCCAGTAGTTGACGATGTCATTTTGTAAAGAAACACTATGCACCTATAGACTGAACACATAATATGTCATCGTTTTCACAAATATTTGTAGTTTACATGGAGACAATAACGGTATAATTTTCAAAAACTTGCACTTTGAAGCCTGTTTTCAAAGGTTTGTGTTTTCAGGCCCCCAAAATGCTGTTGTCATGTAAATGATAGCCAAAACGAGTAAAAAGTTTTCCATTTTTAGATGAAAATGGTGTCGTGTAAACGGCCCCTAAAAGGGAGTCGATTATTAAATTCAGAATCAACCCTGTAAATCTTTTCAATAAGCTTCCTTCTATGTGTCCTGGAGCGTGAGCGGTAATGTGATCACTTCCACCCGTCTTCACTTCGAGATGTGAACCACTTTTGCTCTGCATCAGAATGCTTTTGGTTGCTAGGTGACAGTGGCAACATTTTCTTTCTTTTTTTTTTTTCTTCAGTGATAAAAATTAATCTCTGTAGCACAATAAGGGGGAAAAGAATATGACATGAATAAGAACCATGAGAAGTCAAGCTGAAATCAAATTAAGCCATAAGCGATGGGCCTGCATTAACAAGGTTTATATTTGCAAATATGAAATAAATAAACAAACAGTAATCCAAAATTGTCATTATGCAAATGTAGATGTCTTCAAAGGTGGTCACCATTAGAGACAAGGAAACAGATCATGGCTTCGAGATTGGTTTGTTTAATTCATCAAAAGCTTTTCAAATATCTAGAAATGGTTCACAACATGTTTTAAAAGCAGAACAACTAAAATAAAAATCTAAATCCCCTGTAAATATATTAAAATCACTAACACACATCTTCAAGTGGCTTATCACTTTTATACCTTAAAAAGGTACCATAATTTATCATAAATTTTCAATACATAGTTATATATTTTTATCAATAACAATAAAAAAAAAAATCATTCTTACACAATGTAATATAGTTCATCAGTAACTGTAGGATGCTTTCTTTTTAAAACACCAAATCACTTATGAAAGTACAGTGAAGTCTATGTAATTCAGAAACAAAGCACAGTATGCAATAAAGCACAAGCAACTTTACAGAAAGTATAAGAAGTTGATGTTAACAAGATAGTGAAGATGAAAATGTTCACCAGGCCTGGTAATGTACGAGAACAAAAAAGTAAGTCTTGTCGACCCTTTAAATATTTTATGTTGGAAATCAGAAACGATTTCTAAAGTCAGGAGGAGGAGAAGGCATTCCCAAAACTAGAAACAATTGAGCGCTGTACTCTTTGACATACAAATGAGAAACTTCAAAGGCTTCCTTCGAGAAACTGTCAGCTACACAAGCCATCTACTATTCCCTAATGTGTAAGCCACTCTCACGGAGAACTGCATGAGCTCTTAGCTTAGCAGAAACGTACGTTTGGTTCTGGGTGCACAGAGAAACAGGGCCGGGTCTCTCTGAGGCTTTTAACCTCATTTCCGAGGATTCAGTAGAGGCCTCAGTTATCCTAAGATGTTATCATGTGTCTGAAGAGCAGAGAATTACAGTATCTAGAACAGCAATGCAGTTCGATAATTTTAACAGAACTTTATCGATTACATTTTGAATTCCATTTCTATAATGTAACTTGCACATTAGCAGTAAGCATGCTAGCATTGTACAATATGACAAATGTCAAAATAAAAACTAAAGGGCAGAAATATTGGCAGTAACATTATGAAATAATTACAGTCGACTGGATTATGAAAACTGGGCAATCTATACTGAAATATGAGGCAGAGATAAATATGAAAATAAATAAATAAATAAATAAAAAAACAGACTTGTTCCTTTTATAAAGAAATGTATGTGTAGGCAAAATTTATAACACACACACACACACACACATACAGGTTTGTTTTCCTATCTTAGTGAGGACATTCCATAGGTGTAATGGTTTTTATACTGTACAAACTGTACATTCTTTCCCCCTACACTACCCCTACTCCTAAACCTACCCATCACAGAAAACATTCTGCATTTTTACATTTTTAATAAAACATTGTTTAGTATGTTTTTAAAGCTATTTTAAATATGAGGACTCATGAAATGTCTTCATATTTCATGTTTACGTCGTAATACCAGTGTAATACCTATGTCATTATACAAATTTGTGTCCTCATAAATCACAAAAACGCACACACACACACACACACAGACACACACACACACACACAAATCAAGCAAACAAAAATAAATCCCTCCATCTCCCCTAGCTCCACCTGCTATGAGATTTGTGAATATCTATTTATGCAGCATCAGCATATCTTACATGCTCACAGTCTGTTTATCCATTCTTGCTCTACAGCAGTAATAATCAACAGCGGCCATGTTTGAAATTCAGATTCTTGGAATTATCATGAAAATAGGAGAATGGAAGGGATGGATGGATGGATGGAAGCAGGCCCGGTTCTACGGGGGTGCTCAGACGCAAACAAGAGCACCCTTAGTTGATACTGTAATAATATATTGGAGAAACAGATTTGGCAAACGCTCCAGTGCATATTTGTGTTTGTGCTCTGATGAACGTAAAATGTATCTATTTACAACATGTTTTTGTAGCGGTGAGCAATATAGCCAATCACAGATGTAGTTGTTGATCTCTTGAACGCAATGGCCAATCAGAGGTGTTTAAGTTAGCTCAACTTAAACACTGATCAAAACGCCAGTTTTTATTCAGTGCTGAGCTATGCAGGCTCTCAAAACCTCTCATTAACAAACAAAGTGTAGGCATGATGTAAATATGGGATTTATTGTGCATTGTTGGCAGCTTCATTGATTAAAACAGAACTTTGTGAGATTGCGATGAACTGACAAAGTGACAGCGTTTTAGTGCATGTAAAGGGAATGCTTCTTGGTTCGCTTTCAAGGCTACAGCCTATATAATCCATTTAATAAAACTATTGTTTTTTATGCTGCTAAGAGGGCCGAATTCCAATTGCATTCTGCAAAGTTTCAGAAGTGACATCTACATATAAATGCTGGATTCATATAAAATATGACATGTTAAAATAGTAACACATTAAAGCAATGTAAAGGCAGACAAATAGATTAATAGAAAAATATTTGTAGCAAAATATTTTAGAAATATTTTATTGGTAAAAGTGATGACTTGTAAATAATCTTAAATATCTTACTGTACAGTGCTATGGTGGAGCCGTTGCTTAGCCTACATCTGCACTTTACTAGAGCACCCTCAGTGATTCGATTCTGGAACCGGGGATGGATGGATGGATGGATGGTGTCACATGTAAGAGGTGTTATTGGATTCACCTATACACATTTATTCATCCACAACTATAGTTGTTTTGCAATAGGTTCAGTGCTCTCGATGGTCATACAAACAAGCAGCATTTTTCACTCTACTCTGGACTGAGACAAACCCCTTTCACAATCTACCTTCATTAGAGCACCACTTCACACGGCTCCAAGCCTCGGCTTTAAATAGAGAATTAGCCGCTGGATCGCTCTCTCTTTCTCACTCACGGCTCAGGACTCATTACCCACAGTCTCAGGCAGTGGGTGGCCTAAGTGTTAAAATGATTTATTTTTGTAATAAATACTCAGTCTCTCCCCGTCCTCCTGCGTGTTTATGCATTCCCCTGATGTAGCCGAGCCAGACTAGAACACTTTTACTAAGGTGACTTTGATTCCAGGGGGTTGTTAATGTTTTAACAGTCTTATGTGGCTCTACTCACTTTCTTTTCCTATTACAGGCTGTTTTGTCGGTCTTAATATGCTTATTCTGCGTGTCTGTTTTCACACAACGCAGATGAGATATGCTGCCCGGGTCAAGGTACCATTTTTATGGGCAGTGGTTAATTCTTTCCCTTAAAGTATGAAACCCCTCATTTCAACATAGGTCAGTTCTTACCGCTGTTTTAGAAATTGTGAGGGGGAAAAAAAAAAAAATAGAACACTGTGGCGAGGAGAAGAGAATAAAATGACTGTCTGTGCTCCAGTCAGTTTTATTTTGTTTTAATGGATTTTATAGTATCTCTCACTGCAATTCACAAATGCATGCAACAAAATACTTAAATATATTATCCACCATTGTGCTCGCAAAACACAAATACACACATCCCATTTTATTTCTGTAATTTAATGCACAAATAAACACCAAGCTGTTTGCATTTGCACTCTGCATTGACAATTTGTGGAAAAAAGGAGGAAAATATGTAACTTTTGTTTTTCTACAACATTGTTTCACGAATATAAGTGGTTAAACGTGATACACTCACATTAATGATGGATGCCTGTGAGCATCATGGGGAAGCCATGCAATGGCTTTGTATTTTCCACAATGCAGACACACACTTGAGATCCATGTTTATTAGGGTGACCATATTTCTCATGGTGGAATATGGGACAGGTGAGCAAGGGGTGGGCAATATGGCCATTTTATTTGTAATATGAGAAATTTTATTTCACGATAATTATTGTTATATAAAAAATAAATTTACAAACAATACGACAAATACAATAGAGATACAAATTAAATAACTTGTTTTTCAGATACAGTAGGTTTATTTACCATGTATACATTTATTTAACATATTTTGTTGTTTGATTAACATTAATGACAAACAAATGAAGAGTTTGATTCCAAAACACGATAAACGATAAAAAAATTGAGTTTCCGCCAAAATCAGTATTGTATCTGGTCGGTATTGAAAAGTCATTTATTAATTTTGCGCAAAATGCGATATCCATCGTGTTATTCTGTCATGTTTTCTCCCTTTCTTTCCAAAATGCGTCTCCCTTCTCTGCAGAACGCGATATATCCGCTCAACCAATCACAGTGCACCATTCCACGCATTGTAAACAGTAATGGCGGCGCTCTGAATACACCCGGCATCCTAGTTTTCCTTATCTGCTTTGTGATCAACAAAAACAGAAAAAATGAATAATTTGGACGGCATTGATGAACCTGTGGTGGTTTCTGCGGTAGGTAAGAAACGTAAGCCATCGAAATGTAATCATTTACGTGAGGAGATTAAAAAGATGAGGCACTCGAGTCGGGAGGAGGAAAAATGCCGGTTGTTGCTTGTTCCACGACAACATCAAACTTCTGTCACGGTCCCCAAAACTGAATAAACAGTTTTTAAAAGCTGTTTTTAATACCAATGTACTCGGCAAATGTGTTTATTTTAACCGTGCGGTGGCGCCAGATACTCTTTAATCGGTAATGACAAACAGATACATAATTAATTTATAACATTAACAAGATGACTCGTTGAATTCATTTTGGGAGCGACGACTGAATGTATTTTTAGTCAAATGCCTGTATATAAGATTAGTATTGACAAAGTTCAGAGGCTGTCATATATGTGAATCAACTTACTTTGTTGTGTATTTTCAATATGAAAAATAACTTTTATATTGATGGATTAATTGCATTTTGAAAAAAAAAAAAATGTGTCATGGATTTATTACATTTTGGGGGAAAAATAATCCGTTTTTATAATAAACCTTTGAAAATCAAAATCTAGATTTGAATTTTTAATGTTTTTATAACCAAAAGATGCTATGTGAAAGTTTGAAACAGAAAATAGAGGTTTTCATCATGCCACTTTCTTGGTAAAGAAAACATATTTTTACTCAAATTAATCAAAATGGATTTATAGCGTTTTGGAACCAAACTCTTCAAATATTTAATTTGGCTACTGTCCCTTTAAGACCGAATTCATGGACGTAATATACTGAAACATATCTGGTTTTCACCCACCTGTTTACATCCACTTAAGCCATAACCGACTGTATTTACATGAGACACTCCAAATGATGGACATTTTACAAACTATGTGTGCATTTGACCATTCAGGCGCAATGAGAACTTATCACGCGCTGTCTGAGAGAACTGGATCGCACGCAAGGAAAGAGAGAGAGAGCGCGTCTGGTGTGTGTACAGTATTTCAGCGTGACTCCGCCTATCTCGCCTTCACTAACTGCAAGTTAATCGATAGCGAATTGTGATTGGATGGTAATTTTGTTCTATGACAAATTTGATTGGGCTGTTCTCACGTGACAGACCACTACTACTACTCGATCTATCAGTCATAACGAAATTTTAGGAAAGATGAAATACGGGACAAAACTTTTTTTTTTTTTTCTTAATAAGTTGGGACACTAAAACCAGACCTGAAATACGGGACTGTCCCGGGAAAAATGGGACGTCTGGTCACCCTAACGTTAATAGGTCAAATCACTTAAACAGAATGTACAAGGAATCATTCAAAAGCAGAGCTCTAGGTCTTTTAGAAAGTGGGGGTGAAAAAAAAGACATTTTACTTTCTGTACTTTGTGTTTTTTACCTCCTTTTGCAGTATATTTGTCTCACTGGGTTGTTGCTTCAATGTGAGTGTTAAATAGCTTTTGGTGAAACCCATAATTTGTAACTTCAAAGCTTTGAACGTGATATTTTGCCAGCACTTTGAAAGCTATACAGCCTTCATAGTGTATTAGTTAAATGTACTTTACACCATCCGATTAAATTCTGATAGAAACAAACTGCATTTATTCGAGCAAAACCTGACGTCATCTCAGTGGCACCAACCCATCCTAAATGTTTATGTCTCTATGCCCTTTCACGATCTATTTCCCTGTCTTACATTGTAGTGTGCACCAAGTGTGCCTGTAGGGAAAACACTCGTTGTGCTGACCTCTCTACCTTTGGCCAAGGAGCCGTGAGATTAAAACAGTTCTGCACAGCGGCCCTCCCTCTCTCGCCATCACGAACAGTCTTGCTCGCTCAACTTATTGGCCCTTGTGTCAGAAGAATTATAAATTCAGGTTATCCCTCAGAATTAAGTAGATAAGGGTCTGTGTCCAGAGCTTATCTTTAATTTATGCAGATACTCTCGGAATCCCACGTTAAGAGCTGGATTTGGCTCCAAAGTAGTCTAATTAGATGGTCTATTCGGCCTCATCATACTTATAATTCAAATTGTTTTGGCTGAGTGAGGTTTATGCAATACAGGTAATGATGAGCAGGAAAATCTATCAGCATTCGCCAATTGAGTGTGTTTAATATTTATGACGAGTCAAGATGTCTTTTCCAGCTGAATACAAATGCTTTTCTGAGTGTGCAAATCAGCTGAAAAATCTCAATTTCTGGCCCTAAAGTGTTTTTGTCATTCATGTCTTCTGATTTTTTCTCTCCTCTAGCAAGACCATTATGTAAACTAGATTGAAAAACAACATCAACAACACCAGCACAAAACGAAGATATGAATCCACACTTCACTGGGTTAAACCTTATATTTTCAGATAAATGTTGCATGAGTTGGGTAAGAAATACCTGATTGACATGCCTGGCCTTTGCTTTCAGGAACCCGTGAGTGCTTTGCGGTTTGTTTTGTGCTCGCTCTTTTATAAATGAACCTGCTTACCTTGTCTCACAAAAATCAGAGCGTTTATGTGCCCGTCCATCCATCCGCCCTTCTGCTGGTCTCTGTTCAGGCTTGTAAAGGAAGGACAACACAGCGGGGAGAGTGATTTGATTGCCTGTCAGTTTGAAATAAAAATATATACATTGAGAAATATAGAACCAACATCCAATCAGACAGCTGTAAATTGTCCCTCAGATCAAAGCAAAAAAGGCACATGCACCACATCAACAATTCACCAGACTGCTATCATGTAACAAATAGAGACAAAAATAACGAAAATGATTACAAATAATAGTCACAAACACCAAAAATCAAGGGGAGAAAATGACTGATTCATGGTTTCCTGAATATCCTTTAATTTTAACTTCCTTGGTCAAATGGTTGAGGACCATTATAGCGCCCCCCCTTTTGGTGAAATTTAACAAAATTTGGTATGTCTCCTTGAAGTGTCTTTTTATTAATGCATTCTAAGTTTCATGATGATTGGCCATGGAGTTCAGAAGATATTACTCAATACAGGACACTCCAAAAATTAATGTTTTTGTATTTAAAAATGTAATAAATCACAACTATCAACTTCTTTATCTACTATATCTTTATATTCTATATTTAGGATTGTTAAAAGTTTTCGTTTGTTTGAAACTGAAATTTAGATCCTGGAATGATACATGGTGTGACACCTGAATCTTGTTGTTAAATGTCCAGACAAAAACACACAGTGGAAAAGAGGAGTGATTCACTTATTGCATTGAACTAATGACAGGAGTTCTCTCATCTGTGAAATTACAGCTCTGCTTTAACAGATCCATATAATAAACACAATAATAGTGAGGGAGGGACAAGATGATATGTGTACAGAGACAGACCCTGCCTGCTAGGCCTGTTTAAGACTATGGTTAACTAAATGTGTATGACAGTATGTGTGTGTTTGTGTTTCTTCTACTACAGACACTTTTACTAAAAATATCATTTCTACTTTCTTTTTCTTAAAATATGAAAAAAATAAAAAAAATAAAATAATAATCATAAACCATTGCAATATTTATTGTGTGAAAATTAATTAAATCAACAAATATATCCAATTTTACTGTAATTTCCACCAAAACAAACAAGAAAATCAAACCATTCATGGTTCTAATCAAACCATAATTTTAAAGTACAGAAAAAGTGTGAAAATATGATTTAATGTGTATTTAGCATGCAAATGCTAGCTGTGAAAATAGCCTTATAGACAAAACAGTCATTATTGCATGCATGTTTAAAGCTGCAGTCCGTAAGTTTTGCCTCTTTGTCGCCATCTCTGTTTTAAACCTGCAATTGCAGTTATTTGCGGAATTATCATCTTTACATGGGTTGTGCATCGGCATGACTCAGTGCGGATGAATCTAATGTTTGCTGTCAGTCACCACATCGGTGTGGATACTGTACTTCAGAATCACAGATTCTACTTCTTGGAAGTATGACCAAAATAAGAATTTTCACCGGAAAATGTCATCTGAACAAGTAAGTGACATGTCTGCTACTTTTGTTCTGACTGAGAAAAAAAAAGTAGAGACGCACCGATATATCAGCCAATAATCGCTATCGGCTGATAAAAGCAAATTTTTACACTATCGGCTATCGGCCGATAGTTTAAAAATAGCCGATAGTCAGGGCCAATATATCCTGTCAATCAAAAGAGGGCAGGAAAATGCACTTAATTTGTGAAAATGCTAAGAAACCAGTTTGATGTTCAATATTAGTTATTATATGAATTAATAACATTCAGAAAGTTAAGAAATATTAATTTTATCTTCAGAATTTAGTTAATGTGTGTTAATATTAATTTGAGTAATGTGTTTGTTTATAACTGATACCAGTTACTTTGAAACAAGTTGATGAAATGGAGAGAATAAAGTTTTTATTTGCATTTCTTTCAAAATATAATAATTAAAAATATAATTATTAATTATAATGAAATTATCAATTTAAAATAAGGTATAAAAGGCAGAACCCCCAAACTATTGGTATCGTTATCGGTATCGGCAGATATCACTCTGAATAACCAGCTATTGTTATCGGTGGAGAAATTTAGTATTGGTGCATCTCTAAAAAAAGCATTACAATAAATCCCGCTGCCAATGGTAATTAAATCTAACTATCACTTAGCTCGGATGACGTCAAACTGTGCAAATTATTATTACTGTTATACTTTATTCTCAAATTGTTAATGTTAACAACATCAGCATTGCGTGACTATGTGTATTTAGTGTGTATTAGTGTTACCTGTAGATTTCAATTTCTGTAGCCACTGAAGTCTTTTGCTTTTGACTACGGGTGAATCTCCAGTTGTCACTGATGATTGTCGTTTGGACCTTTCTGGATTACAATCCATCATCAAAATGATAAGTTTAATTATTGCAGCTGCTGTGATAAAAGGCTATAAATGATCCACTGCCTGTAGCATCCTCCACATACAATATAGCCTACTAGCTGGGACTCTTTCTTTATGTAAACAGACGTGACGTAATGACGCAAAGATGAATGGCTGCTCGAATTTCCCGTGGGGAAACCCACCACCGTTACCTTTGTGAATCGGGCTAAAGTAAGGAGATAGTTTTGAATACTGGCTGGTTATGTACTTGCACAAAAATTGATTTTGAATAATTTTTAACCAAAAAAAGTTAAGGACTGCAGCTTTAAAATGTAATTTCCACCAGAGAATGAATGATGATTTGAGATGCTGGAAAAGTTGTTTATAATGCATGTATATCCATTGTTTGTCATTGCCACTAGACAAACACACTAGTGACTTTTAAAAGAGTATTTTAAGAGAATTTAATCCCTAAAAGTACCACCCATAAGAAACACCTGTACACACTATGTCTGCTTGTTTTAACAGTATAAAACTTGATGTCAGTAAAAACCTTCATTATGGATTTAACAGACATGTGACACTAAGTCAGTCATAATCAATATACCTCATTCACTCTTGTGCCCTCTTTTGACTCTGATCTCATCTTCTCTCACAAAGACTTGAACTTGTGTCTTGCATTTCAATATCTTCCACCCCTAACCCTTCTGCACAGTTCCAGATGTGTGGCAAAATATGGATGAGATGAGGTTGTGCACAGCAGGGAACATGCTGGAACATGCATCCAGATCCTCATTTATGGAACATGTCCTAGATATGCAGCTGAGAATCAAAATAAATCAACACTCAAACTGTGTGATTATTCTTTTAATGCAATTCTGGGAATAATGTGTGTATAAAGCGAACTCAGAACAGCCATTTCAAAAATATTGATATAGGTGCTTCTTTTTGGGGATGTTCTACCTCAAATAAACATTGAGCACAGAAATCAAGAGACAATGGATGAGGAAAGGCTCACAAAAAGATGTAAATCTTTAGCTTGATTCGCCTGATATAGTCTCTGTCCTCAGCATGGATTCAGCACCCACGTGTTCGACACTACAGGGTCACGAACGGCACCAGAATAAACCTGAGTGGCTGAAATATAGAGGTGGAGTAGTAGTCATGGAGAAAGACTGAGGGAGCTAATCAACCTCAGCTGCAATGTACAAAGCATTAAAGTCTTCACAATGACCTCCACCTGGACTTTGACCTTAAAGTGGAATATGGAAAACTGACTCAGGTGTCACTTTCACAACACAGCTACACAACACAACATAAAATACATGGTGAGAAACTCCTGTATAAAGTCCCTACAACAACCTCTGACCCAAATGGGCTGAACATCACCAAAGACTTTAACAGATTGTAACTTGTTCTCGATAAAGTCTTTATTTGCCAGATGACAGCAGCTAATGAACTTAATTACACAGCTTTAATGATACACAAATTGAGTACATGGCAACTTGTCATTCATAATCTGTATGATTTTCTTTCTTCAGTGGAACATTGCATATATTGCGGAATATCAGTAATGTTCATTTTCATAAGGGAGACTGTTGAGCTCCAAAAATAACATAAAACCTTTAAAAAGTTACAAAAATGCCCAAATACTGTTATTCACCTGACAGATTTCCCCCTCCACCACAGTTTTTAAATCTTATTCAAATAAAATGAAACATGTAAAGATGTGTCACACCAGGTTTGATGTTTTTTTTTATTTGTTTTTTTTTTATCATTTATTTTTGCTTCTATTAATTTTAGATCATTTTTAAAAGTAATTTTGTCATGTGCTATTTTGTATTAGCTTTTGTTTTACATATTTCTAAGTAGCTTTATTTTTATTTAAGTTTTAGTAAGTTTAGTACTTTAATTTCAGTTACTTGCAAGAGGTGACAACGTTTTTCCATCTAATATTTATATTATATTTCAGCTTTATTTCAATTAACGACATTTTAATAGTTTTAGTTAACAATACCATATCAATCACGACGTGAAATGTTGGTCTGTTCCTCATACAAAGCTATCGTCTGTACAACTTTTAAGGTACATTTATGTAATTTTTGGACATAAATTATGAAAAAAGAGCATCTTGCATATTCTGCTGAATTTCTCCTGATGTTCCATTAAAGAAAAAAGTTCATTTTTGGTTGAACTATCCTTTAAAGTTATATGCACAGTCTCTGTGTAGTGAACAGTTGCACACGAGCCAATAAGGCAGATAGTTCATGGATCACTTTTGGTTGCCTTGAGCGTCAGTTACCAGCTCCGATCTTTAACCGCTAGGCTACAACACCACAGATAAATAAATCCTATTCCTTCACACTTTCATTAAGAGCACTTTGTCTTCATTCCTCTACAGCTATACGAGTTTGTATTTCAGCCAATGGCAGAGAGCTGTTTGGTTGTGAGTGATGACCTAGGTGATGTACAGGGATAGAAGGTCATTCATCCCATGGAGGGTGGACTCACCAGTGGTGTAAAGCACCCCAATCTCCAAAATTTTTTTTTTTTTTTTTTTTGCTTATACTTGTTGCTTATTTTTTGAGTGACAGAAAGCTTCTCTTTCAGTCTCCCTCAGGTCATGGGCAAATTTAAACAATAAAACTCTCAAAACAGTCTGTTTTTGTGTGTGTTTGGTGAGGGCAAAGAGACCTTGGAAGAGGGAGAAAGTGTCTCTGTGTGTGTGTGTGTGTGTGTGTGTGTGTGTGTGTGTGTGTGAGATAGACAGATATATATCAAAGTTAATGAAAAAGTACACAACTGCAGAGCTCCCTCTGCTTACCTAGGCTGAATCACACGGCTCAAACGCTGATACCCACAACACATTATTGGTTTATGAGCGTGAGCTGTCCATCAAGGCTTTGGCAGATACAGTACTAAAGAAATGAAGGAAATAACCAGTTTGGTCATGCCTAATTTCACACTGTTTCCAAGCTCTGGCTGGCCTGAAGCTCAACGCCTGCTTGCTCACGATACACAGCCATATCCTGACGTCAAATGCAAAAATCACAGAGGAAAAATTCCCAAAACAAGAGAAATTAAGTCTGACATTGCAATGATAAAATATTCCTGAATGTTATTTAAAACAATAAAAACAAAGATCAACATCATATATATTAAATAAATATAAATAAATATTTATTTATAATTTAAATATGCATTTTATTTTTTTTATTTATAAGTTATAAAATATTTTAAAATGTATTTAAAATTATTATTAAAATGTATAATAATCCTTTAATTATAATATATATATACAATTTATAAAATTATAAATATATAATATATAAAAATATTTATAGAATGATTTTTTTATTATTATGTATTTTATTAAAATAATCAAAGGTAACGTTAAATAAAACTAAGTTTAAAATAATAAAGTTTAAAGCAAGATTGTTTTAAGGTTCATATTGTGGGCTGTTTTAGTGAATTGTATTAGTGATCATAAAGAAAATACATCTGTGCACTGTATGTGTGTGTGTGTGTGTGTATATATATATATATATATATACACACACACACACACACACACACATACAGTGCACAGATGTATTTTCTTTATGATCACTAATAAAATTCATGGAAAGATGGCAAAACTAAAATGTATTAAACATATATAATAAAAACTGAGAAATATATATCATTAATAGCCATAAAATAAGTAAATTAGCCAATTTTGTTTAAATTAAGGATTGCAGAAATGAGTACACCCTAGATTTAATTCAACAAATGTATAATATTCTAGCACTTAGTATGCCCTCCATAATTTTGAATATACTGCTCTGACCCTTCTTGGCACAGAGTGTACAAGTTCATGACAAATTGTCACATCTGTCCTGTTTAACTCCTGGATGATGAGCTCCTTAAATGCCCTGATCTTTAATGGGGAGTGTTGCTTAACTCGTCTCTACAGAATCCCCCACAGGCGCTCAAGAGTGTTAAGATTGAGTGCAATACATGTCCACAGAAGGTTTTTCACCTTGGAAGAATGCATATCCTCATTGTCATGTTGAAAAAATGCCCAACAATGCAGGGAATGAGGAAAGGGTAACATCTTCTGTTTCAAGTTTGTGTATTAAATTACACAGTGGTGTGGGAATTCATGACAGCATTGATAAAGCACAACTCCCTCACACCTTAAGCACTCATACATCCCTACATAAGAGCTTTACTACCACTGAACTTTAATGTGGGAACCAGGCATTTCTCACTGTACTCCTCTAGCAACACCATAACATTTTGGATGCTGTTAGATCCAATATTTTGTAAATATGGGCTTTGGAAATGACTTTATTGTGCTTTGGCTACAGTAGGTAGTTCCAGTGAGAACAACACAACAACCATGCATGTCATTTCTGCAGGCTGCATCTTACTCTGTGAGATAAACATTCACTCTTTTCATAGCTTGTGCTGGCTCTGAGACACTCACTTGGTATTTTTCCTGCCCTTTGTCTAACAAAAAAAACCCCTCATCACTAAATGAAAGCTTAAAATGAAGGCCTGATTATTTCAGGGGCCTTGTCACAAGTCCATTGTTTTTGAATTTCTGTGTTACTTTTGCTATATTTTCACACTTAAAACAATGATTTGGTAATCCTCTTGTACCACTGTCCTCTTTTGTGCTAAGAAATAAGTCTCCTGACAGTTCTCACCCAAGTGGTTCCATTGTTGTCAGCATCAAGTCTGAGAATGATTCAGTGGGCTATATAACACTTTTAATTGTCAAGAAATTACTTCTCTTTAATGTTTTGGTTCAACATACTTACCTGTTGATCAAACATTACCTTAAACTTACACCAGAAAATTTTTATTTCGTTTTATTTAGTAACTTTTAGGAGGGTGTACTCATTTTTGCTACACAACATTTTATCACCTTGATAAGAAAATCTTATTTTCCTGAATAATTTTGACATGCTTCTTCGGTAATTGATTAAGCAGACTTGCTGGAACATTATATCTCTAAAGAACCCTAACATGTCTTCTAAGTAATTGAGTAATTGCTGACTTTCAGAGGGGGTGTACTCATTTAAGCTGTGCACTGTGTGTGTATATATATATATATATATATATATATATATATATATATATATAACAGTTCACTCAAAAATTAGAAAATCATTTACTCACTGTCATGTTCTATATATAGCTACTGGTAACCATCCCACTTTATCCACTAACTCACAGCACTGGACACACTTTAGGACAAGTACTGATACTATGTTAGCTTGAACTGGCTAATGAGTAGCAGAATTCATCACTTGGATGTCCAAATAGTGACATGCTTCAAACATAACTCACACACATTACACACTGATGGTCACCAGCCCAGAGGGGAGGCCGGTTAAGGAGCTGCTGTCACGGATTCAGAAATAGAACTGAGAACTTTTCCAAGAATACATAAAGGCTTTAGCTTTTACATTGTATAATGACATTGTTTTTCTTTCAGCAGAGGTGAATACATTCACAATGTCTTGTTTCAGAATTTTCTTGCCCTACAGCATTAAATCAAATTCATTATATTTATATGAATGCTTCGACCAGATATTCTATCCAAAGCTACTGACAGCACATTTACATTGGCATTGGTACGTGACTTTAGCATTGCTAACGGCTTGCAAATCAGTTGAGCTACAGGAACACATTAGGTATTATTTGAACCAAATTACTTCTTAGCTTAAAAGTCAATTGTGTCAATTAATTCATAGGTAGAGAGTACACTGCTGCAAAATTCAATCACCTGTTTGATTTTGAGGTCTGCTTTAGTTTCAAATCTGAGGGTTGAAAAATAAAAGCGACAGAGTATTTTGACCTGGCTTGAGCAAGATTAAATTTAATAGTCACTTTATTAAGAAAGGGAAAGTTAAATAAGAGCAGTGAACTACCACTGGCCAAAATAGAAGGGACATTTCAACCTCTCTCAGGGCATTAGTGCCTTTGTAGACAAGGTTTTTATTTTTATTTTATTTACAATAGATGCTATTTATACTAAGTGCAAATAGAGATAGATGCTATTTACACCAAGTATAAATAGCAATTAGATGCTATTTACACTAAGTGACAATAGCAGCATTTTCTTAGTGATATGCTATTTACACAGTGAAAATAGCGAAAGATTCTATTTACACCATGTAAAAGTATCAGTTCTTTGCAATAAGAGTAAATAGTAATTAGATGCTATCTATACTTTATACTGGCAGATACTATTTGCACCTCAGTATTTTTGTACATTAACAGGATGCAGTAATATGATAGAGTGTAAATGATTATATTTATTAAAATTATTAAATGGATGCCTTATTGGGAGAATAAAAACCCTCCCTACACCTTCCCCTAACCCTACCTAATAAACACTTTTAATATTATTAAACACTCATTTGCAGTTTATTTCTACTTTTAGAACATTATTTTCATTTTTATTGAAAATAAATGCGAGCTCGGCAAAAGGCGGATTTGAAACCACGTCGATCACGTTAAAAGCCAGGTCTGCGAGTCTTACTCGCTGCTGCAGCGCCACTGAAGACGTTGAATGGCACAGGCATTGGTGGGTGGAGCTAATGTAAATAGTGTAAATAGACACTCCGTTAATGTTAAGCCTTTTTCTGATGTTGAAGGTACAATTAGTATGTTTCGCAGCCTGTGAAAGCAATTCATAAACAACTTGTGGAAGTAAACGACATTTTAGTATTAATCCAGGCTTATGTCACTGATCTAAAGTTAATTTAATCTCTTATTTAATTGCTTCAGCAAAGGAAACAATCCTATAAAACTGGATTACAGAAAAACATGCATTAAATCATACTAGATCTATAGCCTTCTGCCTTCTGTAAACCTTGCACAATATTCAAAAGTTTGATGTCTGTTTTTTTTTTTGTTTTTGATAGATGTCTCTAATGCTCACCAAGGCTGCATTTATTTGACCAAAAATTCAATAAAAATCGAAATAATCTGATATATTATTATAAATTAAAACATCTCAGGTTACGACTGTAACCATAGTTCCCTGAGAAGGGAACGAGACGCTGTTGTCGATAACGCTTTTGGAACGCCTCTGCGTGGTTGCGTCTGAAGCACTTGTGTCAACTAGTCCAATGGCGAGACGGAACGTCACGGGCGGGTGACATCACGACCAGGAAAGCATAAAAGCACATCCAGAATTACTGGCGTTAGCTTCAATTAGCCAAAAGCAAAGCCAGTCGTAACCTGAGAACTTGCGCTGCGTTGATGCCACTTTGTGAACGATAATGCCCAAACGCCATGTTTACAAGTGCCTGTCTGTGTGAATACTGAGAGCACAACTAAGACATGAGCACCTGTGAACCTGGAGAGCATCCAGGTCCAGGTTGTAAAACCTTACGAAAATGAGCGGAGACGACAGCCTGCTGCAAAACGCATCCTGTAGGGATTCCTCCTAATATAATAAGGCTTTCTAAGCTGCCATACTCCTGTCCTGGCCTAAAACCACCACGGAGGAAACGTGTCATCAATGGGTTTCTCCCCAGGGATACACTACCCAAAGGGACATGGTAGGCAGCTAAGGCTGCCACATACACATTCAGTGTGAAACGGGATAGCCCTGGGGAAAAACAAACCTGCAGTAACTCCAGCACTGTACCACTGGGGCAGCAACTGGGTCCCACAGTGTTGGGGCTGGGTGTGTGAAGGAGAACCAAAGTGGACAGTGCGTCGTATCCTAAGACGTGAGATCCACTTCTGCTTGGCCATAACTGCCCATATAATCTCCAACACCTCCAGGTGAAGTCTCCATTCCCCTGGCCTCAGCCCCTGTCTCAACAGGATATCCTAATTTTTGGTACCCTGGGATGTAAACTGCTCTCAAGGAGAGCATCTTCCCTTGGGACCACAAGAGGATCTGATGCGCCAGTTTGCATAATGGACATGAACACAGACCCCCCTGGTGATTTATTTAGTTGACCACCGATGTGTTGTCTGAGCGGACAAGCACATGATGGCCTCTTAGGTCTGGGAGGAAGTGCTTTAAAGCCATGAAAACTGCCATCATCTCCAGGCAATTTATGTGTCAAGAAAGATGATGACTCCTCCACAGACCTTGAGCTGAGCGGCCTTCTATTACCTCTCCCCAGCCTGTGAGAGAGGTGTCTGTCATGAGAGTAACTCAATGACAATGAGCTCCAAACACAGGACCCTGGGACAGGAACCAACGTTTTCTCCATATAATCAAGGCACGGAAACACCGCAGTGTGAACTTAATCATACGAAGTGGGTTCCCCCTCAGGGAAAACCCTTTGGTCCTGAGCCACCACTGCCAGGGTCTCATGTACAGCAGGCCAAAAGGTATCAAGTTGGATGCAGCTGCCATCAGGCCCAACAGTCTCTGAAACTGTTTCACAGTGAGTGACTGGCCTAGCTTTATCTTGTTTATGGCTGTGAGAATCAAATCGATATGAGCAGGAGACAGACGTGCCTCCATCATCGTTAAGTCCCACACCACGCCTAGAAAAGTGGTTATCTGTGCTGGAGAAAGCACATTTCTTCTTGGCATTCAGCCTTAACCCCAACTCTTTCATATTGGCGAGGACGACATCTCGATGCAGAACTACCATCTGTTCAGATTGTGCTAAGGTAGCCAATTGCGACATAGTTTAACACGTGGATGCCCCGGAGTTGCAGCGGAGCCAGTGCTGCATTCATGCATTTTGTGGAAAAGTGCAGGGTGATAAAGCTAGACCGAAGGGAAGAACGCAATATTGTTATGCTTCGCCCCTGAAAGTGAACCTCAGGAACTTCCCTGTGGAAGGATGGATACGTGGAAATCTGAGTCCTGAAATATACAGTGACAAATCAGTCCTCGGATATGATTTGAGTCACAATCTGCCTGAGTGATTTAGATGGTGTAGATCTAAGATGGGACACTTAGCCACGGCCTGAGTTCAAATCTCCACAAACTTCTTAATCCAGGGGATTGAGATGGAAAAATCTTCAATTTCCCCCAACTCGATGCTCAGCACAGCTACAGCACCATATTATACCATTTAATTCCTCAAAATTAAATGCAGCAAAAGATCAGCCAGACAAGTTAACATGGTCTGGATGAAAGACTGAACTATATTAGGAAAGTTTCAATGTACAATAAAAGAATCATAAATTCATAGCTTGCAACACACTGCACTCAATGGACTCAATCTATGCGTTGCCTCAGCAAACGCGAGATCCGAGCCACTTGATTCTTTATTGCAGTCTTTTTTTTCCTCAAGAAAAAGTCAACAACAGCAGGGCTCAAACTCCCAATCGTGCATATCTTGTACACGTCGGGAATTTTATGAATGAACAGAGCCTGCCCCTTTATATATATTCTCCTCATATGCAGGAGATAAGGGTGGCGAGTCCTCAGTTCCCCCATATTGATGCTTAGCACATCTGCCTCCTCAGAGCTAGACTGCTGAAGCATAGGGTTCTCTACCGAGGCAGAAGAAGCCACGGCATGGCCTTCCGATCCCAGAGAAACAGTGGTGGGTCCCCTGGGTGAAGGCAGAGAAAAGGCGGCACCCGTCTCTAACCCCTCCGCGAGATCCATTTGCGAAACCCACGATACCAGCTTCCGTGCTGCCTCAGCAGCAATGGAGCCGGTTCTGCGAGGAAAGCGAGCCTGAACACCCTCCTCAAAGAGTGACAGGCAGGAGCAGAGTGTGCAAAGCGATAGTATCTTGCAATGCTCACAGTCAGCACCCTCGAGTGCTGACAGAGAATGTTCCGTTCCCAAACAAACAACACATAAATCGTATGTATCCCAACCTGTAATGAAACGAAGGCAGGGAGGAGCACGCAATCTAAACATTTGTTTGTTCGCCATAATATCTTATGCTTGTGACTGATATAGTGACAGACAACAATAAATAAGACAGTTTCACACAGAGCACTTGCTGAGGCACAGAAGCTAACGCCGGTCATTCCGTATGTGCTTTTATGCTTTCCTGGTCGTGACGTCACCCGCCCGTGACGTTCTGTCTCGCCATTGGACTAGTTGACACAAGTGATTCAGATGCAATCACGCAGAGGCGTTCCCAAAGCGTCATCAACGCAGCGTGAGTTCCCTCGAAAGGGTACTACTTTTTTTTTAATATATTGGAACATGTAATTTATTCCTGTGACTCCAGTGTCACATGATGCTTCAGAATATATGCATGTAATTCAATGTCATATTTCACTTATTTGATTTGTCTGATGCCCACCTTCTCTGTGGTTCATTTTATAAGTGAGTTAAGTTATAAGTTAGTGTTTTGTGTGTGAAAAGGAATAAAAACCTGTGATCACAAAAAAATTATATGCCTGTTATAGCATAATGCATTTCTCAGTGCTGCTTGTCTCCCCTGAAATTATGAGCAGCTCGTATCATCTCTTACAGTGATTCCACCAAAGAGGCGGAAGTGTGTGTTGAGGCAAGGGCGTAGAATTTAGCAGGGATGCTAGGGACATGTCCCTACCAATATTCAGCGATACTGAATTGTCCCTAGCAATAATTTTGATAAAAAAGGGAAATAATAAAAAAATTAAATATATTTAACCACTGTTGTTGTAATTTTGGACACATCTGAAATGGGTCAAAGTAAATACGTAAGAATGAAAGTTGCGTTCATTTCTACAGCAACAGTAGACCCTGTCACATTTTCTTTCAGAATCATCATTGGTTCAGTTCATTTTTGATATTAAAATAAAGTGATGTGCAGAGTCATCAAGAGTGCTCTGACCCCCCAAAAACTGTAATTCACAGGAAGTGCTCTATATATATTATATAGAGTATTACATATACATTATGTATATGTACTCTGATGCTGATGAGAGATGTTGAGGATTGCACTATGGACAGAGTAAAGACAAAATGTCTGTTAACCTGCCTCGTTGTTGTCTTTACTTTTAACTTATAACATTACAAAATTGATTAAGTGAAGTCAATATAGACTAAAAACCTTAATGCCATCCTGAATAAAGTTATTTTTTCTGCTTTTATGTCCCCAAAAATGTCAACATCAAACCTACACTCTTGTTTGGTGGAACAAAACTATGAAAAAAAGAGAAAGAAACTATAGTCACAGAGAGAAACTCCTGAGTCATTACCTTGCTATAGAGGTAAACATCAGTGCTAAACAGCAACATGATGCAAGCAGACCATGAGCGAAAACCCAAATAATTTTAGACAGAGTAGTTAAACCAAATGTGCAAACAGTTTCCTGCAGCTTCTTCACCTCAACTGAATTGTATCCAGGCTTGAGTTGCATGCATGAGGTCCTCGTTTCATTACTTTTGTGTCTCTGACTCTGTCCGTCTCTGTGATTCTAGGACAGTCCAGCTGAAACACTCAAGCAGAATTAGCCTGGCTGTGGATTCTTGGAAATCCACCAGGAGCCGAGCGAGAACAACTGGCACCGAACGCTGGGCAGAGACGCCTCTGCTCTCCTCAGTGTGATGAACTTGCCTAGTGGGACCATCTTGAAACGACACACATACATGGGCGTTTGAGTACAAGCCAAACAGATGACCGCAGTAGGAGCTCAAAAGTGACAACGGGATGCCAGTGAGAAACATTACCCATCACCCATCAGGGATAAATGATGAGCATCATCGCCATGCAAATACCTGCCACAGTGAATCACACCCCAGCGGAGGGGATCCGTGCGTCCTCCAAACCTAATCTCTCGAATGCCAAATCAAATGGCTCACGGCACTAATTTACCTCTCTCCAGCTGTTCTGAATGAATCAGGACACATACAGGGTTGAGAGGTATAAAACAGCAAAGATTGTAGATGTGGCGATTGACGAACAAGACACATATGATGACACACATGTGGTGTGTTTGTACGTGCTGGGAAACACTGAGCATAATGACAATATGCTGTAACCCAGTCTTGCATAAAGCCATGCAAACAGCCTACAGCAATAGACTTTACTATGGGGGTCCCACTCCCCACGTGGAGGAAAGAGTGTCTCAACCAGACAAACATCACATTGAGCCTGTAGCCTCAGGACTGATGAGGATATGCTTGTAAATGGAGACGAAACAAAGACATAACAATCAGTGCTTGAGAACCTCACTGCCTGAGCCAGTGACTGGCTGCATCATAC
The DNA here is from genome assembly GCA_039654765.1 of Mylopharyngodon piceus. NCBI lineage: Eukaryota > Metazoa > Chordata > Actinopteri > Cypriniformes > Xenocyprididae > Mylopharyngodon > Mylopharyngodon piceus. Next base: position 16,402,815 of record CM077458.1, on the reverse strand, counting down.
AGCAGTCAACAATGTCAACCAATAAGAGTCTGGCACTTGCATATTTTTGTAGGCCAAATTAAATAGAAATGAATTAAGCATTTCTGAATTGGTTTTTAGTTAAAGTGCCCCTATTATGCCTTTTTAAGGTTCCTAATATTGTTTTAGGAGACCCCTACAACAGGTTTACATGCGTGCAAGGTCAAAAACACTTTCGTTTTCTCATAATATATATTTGATTTCACCTCAGTTCACCAAAGAATGGTAAACGTTTCGTTAGAAGCAGTTCACAGAATCAGTCTCTCTAAATCCCTCCTTTCCGTGAGCCTACACTGCTCTGATTGGTCAGATGGCCCAATCCTTTGTGATTGGTCTACTGCGCGCACCGCACCCCCATTGCCATAACTGAATGACAGCTATCAATTCGCAAGACGTATACAATGTATGGACAGAAAAGATAGCATCAATTTTACCGTATCAATTCGAGCCCGAGTCCGACGATGAAACGTCTGAAGTAGTCGATCAACCAACTGATTCGCAATACAACATTTCTCTATAGTAAGTGTCACATTAGTTTGTGTTATTTATAAGACGTGATAGCAGCGTCACTGTTATACTTTATGTAGGTTTTGTATCAGAATGCCAAGTGAAGCTGAAAACCTCTAAACATTAGATAAACTTTTAGGCCAGATGTGTACACAGACTTTTTCGTCATAACTATTAACAAAGAAAAATGGCTAATGTTATATCATTGTTTGACATTACAATGGGTGTTTACTGTTTACAGAGAGAATACTTCAACTTTGCGCGGACTAGCATCTTAACATCCTATTACAATACAGATAGAGCTCCACTCTACTGTAATAATAAAAACACAGAGGGAAAAACAGTTTGTTTTACAGTTATGTAAGCAAACCAGGCCCACAGCTATGTTGTAAACTCCCACGTTAGCCGAGCACAAACGTGAATAGCTGATAATGCATTACACTCTGTAAAAAAAAAAAAAAAAAAAAGTCGTGCTCCATCCTTGATCATTACTCCAAGTAATAAGACAGACAAGCTGCATTAATCGACACATTTTTAGATAATATTGGACCCACATCTGAATAGCAGAACTACAGAAACGTGAGTTAGCCGGTTAGCAGAAGACAGACTAGGGTGTACGTTACACAACATAACATACAAAACTACGAATTTTGAACGATCGCTAGAAAATATAAACATCAATTATTAATCATACTTACAAGTTGAGATTCAGAGGAGCAAGCTGGTCCAAATAAACTGGGCATTGATCTATATTTTAAGACCAAGAATTTTGTGAATCCTGCTTTAAACTCCCTGAGGTTTGAGAAGCAGTCGTCAGTAAAATGACGGGAACACAACAAAAGATTGTACTGCTGTGGTATTGTTGAAAAACTGAATTTTCCCTGGCATCTGCGCGCGCAATAAGTGGGTGGGCAATATGATAATGTTTCATTGTGACGTCACAACGAAACGGCTTGGGATTCGTTTTACAAAGGACTCGTTTAATTGATTCCGAGTCGACTCTTACTTTTGAGAGACCCCTAGTGAAAAAAAGTATGCTAAGTATACTTGCAGCAAGACTAATTATTAGTATATTTCAAGTGTGTTAATGATTAGTTAACTTAAAGTGTGCTATTTTGAAACAACTAATTTTGTACTAAGTATATTTTATATATACTTAGTACAAATGGCCGATTTCAAAACACTGGTTCGAATCTTTTGTTTTGAATCAGTGATTCGGAGCGCCACGTGATTTCAGCAGTCTGGCATTTTGACACGCGATCCAAATCACTGATTTGAAACAAAAGATTCGAACCAGTGTTTTGAAATCGGCCATCACTAGATATAATTGAAAAGTCGTTATTTTGTTTTTTTGGCACACAAAAAGTTTTCTCGTCGCTTTATAATATTAAGATTGAACCACTGAACTCACATGAACTGTTTTAAATATGTTTTGAGTACCTTTCTGGATCTTGAGAAGTTCAGTGGCACTGCTGTCTATAGAGGCCTCACTGAGCCATTGGATTTCATCAAAAATAACTTAATTTGTGTTCCGAAGATGAATGAAGGCCTTATGGGTGTAGAACGACATGAGGGTGAGTAATAAATGACATTATTTTCATTTTGAGGTGAACTAACCCTTTAACACAAGCCCAAGGTATTTAACATTTTATTCTATGACAACATACATCAGTAATACACCTTGTGATTTATTTTTTTAAAGTTTTTACTTGTCTTGAAAAAGGTGATTGCTATCAAGTGGCGAAATTGGACTACAAAAGTTGTCTAGGATATTAAACGTTGTCATGCCGAACAACTAAAACTCATCTACTCACTAGTCCGTGTTGTGTTTTTAATCGTGCTCTTGCAAACTATTCTTGCAAACTAACTTGCAAGGAAAATGTTTTTAAATAAAGACTGAAAGAGTTGTTGGAAGCTTAGTGATAATGACGTTGAAGTCATGCGAGCGTAGTGCAGTTCATTTTTTGCTTACAGTATTTAGGGTTCAAAATGAATAAACGTGTTCATTTGTGAATATCATGATGAACAAAATGTGTAAGAATTATAAAAGTTGTTACAGAGCTGATTTTCTGCAATAATCCGAATTCCAATGGAAAAATCCTATTGGGTTTTTGTCAAGGGAACCAGAGTGATGCTAACTTCCGGGTTTGCCTGCCAAAATACGTCATCATCGCAGCTCTGTCTTGGAGAAACAATTTATATATTAAAGTCATTCTGTCTTTCTGTTTTACAATTCATGCATTTACAGTACAAGTAAAACACTCATTCAATGAAAAAAAAAATGTAGTTCAGAGCTTTATCCATTGGGAAAAGAGGGTGTTAAATACCAGAATGAAGCCAGACTAAACTTTGTTTTCTAAAATGAAGCCTTGGTGGATATTTGGCTATTAGTTAACATTATTCACTAGCCTTTGCACCCTAAGTGATGTCAGCTGGGACAAAACAAAGAGAGAAAGTTTTTATATTCCAGTATTTTTTCTTCTTCTTTGGAATAGCATGCACCAATAAATCATTCATAATTAGATCAGGAACATAATAATAAAGTAAACCAGATACATTTTATTTCATTTGGGATTTATCATTCCTATGACTATTAATTATCTTAGAAAATCTTGATATATAGCAATGGATACAATGACAAGCTGTAAAAGAAGAGGGAAGATGGGGATAAAATGAGCCAAACACATACCCACAGACCAGGAAGTCTCAGACTCGGAGGAGAATTCGGCCTAATTATATTTTGCTGGGTGGCTGAGCAGACCAGGCCTAGTTAGCACTGCACCAGTGAAGACCACAGCTACATTAACAAGAGCTGCCCTGCCTGGGACAAGTGATAATTATCATCACTAAGCCCTGAGAGAGTGACAAGGACTAGCTGCTCTCAGGGGCACGTCTCTAATGTGGTAGAGAGGACGATCGTGAGCGCTAATTATCAGAGTGAGAGAGCGCTATCAGCACTGTTCCTGCAGCACGGAGCTAACTCAGACACCGATCGGCCAGCATTTTATCAGAGCGTGCATGATACTCGGGAGGATTGCTTGGACACTTGTTGTAAAATTGAACGCACTACAAAGCTCCAATTTCTGGGAACCACAGCCAGATTTTTTTCAAGAGGTGATAAGAGGCTGATAAACATCCAGCAGCTCCTTCCAGCACCATGAGAAATGACCATAAGCAAAAGCAGAAAAAAAAGCAGTACAGAATACAGAATATTTCCAACTACGCAGTATGTGTTTTAAAATATTGGATCAAATTTTAAACTCACTATTCTTAATGATGGAAATAATTAGCAGCCAAGCACTGAAGGTGGGTAGGCTCCTATTGTATCCATTAGTGTTCCCATTATTATTATTATTATTATTATTATAATACTCTTTATATGATGAACAGTTTGAATTTAGGCTTATTTTCACATGTAAATATTCATCAGCTCACACATCAGTTGTGGTAAATGGAAGCTTAAGCATGTTTGCTTGATGCGTACGAGAACCAATGATTCTTGTGTGTTACACAGCACGTTTGAGCTTCTGCAAGAGGTTTGTTCTCGCACATGAAGCAGGTTTGGTTTATGTTTATGTTCGCAGATCAATGTTTATATGTGAATAAAAGCCTAAATTAAATCTGTTCATCCTATAAAGTGATCAAGTCTCTTCAGAAAATTTGGACTAAATCACTCAATTTATATAATAATAATAACTTTGCATCCTCATGTAATCCAAATCTCAGTCCCTCACTGAGTAATGATTAACTTTAGCTCTTTAATTCCATTCTTTTCTTGTAGTTATATAAATTTTAAGTGTCTGAGCTTTAAATATTTACAAAACATATTTCTGAAAGTCTGTCGTACCATTCATTTAAATCTTCCTTAAAGGGATAGTTCACCCAAAAATGAAAATTGTCATCATTTACTTACCCTCAAGTTGTTCCAAACCTGTATACATTATATTTTTTTTGTTCTGTTGAACGCAAAGGAAGATATTTTAAAGAATGTGGGAAACTGAACAGTTCTGGGGCACCATTGACTTCCATAGTATTTTTTTTTCCTACTATGCAAATCAATGGTGCCCCAAAAAGCAGCCTGGTTATAAACTTTCTTCAAAATATCTTCCTTTGTGTTCAACAGAACAAATACATTTTTACAGGTTTGGAACAACTTGAGGGTAAGTAAATGATGACAGAATTTTCATTTTTGGGTGAACTATCCCTTTAAATTACAACCAAGGCATATTTTTTATTACTTCGATACTGACGTATTGCATAACAGGAATGACTCTCAGCAGCTCATTACTATCTTTGTCTAAGTTTTTTTTTTTTTTTTTTTTTAAATTTCATCTATGCCTAATTTCTTAAATAAATACTCTTCTACTTTGACCTGTCTTCCCTCCATTTCTCTTTCCTGCCATTACTCTTCCATCAAACATCACCAGGCTTTAAGTTAGGAAGATGTGAGGTAATTACAGTAACCTAGCAATAAGACGAAAGAGCTGTGATAGGAAGAACAGATGGAGGACAGAGGAGAAAGATGAGAATTTAAGACTCTTTTAGCAGGTAATCACAGCACAGAGACTACTTAGAAGGAAACGTTGCATAGATGACCAGAACTTACACATCATATTTCCCGAATGCATCACTTGAGAAAAAAAAAAAACAAAACAAAACAAAAAAACACTTACAACAAACATATATCTAATAAAAAACTAATAAACAAACTTAAAAACAAAAAATATCAACAGAAATGCAAAATTTTCTTAAAAAATTTAAATAAAAAAAATGTAATTTTTAAATATATATATATATATATATATATATAAAATCATATCATATATTCCAAATACAGCACTTGGAAAAAAATAACTAATAAAAAACGAATAATCTAATAAAACTAAACTCAGCAAAAATGCAACACTTCATAATGTTATGAATTATGAATTCCTTAAAGTTGAAGTAATATATATATATATATATATATATATATATATATATATATATATATATATTAAACATTGTTCAATTCAGTTTTGAATTATTATTTTAAAAATAACAAATAATCCTGTCCTCAAAATACTAGCATGCACTGGTGTGATATAAACCCAACATAACTACTGAACAACATCATGATGAATGATCCTTTGTCGTAATTCTCAGATTGAAGAGAGTCATCAACAATGGCCTGCAGATGTGATTAGAATGCTGAACTGTGATCATGAGCGAAGACTATGAGGGTGAAATACGATTAGACGCCGGTTGTAACGAGCCTCTGAAAAGGTTAAAGAAATCAATCAACAATGCAACAAGCCACACTAAGAGACTGTCAGCTACTCAGAGCTATGTGGAATAACAACTGTGTAACTCGTTTTCCTTGGAATAACATTCATTTTCACAGTCTGAGTGGTGATGAAATAATATCACACAACTAAACAAGCGAGGCAAGTTTAAACAGTTTTCCATCTCCAAATCACTCTCAGGAAGTAAGAGTAAGGGAGTAAAAGCTCAGACTATCTCGTGTATTTTGTTGAGTTGTTGGTGAAATGACAAGTATAATTTCACAAATAGCAGTCTATTTAAAATAACAAGACCTGTTTTGTTACTAACTATATTATGCATAACACAATATATATTTAAAATTTTAAATGATTTATGCTGATTATCAGAATTATTACAATATAACGAAAATGAGAATTATGAATAATAATTAAAATAACTGAAAAGGGCATTACTTAATTGTGATGATGAAAATAAATTAAAATATATAATAAAATAAAATATTTTATATTATATTAGATTATTAAAAGGGTCTGATTCTGAGTGAATTTCATGTTTAATTCAGATTTTTGGGGGAAAATCATGACCCAAGCATTTTTTTTTTTTTTTTGTCTTAGTCATCTGAATACTGGAGTGTCTCTGTGTGTATGTGAAATGAAGGCAGGAGGCTGCTAAACTTTGGATGATATGCCACATGGCAGCCATGTGCTATCTGTGATTCTCACTGTATTAATGTTCTTTTTTTCTGGTTGGGTGGTCAGTATAAAGTGCGTGATACAAAACAGAAGCACAGACTGAGAAAGGATCCTGTCACAACCAAGAAAGCACTGTTCCACATGAAACGCGGCCTGTGTTTTCTATATGACAAGGTATGTGAGGATATAAGTGCGCACACAGACACACACTCCAGATATATGTACAGACAAGAAGGATTTGTGTTTTAGGCTAGATGGCAGATTCTCTCCAGTGACTCAGATAAAGAGGAAGAAATAGAGCAAGAGAGAGAAATATGTCACACACAACAAAACATGGATCCTCGGAGCAGGAAACAACTGTTATGTGCTAATAGTAGATAAGACACATGCTATCAACAAACCTGCAATGTCATCTTGCTGTTATCAAAATCTCCTAAAGGGATGAATCTGGCAAAACCAGGCAAGAACATGTTCAGGTCTTTTACCTCAAAAGTGTTTTGCTTAAAAAAAAATAAAGCCTATTTTTAGAATTCTTTTTCTTTGCATACACACATCATTTATATTACACAATAACTGTACTAATAAACAAACTTCATTCCAGTATATTTCGTGCTCACAAGGCAAAAAAAAATCTTAACGGATCTAAAAATAGATAAATTTATGCAAAATATAATTACAACTTTTGAATTTGCAGATGAAATGTGACTAGAACATGTTTTCCTTTTTTTAAACATGATTTAAAAAAAAAAAAAAAATCAACAAAGAACATGAAGCTGAAAACTTAAAATTCAAGATCATATAACTCTAAAATCTGATCTTAAAGGGTTAGTTCACCCGAAAATGAAAATTATCTCATTAATTACTCACCCTCATGTCGTTCCACACCCGTAAGACCTTCGTTCATCTTCAGAACACAAATTAAGATATTTTTGATAAAATCCGATGGCTCACTGAGGCCTCCATTGCCAGCAAGATAATTAACACTTTCAGATGACCAGAAAGCTACTAAAGTCATATTTAACAGTTTATGTGACTACAGTGGTTCAACCTTAATGTTATGAAGCGACGAGAATACTTTTTGTGCACCAAAAAAACAATATAACGACTTTATTCAACAATATCTATTGATGGGAAATTTCAAAACACTGCTTCATGAAGCTTCGAAGCTTTACAAATCTTTTGTTTTGAATCAGTGGTTTGGAGCATGTATCAAACTGCCAAAGTCACGTGAACTATTGAAATTTCGAAACACTTATGACATAACGAAGCCTCGTTTACTGAAATCACGTGATTTTGGCACTCTGAACCACTGATTACAAAAGATTTGTAAAGCTTCAAATACCAATGTATCCATATTGCTGTTGTTGCTGGGACAAACAGCTTCACAAACAGCTACGTTCTCAACACCACTTTTCTGTGGTAAAATCACTGTAAAGCATGGCTTTGAGTGGGTTATTGTGTATCGAAAACACAAGAGGAAGTGCTATTTTATGAATACAGACATTATGCGCAGCAGACTTGCTCTGTATTGCCCATGGACACAGAGCAGAAGTGCACTGTGAGTAGAACATCTGAAAATCTTCAAGACAAAAGCAGCCAGTGATATTTGAAACAGCAGGGAAATTCTGAGATGTATAATTTTGGGAGAGAACATTTCGGTACAAGTAGTGCAAACACCTGGACACGGCTGACCTGAACAGGACAGACAAAGCAGCTGCACTGTCTAGAAAGGCCAGAACAGGATGTACTTTCAGAACTTTCTTTCAGTGTACACAGCTGCTAAAGAAAGCGCATGCGATTTTTGTACTTTTCTACACTGTATTCTGCTGAAGGGGCAGAATCAGCCCGAGCGATTCCAAATGCTTAAGCAAAGCAATCAAGTAGGCCAACTGTGTTATCAGACTCAAACTGGCCTCACTGGTGGCAGCGCCACAGGATGTTTGGCGTAATTGGACTCCACTGGGAGCAGTCTTACAGACGCTCTCCACAACATCACTGCATCAGTCACTGGAGCTGCTTGATTGGACGATCAACATGTAAATCTTACTCTGGATGGAAGCCGGATGACTTTATGGACTTAATCATACTGTTTGACCCTGGAGCACAAACAGGATCGAACGACCACATATTTACATTACATTATGACAGTCTATCACACACAGGTCTGGATATGGATGGACTCAACTTTTACTGCTGGGAACACAACTGACAAATTAGTCCTGTTGCTTCTAGTTTATATATATATATATATATATATACACGGGACGTGTACGGGAGTCACCTGTCAATGGCGTCATATCTGCTTTACCCTTAGTTTCAGGTTTTGTTTTGTAGAAACCATGGAAACACCAAAGACACTTTAATATATTACATGTTTTATTAGACAAGGGAACAACAGTTTGGTTACATTCATAGACAAAAAACGAATTATTGTTATATAACTCAACACCTTTAGTCTTATTGTTTAAATCTAGTTTTCTTGATTTTCCGAGAGTACCATGCTTTTACCATGCCTCAGAGAAAAGCACTATTTTGTCAAGTAGCTAAGTAATACAGCATTTTCTCCATCATACAATACATTTTAAAATGAATTGCATGCCATTTATCAACACAAGCCACACAGCATTTATTAATATGCTATTCTAAAATCGATCTAGCTTACTGCAGTGTGCAACAAGTGTCTATAGCAGCCGCTGAGCGAACGTTATAACAATTTTCAACAGTCAAATGTGTTACCTCATACACTTGACTGGAAGAAGCGGCGACTGCGGCATAATAGAAGTTCCGCTGCTCTCGTCTCTCATTAGCAATCGCTCCAGCAGCCTCATTCAGCTCCAACATCTCTTGGCTCTGCTCTGCTTACAGTAATGTTAATAATCTCATCCATGAACATGATTTCTGCCCGAGTGACATCCCGATTCTTTTCGGGATGTCACTCAAGCAGGATTTTTTACCTCTTGCTGAGGTAAAGACAACATCTCCCAAGATTCCGTGCTCAAACTCAGCGTCATCAAGCTACAATAAACATTAATGTAATAACATTAAAAATTACAGACAGATTTTAAAGTGTCTTATAACATAACATGTTACTAACATGTACTACAAGTTCAAATAAAGTTTTGACAAAAAAAAAAAAAAAAAAGTTTTGTACCTCACATTTCAGACTTAAATCATTTGATGAGTCAAAATTATAAATTAATGACATTTTATCTGCTCCATAAACAAGACTACCTTATGATGCATTCACACGGGGTGTCAGCGTCAACGCTTGACGGAGGGCGTGTCTGAAGCTTGTGTTGACGTGACCATTATAGTGATAACAGCCAATCACATTACTTTCCAGTGTTGCATGAACGCAATTGGCTAGTGACTGCTCTAGAGTGTTTGCATAAGGCGATCTGATTGGCTGATGCCTGCGTTGGCGCTTGAAAAGTTGAGAAATCTTCCACTTCTGCCGCGAGCAATGCGAGTGAAGCGACGTGACGGAACCCACAGTTCAGTTCAGCAACGCATGACGTCACCCATTCAATGTAAACGAGAAGCGTTAACGCCGACGCCCCGTGTGAATGCAGCGTTATAATCCAAAGTGTTAAGATTTTTACAATGCACATTAACTTATTTTCCATCTGTCTTTTAAAATTAACAACAAAAATTCGGTTCGATTTACACACTGGTCTGAACAAAGGCGGCAGACAGACTGAATGAAAATGTAAATGCACTCTCTGTCAGTAGGTGGCGCTTACGGAACAACAGAAATAGAGCAGTTTCCCCAGTAACCTCTGTGTAAACATGGCAGCGCTGTGCTTATAAACACTGCTTTATTAGGCATTACACAGAGGTAAGATTAAAAGCAAATGCCATCGATGGTTTCCCGCTTAAAGATACATTCAAACAATTAATTCATTCACACATTCTTTCAAATAATTTCTCTCAGCACTCTGCCTTCCGTCATGTTTTCACACAGAACAAAGCTGCATGCTGTGCCTCCATGAGACTCCTGCTAACTTTGTTAATCTTGCTTGATTTAAACTTTCATTGTTATTTTGTAATTACATTTGCATGTTCATAAATAAAGAAAAATAATAACCTCACGGCTCACACAAAATATCACATACAAGCCATCTTGCATCACCCATATGATTTCATGGCTCCAACTATTAGGCCATCTGACCCTTTGTTAAGACCTGCTTTAAAATGTTACTGACCAATGCTGTTGCAGTCTGCCATTCTGTATTTTTTTTTGTTTTGTTTTTTACATTCTCCTCTCAAATGTAAGCATATATGTATGTTTACATAGTTCTCTCATGACAACTGTGAGTGTTTGGCATGGTAATGGATATGGATATGAAAATGTTGATATGTTTGGTATTGGTGAAATAGATCTGCTACGCTGCTGCTGTTGGTTACTGGTGCTGAAGCTGCAGAGCAGGTACGGGATTTGCTACTGCCAATACATACACGACACGCTGCTGTGAGCAAGTAAGACATGCTGCTGCTGTACACTATAAATTACCAATAGCAGATCTATACAGGTGGAGCTGGGGAAGGTGGAAGGTTTCTGAAAGCAGGCTGCAACCGCTACAGTAAATGCTGATCAAGTTTTTGAAGGTTGAGCAGCGAGCTCATTGGCTATTGATACAGCAGGAACCAATCAGCTGTGCCCTATAGAGAATGATGTGATTGCAAGCAAGTTAAGGACTTATCAGCCTGTGCCATCTAGAGTTTCATGATAGAACTATGTAATTTTTTTAATGCAATTTTTAGGGAAATCATGTGAATTTTTGGTCAAATGTTGTTGCTGGGTCACTTGATAGTGACACAAGGTACATTTTCCTATTTTTAACATTAACAAACATTATTAATAATTTAAATTAAATGAACAATTTATTTAAAAGAACAATGTCAGATGAAAATGCTCTGAAATGTTGCAAATTGATTTCAGCCCACTTAAGTACAATATCTGATCAATTTTTACCACTCTTTGAGCACATTTGACTGAAAATCATTGTGTTTACTGAAATCTCCAGGTCATTCCTATGGGACTAAGCTTGAAGAAATAAACAACAGGCTACTTTTTAATACATAAATTTATTGTCTCCCAGCATGCAGTGCATTTTTTTTTTTCATGCAGTTTTAAGCATGTCCAAAGAGCCTTTCTCTGAGAAAAGGTAATTATGTGGCAGATGTTTTAGTATTGCACAGTTCAGTCTACAATTTCTGTATGAATAAACTCAAGTCCACTTTTGATCCTTTTTTTGTTTCCTTAACCTGTGGTCATCTGTGCAAGAGACCCAGTATCAAAACATCCTCCCCTTTCTCAATTCAGCTCATGCAAATTCAATCGAGCAACACTGAGGCAGATAATTAAACAGTTTTAATTGTGTTTGCAGATGTCTCTTCATGGAAGAGGTGTGCATTTGAGAAACTGACTTGAAGTAGACCTTTCAATGTCATATACAATGACACCGTGCACATGCAGAGAATTAATGAAACTGAAATTAATGGCATTAGCACTGAGGCAAAAAAATAAATAAATAAATATATATATATATATACACACACACACACACACACACACACAGGTGCTGGTCATATAATTAGAATATCATCAAAAAGTTGATTTATTTCACTAATTCCATTCAAAAAGTGAAACTTGTGTATTATATTCATTCATTACACACAGACTGATATATTTCAAATGTTTATTTCTTTTAATTTTGATGATTATAACTGACAACTAAGGAAAATCCCAAATTCAGTATCTCAGAAAATTTGAATATTATTTAAGACCAATACAAAGAAAGGATTTTTAGAAATCTTGGCCAACTGAAAAGTATGAACATGAAAAGTATGAGCATGTACAGCACTCAATACTTAGTTGGGGCTCCTTTTGCCTGAATTACTGCAGCAATGCGGCGTGGCATGGAGTCGATCAGTCTGTGGCACTGCTCAGGTGTTATAAGAGCCCAGGTTACTTTGATAGTGGCCTTCAGCTCTTCTGCATTGTTGGGTCTGGCATATCACATCTTCCTCTTCACAATACCCCATAGATTTTCTATGGGGTTAAGGTCAGGCGAGTTTGCTGGCCAATTAAGAACAGGGACACCATGGTCCTTAAACCAGGTACTGGTAGTTTTGACACTGTGTGCAGGTGCCAAGTCCTGTTGGAAAATGAAATCTGTATCTCCATAAAGTTGGTCAGCAGCAGGAAGCATGAAGTGCTCTAAAACTTCCTGGTATACGGCTGCGTTGACCTTGGACCTCAGAAAACACAGTGGACCAACACCAGCAGATGACATGGCACCCCAAACCATCACTGACTGTGGAAACTTTACACTGGACCTCAAGCAACGTGGATTGTGTGCCTCTCTCCTCTCTTCCTCCAGACTCTGGGACCCTGATTTCCAAAGGAAATGCAAAATTTACTTTCATCAGAGAACATAACTTTGGACCACTCAGCAGCAGTCCAGTCCTTTTTGTCTTTAGCCCAGGAGAGACGCTTCTGACGCTGTCTGTTGTTCAAGAGTGGCTTGACACAAGGAATGCGACAGCTGAAACCCATGTCTTGCATACGTCTGTGCGTAGTGGTTCTTGAAGCACTGACTCCAGCTGCAGTCCACTCTTTGTGAATCTCCCCCACATTTTTGAATGGGTTTTGTTTCACAATCCTCTCCAGGGTGCGGTTATCCCTATTGCTTGTACACTTTTTTTCTGCCACATCTTTTCCTTCCCTTCGCCTCTCTATTAATGTGCTTGGACACAGAGCTCTGTGAACAGCCAGCCTCTTTTGCAATGGCCTTTTGTGTCTTGCCCTCCTTGTGCAAGGTGTCAATGGTCGTCTTTTGGACAACTGTCAAGTCAGCAGTCTTCCCCATGATTGTGTAGTCTACAGAACTAGACTGAGAGACCATTTAAAGGCCTTTGCAGGTGTTTTGAGTTAATTAGCTGATTAGAGTGTGGCACCAGGTGTCTTCAATATTGAACCTTTTCACAATATTCTAATTTTCACTTTTTGAATGGAATTAGTGAAATAAATCATCTTTTTGATGATATTCTAATTATATGACCAGCACCTATATTATATATATATATATATATATATATATATATATATATATAAAACAGTATATATACAGTGCCCTCCACTAATATTGGCACCCTTGGTAAATATGAGCAAAGGCGGCTGTGAAAATAAATCTGCATTGTTTATCCTTTTGATCTTTCATTAAAAAATTCACAAAATTCTAACCTTTCATTTAAGTAAAACAATTGAAAATGGGGGAAAAGCTCATTATGAAATAAATGTTTTTATCTAGTTCACGTTGGCCACAATTATTGGCACCCAAATATTGCAACATTCTTTTCCCAAGATAACAGCTCTGAGTCTTCTTCTATAATGCCTGATGAGTTTGGAGAACACCTGACAAGAGATCAGAGACCATTCCTTTATGCAGAATCTCTACAGATCCTTCAGATTCCCAGCTTAATGTTGGTGCTTCTTCTCTTCAGTTCACTCCACTCATTTTCTTTAGGGTTCAGGTCAGGGGACTGGGATGGCCATGGCAGAAGCTTCATTTTGTGCTCAGTGACACATTTTTTGTGTTGATTTTGAATCATTGTGTTTGTTTTGGATAATTGTCCTGATGGAAGATCCAACCACGGCCCATTATTGGATTTCTAGCAGAAGCGGTCAGGTTTTGATTTTTTATCTGTTGGTATTTGATAGAATCCATGATACCATGTATCTGAACAAGATGTCCAGGACCTCCAGCAGAAAAATAGGCCAAAAACATTAAAGATCCAGCAGTATATTTAACCGTGGGCATGGGGTACTTTTTATCCCTGTGTGCACCAAACCCATCTTTTTTTTTAGTTTCATCTGACCATAGAAGCCGGTCCCATTTGAAGTTCCAGTTTTGTCTGACAATTGAATATGCTGGAGATTCTGGATGAGCGAGGAGGATTTTTCTTGAAACCCTCCTAAACAACTTTTGGTGATGTAGGTGCTGTTTGGTAATTTTTTTTTAGGCTTTCTGACCCCAAGACTCAACTAATCTCTGCAATTCTCCAGCTGTGATCCTTGGAGAGTCTTTGGCCACTTAAACTCTCTTCCTTACTGTGCATTAGGACAATTTAGACACACGTCCTCTTCCAGGCAGATTTGTAACATCTTTAGTTGATTGGAACTTCTTAATTATTGCCCTGATAGTGGAAATGGGGATTTTCAATGCGTTAGCTATTTTCTTACAGCCACTTTCTATTTTATGAAGCTCAACAATCTTTTGCTGCACATCAGAACTATATTTTTGGTTTTACTCATTGTGATGAACGATTAAGGGAATTTGGCCTTTGTGTTTACACATATTTGTACTCCTGTGGAACAGGAAGTCATGGCTGGACAATTTCATGCTCCTAGTCACCCTGGTGTGCTAAAAATGTAAATATGGATGGGAATATAGTTCAGAGATATTTTACTCATAAGAATTTCTAGGGGTGCCAATAATTGTGGCCAACATGTTTTGGAGAAAAACATTTATTTCATAATGTGATTTTCCCCCCACTTTCAATTGTTTTACTTCGATGAAAGGTTAGATTTTTGTGAATTTTTTGAATGAAAGATCAAAAGGATAAACAATGCAGATTTATTTTCACAGCTGCCTTTGCTCATATTTACTAAGGGTGCCAATATTTGTGGAGGGCACTGTATATATATATATATATATATATATAAAATATACACACACACACACACGTCTGCCACCTGATGTCACCTGATGGAGTTTGGGTTCCTTGCCGCTGTCGCCTTTGGCTTGCTTAGTTGGGGACACTTGACATTTGACTTGACATTTGATATTCAACAGTGCTTTGATCTGCCTGCATTGACACTATTCTTAAAGAGCTGCTGTGCAGCCAAATAATGTACCAGTTATCAATGTAAAGCTGCTTTGACACAATCTACATTGTAAAAAGCGCTATATAAATAAAGGTGACTTGACTTGACTTGACACACACACACACACACAACCCGAATTCTGGAAAAGTTGGGACGTTTTTAAAATTTGAATAAAATAAAAACTAAAAGACTTTTTTTAAATCACATGAGCCAATATTTTGTTCACAATAGAACATAGATAACAAATTTTTAAACTAAGAAATTTTACAATTTTATGCATAAAATGAGCTCATTTCAAATTTGATGCCTTCTACAGTTCTCAAAAAAGTTGCCAAATGGCTGAAAAAGCTTTAGCTGGGAGAATATCTAACAACTAATTAAGTTAATTGATCATTTATATTAGCTATAAAAGGGATGTCTTAGAGAGACAGAGTCTCTCAGAAGTAAAGATGGGCAGAGGCTCTCCAATCTGTGAAAGAGTGCATAAAAAGATTGTGGAATACTTTAAAAACAATGTTCCTCAATGTCAAATTGCAAAGGCTTTGCAAATCTCATCATCTACAGTGCATAAAATCATCAAAAGATTCAGAGAAACTGTGCGTAAGGGACAAGGCCAAAGAACTTTATTGGATGTCCATGGTCTTCGGGCCCTCAGACGACACTGCATCACTCATCGGCATGATTGTGTCAATGACATTACTAAATGGGCCCAGGAATACCTCCAGAAAACACTGTTGGTAAACACAATCCGCCGTGCCATCTGCAGATGCCAACTAAAGCTCTATCATGCAAAAAGGAAGCCATATGTGAACATGGTCCAGAAGCGCCGTCGTGTCCTGTGGGCCAAGGCTCATTTAAAATGGACTGTTTCAAAGTGGAAAAGTGTTCTATGGTCAGACGAGTCCAAATTTGACATTCTTGTTGGAAATCATGGACGCCGTGTCCTCTGGGCTAAAGAGGAGGGAGACCTTCCAGCGTGTCATCAGCGTTCAGTTCAAAAGCCAGCATCTCTGATGGTATGGGGGGGCGCTATGAATGCTGAACGGTATACAGAGGTTTTAGAGCAACATTAAATGAAAAATATGTCAAAGACAACCACAAACTCTTCAGCAGCTGGAAACCTATATCAGGCAAGAATGGGACCAAATTCCAACACCAAAACTCCAGAAACTCATAACCTCGATGCCCAGACGTCTTCAAACTGTTTTGAAAAGAAGAGGAGATGCTACACCATGGGAAACTTGCCCCCGTCCCAACTATTTTGAGACCTGTAGCAGGCATCAAATTTGAAATGAGCTCATTTTGTGCCTAAAATTGTAAAATTTCTCAGTTTAAACATTTGTTACGTTATCTAAGTTCTATTGTGAATAAAATATTGGCTCATTTGATTTGAAAGTCTTTTAGTTTTCATTTTATTCAAATTTAAAAAACATCCCAACTTTTCCGGAATTCGGGTTGTGTGTGTGTGTGTGTGTGTGTGTGTGTGTGTGTGTGTGTGTGTGTGTGTGTATATACATACACATCCAAGATAGTGTACCTTAATTGGTGGCAAGAAAAAAAGAGATTGCAAAGCTTGCAAACTGGTGTGTAAATGCAATAGTACTTTTTCTTCTTAAAAGACACTTATCGACATGCCTATCGACTCAATTTACAACAACACTGATGGTATTTCCAGAATTGTATCCTCATTTTCCAGCTGTCCTAGTCTCCAAACTTATCTGCAGGAGGCCTATGCAGGAGGCCCATCGCAGGAGGAAACACACCCGGGAAGCGCAGGAACCGAAGTGACTGGAGCTCATTAAGGAAAGCAATATGCCTGTGAAAGCACATCAGCATTCTTGCATGATAAATGTGCTATATTTGTTTTCTATGAAGTGAAATTAACTAATCTTTTCATTGAAGAGAAGAGAAGGAGAAAAAGAGTGTGCATCAGCGGCGTTTGTTTCTCATCACATCCTCCTGAACTGAAGGAGACTTTATTTGCAAGAAAAGTCGAGAAACTGATTGTGGATCCTTCACAGTCAAATTTAAGAGGATTAGTGACTTTATGTCTTGATGACACAGAATCATTTTCAAAATTAAAACTCCACAATTACAGTGAAGCAATGAAACACATACTGTAAACAATTTAGTAGTTCAAGGAGTCACAAGAAGAATTGTATAAACAATTTCCTTCAGGGCATTAAATTAAAGTATTTTATCTTGCATTTATAAAAGCTATAATAGACTTTTAGGTATTAACAAGGGAAACACTCATAAATTTACAATACCAGCAGCTGGCATTTACCCGAGAGGAAATTTTTATTGCTCAAAGGTTGCTCTGTCATATCCTAAGGGACTTAATCCACCTCTCCGTTATGATTCATTAATGTATCAACTTTGCCTCAGATGTTTCTTCTAAACCTCTTTAGGAGAAACAAAAGAGACACAAATGAGATACAATTGTACAAAGTGAGAGTATAGAGCTATACAGTACTATATGGATAGCATAGATAATTTAGTCTTGGAAGAATATAATGAAAAATATGAGTTGATATTGAGATTTTGACTTTTGGTAACAAATCTGAGCACAGTTCTGAGATTACGAGAGTATTTTTCTCTGGAGAAAAATCATTAAAGCATAAATTCTGGGTTATATATCTTGGTTATACTGTACCACTCACATATCAGACCTTCAAGCAGTAATATAAAGTAATACAGACAGATGCGTTTCAATAGGTGAGCTAACATCCAGAGCTAAACCACTAGCAAATTAGTAATTGGGTTAGTGATGACTGTAGAACTGGGTAAGAAAAAAGTATAGGCTTACCGAGAAAAAAAAAAAAAAAAAAGTGACAAATATACACAGTCAGAAAATTTTAAATGTATGTCCAAGGAATGAATCAGTGAAACCGGAAGCATGTGTCATTGGTGAAATGGATTTGTGCACAATGGACCTTTTCTGAAATTCATGTCAGTTAGCAAAAAAAGGATGCATTTAGATTGATACTGCAAATCAGTCCACATCTCACAGCAACAATAGCAGGACAGATTGCATTCTGAGGTAAGATTACACAGACATCACACTCATCTCCAGAAAAAAAATGAACACACACACCTCTTAGTGAGGACATTCCATAGGCGTAATGGTTTTTATACTGTACAAACTGTACATTCTTTCCCCCTACACTACCCCTACCCCTAAACCTACCCATCACAGAAAACATTCTGCATTTTTAAATTTTTAATAAAACATTGTTTAGTATGTTTTTAAAGCTATTTTAAATATGAGGACTCATGAAATGTCCTCATATTTCATGTTTACGTCATAATACCAGTGTAATACCCATGTCATTATACAAATTTGTGTCCTCATAAATCACAAAAACGTGCGCACACTCACACACACACACACACACACACACGTATACGGTTTACGGGGACTCTTAAACCATGTTTACGTTGTAATACCCATGTTATTATACACATTTGTGTCCTCATAAACCATATATACAATAACAAGAACAACCACACACACACACACACACACACACACACGCACAGGAAATTCCCTTTTCTCCCTGAACTACATGGAAAATAGAGATGGTTGAAAATCACTTAGCCTGTCAAGAACATGTCAAGGTTTCACCAAATTCAAATGAAAAAAGTAAAGCGAATTTTAGGACCAATACATTTTTTAAAGGTATTTTTCCATTAAAGAGATCAGATCTTTCTCAGACGTTCTTGTTATTGTAATGGGGGAAAGGTGTAAAAAAAAGTAAAAATAAATAAATAAAAATAAGTTATAATTTCTATCTATTAATATCTATCTTAAGTATTTGTTTATTCATTATTAAGAATGAAAATTGCAAAAACAAACAAACAAAAAAAAACTCTATACCAAATTAATGTTCAAAAATAATGTGCTTAATTGTCATGAAAATAGTCACAATTAAAAAAAAAAAAAAGTTGTTCCTACAAATAGGCTTAATGTTCTTTATGCACTTAAGAAATTCACTTATAATTTACATATATATATATATATATATATATATATATATATATATATATATATATATATACACACATATATATATATATATATATATATACACATACACACACACACACACACATACAGTCAAACCAAAATTTATTCAGACACCTTGAACATTTCATTCATTAATAGTTTATTCACTATAGTTTAAAAAAAATGGTAATAAAATATGACAAGATCTCAGAGTTAAACTGTATCAGAAAAAATAATCTTAATTATGTCAGATAACACTTATGTAAAACATGGTCAGGGGTCAAAGTGTTTGAATAATTTTTGGTTCCAAATTGTTATCTATTTTACTGGTAGTCCACTGTATGAAGAATTTTTGAGTATAATATGCCACAGTTTACTTTATTTTGCTATCCTCACTTACATAAATGAACTATAGTGTCCTGCACCCACAAGTAAAATTATATCAAAAATGTATGAAAAAATTTTGGTTTGACGGTATATATATAACCTCCATAATTGTTGGCCAAAAAGGGCTTTTAACCCCGCAAAAACAACGTGATAAATCAGAAAATGAATGAACAGAGAGATAAAGAGAATATATGAATATAAAGAATATATGAACAAGAGACAGAGGTGAAAAGACAGAAGCCTTATGTGTATGTGTGTGTGTGTGTGTGTGTGTGTGTGTGTGTGTGTAAATGTATTTGTTGCGCTGCTTTTCATTTATGCATATTAAAAAAAGATCACAGCATTACAGTCATTTTCAATACAGTATAAAATGTATAAAATTAATGACCATCATAATTTACTCTTGTTATTAGTAGTAGTAGTAGTAGTAGTGGTAGAAGTAGTAGTAGTATGTGCTTAAATGTCGTCATAAAATTATGAAATTATGTAACAATGTGAAAAAAAAAAAAAATGAATATGAAAAAAATATTTTTTTCCTATTGATTTTGGGGTAAAATGTGTCTTGGACTTGTTTTTGTGATACTGACCCAAACCACATTCACAATGCAAAGCTCCTCTGATCATTTGCATAAATTACACAATCAACATAATTATGGTATTAACGTCACAACTATGAGCTCAATAACATAAAACTACCCAAATGTTGAGATGAAAGCCTATTGATCATTATGCTTTCACCTCAAAACTGCTGACTGCCTTGATAAACAGCTGTGTAAATTATGCCATTTCAAAACAGCATTCATTTACTTGAATTCTTAATGGTACAGTATAGCAAAGGAAATAATAAAAATATACATTTTTAAAAAGCACACATAATGATCACTTATAATTCACATTCATCTGACTGCTACACTTTGTCCTTCTCTTATACTAGCAGGATAATTAAAGTCACTTGTGACAATAACACGTCATTATAACTCCCAGGTGATCTTAAATAAAGCCAGTGTGTGATTCATGTCTAAGAGCTCATATATGTGTGAGTCTGTGCATGAGTGTAAATGCCACACTGCCCACCCGGCGTGTCACATGGAGCAGCAGTGACGTGATAGGCAGGTGTGACATTTACCCTTATAATTTCTTCCTCCCCTCTCCCATCCATCTATGTCTGTCTCACACACACCTCTACTCACACCTGTAAGCTCTGCACTCTGTGTTCATGCCTCCATGTAGTTTATACAAAATCACACTAGCCATGACTAATTATCCGCACAACAACTAATCACCATATTATCTGCTGTGGCTTTTTAAAGGTTCCGGAATTGTGAGTTAAATCAGTGCTAATTTGTTATTTTAGTCCTTTTAATTAAGACAGTTACAGGATTTTAAATATATCCTTGGTTAACCATAAAAATACATTTGTGCATTAATTTACTTTAATCTATCTATATCTAAATCAATATCGATATTACATTTATTTGATTAAAATACAGTAGAGAGGGTGAGTTTAACTCGGACAAACTCACGTTTTCAGCAGAAAATGTAAAAGTCTTATTTAATTTTGTGCTTTAAATGACGGGGTGGATTGTTGATGCCGTTGGCCTGTTTTGCTGTTAGCAGTCCAGAGGCTGTTGTTAAGATCTATGGCATAATAAATTCCACAAGATGCCAGGTACTTGAATATTTCAGCCCTAAACCCGACTGCCTTGCCAAGGAGATGAAGGCCGAAACAGTGGCATTCATCCATACATAGTTGTCAACATAGAAGTATAAAATCAATGTCAAAGTGAACTAACTGAAGAAAACTACAGTGAATAGAGAGCTGGAAAACAAGAAGCTGTAGACTATCAAGAAACAATCAATGAATGTGTTGACGTCACACACACACACACACACACAAAAAAACTTGCATGATGACACGGTTACATTCAATCAATCAATCAATCAATCAATCAGTGCATTATACTATGTCTATTCAGAAATATTCTAACAGCCGTGCAGTAAACCTCTATGGAAGCCCTGAAGCGCATGGTGGAAGAAAGAAAAAAAGAAAACTTATGGTGAGGGAAAAAAAGAGAAAACTTTTGAAAAAATTTTGACATAACTCGTTATTTCAACATAACTCGTTATTTCTTAAATAGCATCTACATCTATTTGCACTGTAAATGATTATATTTATTACAATTATTAAATGGATGCTGTCTTATTGGGAGAATAAAAACCCACCCAACACCTTCCCCTATCCCTACCGAATAAATACTTTTAACATTATTAAACACTCCTTAGGCAGTTTATTTCCACTTTTAGAACATTATTTTCATTTATATTGAAAATAAATGCATTTCTGAAGTGATATGTAATGGGAAAATAGAGAAGAGTGAGCTCGGCAAAAGGCGGATTCGAACCCGCGGCAATCACGGTAAAAGCCAGGACCGCGAGCCGAATTGCTACTGCTGCGCCACTGAAGATGTTGAATTTTGTTCGTCTTTCATTAAACTTGATATATAATAACGAGTTATTATGTCAAAATAATGACTTAATATCTCTAAATAACGACTTATGTCGAAATAACGAGATATTATGTTGAAATAACGAGATATGTCGCAATGACTTAATATCTCGAAATAACGACTTATGTCGAAATAACGAGATATTATGTTGAAATAACGAGTTATGTTGAAATAACGAGTTATATTGAAATAAAGAGTTATGTCGAAATAAGATATTATGTTGAAATAACAAGATAAGTTTTCTTTTTTTCCCCCCTTATCATAAGTTTCTTTTTTTTTTTTGTTCCACCATGCGGTTCAGGGCTTCCGTAAACCTCAAAATAAAGGCTTAAAGAAATAATTAATCTCAAAAATTGTCACCTTTACGTCATTCCAAATCTCTACGCTCTCAATTAGATTTTTTTATTTAACACAAAAAGAAAAGTTCAAACCCACTCTTTCCCATACAACAACAATTTTTATTGACCACATCTGTGATGCTCAGAATATGGACCATAATCGGAAAATGATGTGCATGTCAACATTGGTCAATGTTTGTCTCTCTAAATCAGTAACTTAGTATAGTTGTAAAAGAGCTTCAAGCAATAAGAACACAAAGACAGTGTGGGTGGCCTGCTGATCTGTTTCAGCTATTGTGGATTGTTTCATAGTTTTATTTGGCGCTCCGTTGACAGAGTTTTGGCAGCTTTGAATGCGATGAAAAAAGAAGCAGCCATTTGAGTGAGCGGCATGAAACACAAAGCGAGACAGATCCAGAGAGAAACATTTGGAAAATGAGAATTCTGCTCATATGACTTTTAGGTACTCTGCTGCACCCGGAGGAAACGGTGAGGGGCTTTAAAAATCCAGGGCGTCACTCTCAATTCCACTCAATTCCTTTCGAATGCGCACTGCTTCTGTAATTTCGCATGATTTATTTACTTTTTGCCAGAGGGTGAGGCAGAATGCTCAAAGATTAACCTACAAATCCCACATTTTAAGACAGATACCAGCTTCATTGCATAGAAAGAGTGATTTGTTAAAGAAATTTGATATTTTTTAGTTTGATGTTTTAACGTGATTTTACAAAAAAAATGTGCATCTCTAGTCACGGGAGCTACATTTATCCCTTTGAGGTGTAGACAGGATTTCCTTCAAATATTTTGTTTGAACAACCTTTGACCTCCATATTTATTCTGAACTTCATTTAACACCCAAAAGTGAACAAAGACCCTTGAGAAAACAGCATATGTGAGAGTCCAATTGGTTGACCTAACCACTACCTAGCAATCCAAAGTTTGATTGCTAGGTAGAATCCAGATTGGTAATGCATTTTATATATCACTGTCTGCAACGGTGGACACATAATAGTAATTTATATGATTAGTCTTTTGCTTGACTACGTTATCAAACAGCTAATAATGTGTTGCTAATGTTACACAAACCATGTTCCCATTCGCCATCTCAGTCTGCCTTCTAAAAATCAGTATCCTTAGAAACACTTTGAACAACTTAGAACATCAGTGAAGAAAGGCATATAGTTGATCATAACAACGTAATATACATCAAATACATAATTCACCCGCTAAATTGCTAAATGTACCCAATTTTTCATATCAACAGAAAAAAAAATATACCAGGATAACCTGGCTTCTCTTGAGACCCCCCTGCTTCGCAGCATAGTTAATGATATGCTAAAGCTCGCCTGCACGTTGACAGGATTGGTTGCAATATATTTGTGACAGAGAACAAGGGCGATTTTAAACCGAGTTTTTGAGACTGTCTTTTGTTCACTGCAGTTTTAAGGAGAAAATACTCAGCAATGGTGTTGTCGACTGATGCTGTGTCACGATATCGCCATGATGGAGCGTGAGGGTAAAATTAGCATAGAATATGCCACTTCTACGTTTACATTAGATTACGGCGCCCACCGCGGCACTGCCTCCACTGTCGTCTGGGCAACGATTAAAATATTTATTCGCGATTAATCGCATGATTTTTCTGCGATTAATCGCATTATGCGTAAAATTCAATAATGAGTTCAAAAGTTATGTATTGCGCACTTTTATTGTAAAAGTACCACTATATGAACAAAGATGCAATAACATTTGGTTTGCAAACATAAATATGGTGCTTTTTTACAGCAGTATTCCCTTTACATAGTAGCAGTTAAAATATTTATTGTAAATCTCAACTTAAACATTAATGTAATCAAATTAAATATAAAACCAAAGCTATTTACCACTGCCAGGGCATTAACGTTTTGTCTAGTTTGTTATAGGAAAACAAGTTATGCTCAGAATAGAGAGCCTCGATCTTAACATTATAACAGGCACCTTCCAAACAACAGCAAGTTAACATTTATAAATCTTTTTTTTTTTTTTTTTTTTTTTTCCCTGAACAGGTACCAGCAGAAACATTTTTCTTTTATCAGGGAGCAGCATAAACAGTCTATGTTCAGTAGAAAGCATAGCTGTGAATACAAAACTTCGATTTTGTATTAATGTAGATCAGAATTTGTGCGTGCAACGAGTAAGATCTGCATTTGTGGATCCGGTGACACGCCTGCTACCACTAGATGGCAGTATAGCCAGCTAAAACAGACAACAGCACCGTAATCAAGCGTTCTTCCCCATATAAGACACTTTAAGTGGCTTAAGAAAGTGATATTGAAGCACCAAATTGAGTACACACCTTATTAATAAAACACAGAATACCTTGTACAGACAAGCATATATTAACTCAAAACGCGCAAAGTTTCACATCGAATGTTTCCTCGTTATAAAGAAAACGCTTAATATAATGCATCAAGACAGTAGACTAACATTAAAAGTTATTAATAACACATTCTTTGTACAGACAAGCAGATTAAATCAGGTTAAGAACACAACACGAGAAGTTAGGCATTTTTCTTTCATAGAAAATCATTATAAAACGCTGACATGCGCTATAGCGCGTTACATGTTCAAAAAGATATAGTCCTAAACTGAGTTTTAATATCACCGTCTTACTGCATTAAGCCACGTTTAGTGTTTTCATTTATAATAGGCTCTATGGGAGGAAAACGCTTAGCATACTATGTACAGACAAGAGCCTAGAAGATGAACGTGACGCGCAAATTTTCACGTTCAGGGCATTTTCTCCCTTATAGCGCCTGTTAAAAAGAAAACGCTTAACGCTCTCTTTGGTTGAGACGCGTGATGATGCCAATCCAATGAGATGCCAACCCCTCCTGTGACCCATTGTTTGTCTGTAAGCAACGGACTATCAAAATAATAATTAGAAAAAACTGCGTTAATGCGCGATAAAATAATTGTCGGCGTTAATCGGCGTTAACGCGATTAATATATATATATATATATATATTAAACTATTTAATTCAGTTGGATAATGGTCGCTTCAATTGTAAACTATTGTAAGCGTCTGCTCTGCTCATCCAGCATGAGCTGCAGAGTCCCACACAGTGCAGCAGGTTCACTGCTCACAATCACAGTTCACTGATCATGCGACAAGAGTAAGGCGAGATGACTGATAAGACTATGGCGGAAGATTCGTTGCGCAACGCCTGATAAACGTCTTATATTGTGGAATGGGCATGCAACACCGCCGCTCCCCACAGAGTACGTGCAGTCGCGAATTCTTAAGCAAAAGTAAAATATGAGCTCTCTGATGTGCGCAAATTAGGCTACACACAATAGCCTGTCTCCCTATATCAAACCTATCTTAGGCTGGGCTGTGTAGTTGTAACCACCTCTTAGATCTCTTCTCTGTTTTGGTCTCTGTTTGCACTTTGAATATTGAGAGAGTACTTTGGTTATGGTTGCACTCAGGGCTTAACATTAACTTTTTTGCTCACCAGCCATTGTGGCTAGTGGTTTTCCAAAGTTACTAGTCACTCAGCATTTTCACTGGCCACAATTTTGCTGTTGGGAAATTATATTTTATATGATTAAAGTTGACTTTGGCATGCTAAAATTACTTGATTTTGAGTCATTTTACTTGATTAGCTAGATTTAAAACCCTTTCAAACTTTCAAATGCAGATTGACCATCTAAATCAAGACTAGGCCTACATGGTATATCAGCTGGTATGTACGGGTGGGCAAGGGGTGGGTAATATGACCATAATATGATACATTTTATAATTGTATAAGTTATTTTTGTTAGGCTATATAAAAAGAACAAAGAAGCAAATTACAAATACAATAGTAATTTAAATAGCCTAAACTCTTTTTTCAGATACAGTAGGTTTATTTAACATTTATTTAACATCTTCTGTTGTTTGATTAACATTAATGACATACAGATATTTAATTGGGCTGCTGAATGCATGTACGTAATATACTGACACATATCCAGTTTTTACCCACCTGTTTACGTACACTTAAGCCATAACCGACTATATCCACGCGAAATACTCCACGCGATGGACATTTTGACATCTGTGTGCGTGTATTTGACTAATCAGGCGCAAGGAGAACTGATCGCGCGCGACAGAGAGAGAGCGCTTCTGTTGTGTGTCATTCAGCGCGATTCCGCCGATCCCGCCTTCACTAACTGCAAGTTAATCGATAACGAATTGTGATCGGATTGTAATTTTGTGCTACGACGATCTTAGCTACCTTTCATTTCACTGTAGGGTGAAATTATATTCAACCCGCCAAAGTGGCTAGTGGGAGTGTCTGTCTTACCCGCCACAGCTGAAATCTACCCGCATTTGGCGGGTTGGCGGGTGTTAATGTCAAGCCCTGGTTGCACTTATTGTTTGCACTTAAAGGGTTAGTTCACCCAAAAATGAAAACTCTGTCATTAATTACTCACCCCATCATGTCGTTCCACACCCGTAAGACCTTCGTTCATCTTCGGAACACAAATTAAGATATTTTTGATAAAATCCGATGGCTCAGTGAGGCCTTCATTGCCAGCAAGATCATTAACATTTTCAGATGCCCAGAAAGCTACTAAAGACATATTTAAAACAGTTCATGTGACTACAATGGTTCAACCTTAATGTTATGAAGCGACGAGAATACTTTTTGTGCGCCAAAAAAACAAAACAACGACTTTATTTAACAATATGGGCGATTTCAAAACATCTTTTGTTTCGAATCAGTGGTTCGGAGGCTTCGTTACGTCATAAGTGTTTCGTTACGTCGTTACGTCATAAGTGCTTCGTTACGTCATAAGTGTTTCGAAATTCCAGTGGTTCACCACTGGGGGGTGTGACTTTGGCAGTTTGAAACACGCTCCGAACCACTGATTCGAAACAAAAGATTCATAAAGGGTCCATGTATCTTTTGGTCATTGGTTTTTTGATTTAATATTGAAATCGGAAAATGAAAAAACAACATCTTTTTCGTTTTTCATTTTTTTCAAACAAAACGAAAAACAAGAATTCGGCTTGATTTTTCATTTTTCTATCAGGGGTAGAAAATAAATAAACAACTTGAATATTTGATCTCTACATGTGGGCGGGAATGAAACGCCCCTTTTTCGCTGATTGGTCAACCAAACATTAAACGGTGCCGTCATCAGTTCTTCCGCAGTTCAGCGCAGCAGAATAATAGTCCTTCGCTGCGATGAATTCTTAACGCGTTTATTGCAACTAACAGTTACATTTAATCTCTTTCTCATCAAACAGCCAGACTAACGAATGGCTTGAGACACAAATCGAGGCAGAGCCTATACAAGGCTTTCTTCTGTGTGTCCATAAATTCGGCAACTTACGCGTGTTTATCTCAGAAATATTATCATACTAGTTTATCTCAGATATAATAATTTACTAAGCACCTGCACTCACAACTACCTAATAGCCAACACTTTTGGCACACTGCCTGTTTTATTATTGCAGACCACCTATCAAAATCTATGTGGCAACGCTGCGCGACTCACGGGACAGCACAGAGATATAGTGAAGCCCAGACCAGTATCAATTTAAGTCATCATACACAGATGTCATAACTTTTTTTTAAGGCAATACTCTGAGATTTGGACAATGGAGGAACTTGAAATAATATGACAGATATGAAAAGAAATGACATCGTACCGTAGTTAATGTTCACAGCACATCTATTATAGTTCTACTATGATTTTTATTCATACAACAGATGGATATCATAATGCCGTTATCCCACAGAATGTATCAGTGATTGACTTTAGTGAAATATGAATTTGACATAGGCTAATGATTTTAAGGTGAACTTGTTTGAGTTATATGAATGAAACCCTGAAATAAGACTGTACAATAAACCAGAGATAAAGGGTTTTCATATTTAATGCCATCTACCAGTGTCAGAAATTAACTTTCCCATATGGGACAAATGATTTTCAGGGGTATTTTTTTTTTTTTTTTTTACCTTTATATATAATTTCTTTCCTAATCTTATTAAATATGTATGCTATCTATAATGTTAAATTCTTAAATGTAGTCAAATAAATTAGAATAATATGACACTATAGGCTGTTATCAATTAAATCAGTATCAACCAACTTCATGAAGTTGCTTTCAGATGTAACTACTTATAGTAAATCCATTTGCACATTAATTACAACTGTATAATATAATGAGATTAATATTTTAAACAACATTTTTATTCAGAAATATGAAATGACAAAATGAAATGATACTTGGATTATGAAAGTAATATTGCCACTAGGTGGCGGTAAGTCATTGTGTTAAGGAAGGAGTCGTTTATTCATTTGTCGATTCGTTTAAAACGCTGATTCATTCAGGAATAAAATCAAGTGGCTGTCTATATTAATTAGTTATTGAATCATCGTCTATATTAATGGGTTGTTCAAAGACTCTTATTCATTCAGGAATGAAACAACTCTGTGCGCCTACTGCGAGTCAGTCGCTCAACGGTTCTGTGACTTTATTTGCTTTGGAAGTTTAGTTGGCAGAGAAAATAACCATTCTGTATGCCAGCCGGCCAATACTTAATATTAATTAAATAATCTCAGCGTATTGCCTAAAAGAAAAGTTATGACTTCTGTTTATGATGACTTAAATTGATACTGGTCTGGGCTTCACTACCATATCTCTGTGCTGTCCAGTGAGTCGCGCAGATTTTGATAGGTGGTCTGCAATAATAAAACAGGCAGTGTGCCAAAGGTGTTGGCTATTAGGTAGTTGTGAGTGCAGGTGCGAAGTAAATTATTACTTATACTAGATATAGTATAAGTAAATTATAAAATTATAGATAAACTAGTATAATAAAAATATTTCTGAGATAAACACGCGTAGGTTGCCGAATTTATGGACACACAGAAGAAAGCCTTGCTCTGCCTCGGTACGGTATGTGTCAAGCCATTCGTTAGTCTGGGGTGCGTTTCCCAAAAGCATCGTTAGCCAACTATGGTCGTAGGTTCCATTGAGCTCTACTGGTAACGACGGAACTTGCGACCATAGTTGGCTTTGGGAAACGCAGCCCTGGCTGTTTGATGAGAAAGAGATTGAATGTAGTTGTAATAAACGCGTTAAGAATCCATAGCAGTGGAGGACTGTTATCAGTGTTGCCAGATCTCGCGAGTCAAATAAGCAACCAGGCCTGTGAAAACAAGCCCAAAACAAGCGACTTTTTCTATGGAGCCCCCCTAGGTTCCGGGAAGAGAAAAATAAATAAACTGTGTGCACGGTTTTACAATCCGTAATCTCATTGAGGAGAATGGTGCTGCATTTTTTTTATGTTTCTCTGTGCTAGCAGGTTGTACGAGGTCCGCATGGTGTGCACGTATTTCACACTTACATACTCTGCACAGTGCTTTTGAGTCGTCCCCCACAACGGGTTGAATCCATTCTTTTACTCCTTTCTCTTTCTCCCAGTCTTTGTTATATTTCTTCCCTTATTTCGCCCACTTTGTCCCAGGCATTTGTTCCTCCAAAAAACTCTCCTACAGTCCAGTCAGTCACCACCAGTCGCAACTCGCGCGCATTCATTTAAAGTTTACGTCACTCACTGACGACGTTTTCCTAACCAGAAAAAAAACAGATTGCCCTTGCTCTGCCTCTGATTGGCTAGTACTCGTTGCCATCTGGGTCAGAGCCAATTAGAAGCAGGATGTGGGTGGGAAAAAACTCTGCTGTCTCCTGTGTGTATGGGGAAAGGGGAGGGACAGAGAGAACAGGCTAGACAAACTCCTACGTTTAAATAACATATAGAAAATATCTGCTTGACAACTTATTATGGAGCTGGGATCAAGCCCAAATAAGCAACTACACTTTAGAAACAAGCCCAACAAAACGCGACCCGCGACTACCAATATTTGTAAGCGACTTTACAGAAAAACAAGCCCAAAGTCGCTTATAATAAGCGGACTTGGCAACACTGACTGTTATTCTGCTGCGCTGAACTGCGGAAAAACTGATGACGGCACGGTTTATGTTTGGTTGACCAATCAGCGAAAAAGGGGTGTTTCATTCCTGCCCACATGTAGAGATCAAATATTCAAGTTGTTTATTCATTTTCTACCCCTGAACGAAAAACGAAAAATCAAGCCGAATTCTTGTTTTTCGTTTTGTTTGAAAAAAATGAAAAACGAAAAAGGTGCTGTTAAATCAAAAAATGAATGACCAAAAGATACACGGACCATAAAGCTTCATGAAGCAGTGTTTTGAAATCGCCCATCACTAGATATTTTTGAATAAGGTCATTATTTTGTTTGTTTGTTTTATTGGATACATGTTAAAAACAACCATGTTTCTCCTATTAAGATGAGAATTATTAGAATTAGAATTATAAGAGGCCACCATCGTTATTTACTAAGTGATTGCTATGTATAGTGGAGCACTGAGGAAAAAAAAAAAAAAACAACAACAACAGTCAAATCAATTAGCAAAAAGTGGCAAGTGGCTTCCTTTGCATCTCACATGAAAGCTAGCTAATCCATTTGGATGATGAATCCATTGTTTACACTGCTCAAAGACATCTCGGCTGGATTAAAAACAAAACAAAAAAATAAAACAAATCTAATTAACCTTTTACAGTGTTTCCAAATTAGAACCCATTCACCATATTCTGCTTTATTATTTTTTTTCTCTCTCTTTCTCTCTCCTCCTTCCATGTCCCTCGTTGTCACTTTCCCCAGGCTCCAATGCATACGCATATTGCCTTTAGACTGCCTATTCTTTCTTATGCACCATTTGAAATGAGTTCTTCAAAGTTGCAGCCTAATCTATTCTTTATTAGCTTCCTTAAAGTAATTACTCCTCCAGGGCCGAGCCGCCACACTAAAAAGGAAATGAAGGAGAAGCCAGAGCACCGGGATCTTTTCCGGTGTGTTCTCTGACGCTATCACTCTGCTCTTTGACACGGCTGATTTGAAAGTACTGTTTATTAAGGCGGTCCTGACCGCACTTTTCCTTTCACATCTAGGTGCCGACTTAGTTTAAGAAGATTTTGCCCTCATCAGACTTCATTGGGCAACTTCAAACCAATTCTCAAGTTTTTATTTTCTTCAATAGTAACCAGATTTTCTTTCCTTTGTTTGTTTTTCTGAGCTGTTAAAGTTTCATTATTTGAAAGCACAATTTCAGATGAGTTCCTCTCGACCTCTTCTCTCCTTGAGATTTCTGAATCCTCAGAGCTATGATTACTGCATTATATCGACCAAGTCTGTTATTATTTCTAATCCGAAATGATTGTGATTTTTACATTTTCTAGAAATGCGAGTGGTGCTTAAAAATCGAAAAACACAGTGTTCTGAAGAAGGTTCAGATGGATAGCATGGCCCATTTAGCCTTTGATAACTACATCATCTGGACCCAAAAAGATTCTTTCTCCATTGATGGCCATTCAAGTTAAAATAGATAGCATGAAATTGACTTGCACTTTTTAGTGACACAGCTCAGGATAGGCACTCGTTAACGACTGTGCACACTCCTGTGATGTCATCAGCCAATCACTGTTGTCATGATGTCATTTCCTGCGGCTCTAAACTGATGAATCACTTGACATTTACAGCTCAAATGATAGGCTCAAAATAACCCTGATGCAGAACCGAGGACCCATGGCACAAACAAACAATTGCACATAGAGTAAAAGTTCTGTGGTTAAAGTTCACGTTTTGTTCATGCATAAATTACACAGTCATAGCTCAAACATAATTTCATATATATATATATTGTTCAAAAGTTTGAAAGAAAGTAATACTTTAATTCACCCAGGTTGCATTTATATTGGCCACAAGCAACAGAAAAGACATTTATACTGTTAACAAAAAAATAGAAAAGTTATTTTCAATTGTAATGACATTTCACAATATTACAGTTTTTACTGTATATCTGGTCAAATAAATTCAGCTTTGGTAAGCATAAGAGACTTTTAAAAAAATCTTCCTGACTCCAAACTTTTGAAAAGTAGTGGACATACATAAATACCTTCACAGCTTAGATGATGTCCATATTGTACATTTTAGCACATAAGCAAGCAAACATTACGTTATGAATACCTACAAATACTAATAAGATCTTGCTAATTTAGTAATACTTTAGCAAGCACCACTAATAAAATCACTGGAAGAAAAAAAGAAAAAACAGAGAAAAAGACGCACTAAATGATAGAGATTTAACATCATTAACTCTCTATAATTTCAAATTGAAAGATTCTTTTGCATGTACTTTCTTCACTGTAGGGTGCTTATAGAAATAACAGAGTCATCTCTAAACCAGATCAAGGACACAGGTGCAGATCTACGGGCCCTAGCAGCCATTTCAGGACAGATATATTACAGCGCTCATTTTTGTGAAGGATCCCTGAAAGTCTGGTGCCTTTAGTTTGACTCTATTGGCTTACTTTCTCCGTTCTAAATAAGAGACATGCACCATGACAATAGCATTTAGTTATGAAGCTTCCTTCGCGGCTCACACACAACTCTTGAACCTTAAAGAAACTGTGCTCCACTTCAGATGACGCATGACCTGAACCTTTACTAAACTAATCACTGCAGAAAATTATCCAGTAAGCAGTTTATTAACAGAAATAAATGGACAAAAAAAGTTCTATTCATAGACAGGGATGGAAATGAAAAGATGGTTCAAGGAAAGGTCTACTTGAAAGTGAAATGAAAAGGAATGTTTTTAAATTCTGAAAACAGTGTAGAATATTTAAAAATAGGAATAATCAAGGTTATTAATTACCGAGCGACATGAGGTTGATTAAACGGTTAGTTCACCCAAAAATGAAATTTCTGTACTATATCAAGTACATTTGTCTTCAGAACAAAAATTAAGATATTTGTCTGATATAGTCTGCATCACACGCATGTGTCGTGCTGCAAATGTGACCAGATCCGGCAAATACTGAGCCCGCGTTCTGACGTAAACACTGAAGCTCTGCAATGAAAACAGCACAGCAGTATGACAGCGGACAGACGAATTTGTTGAATAAAGTTGTTATTTTTGTTTTGTTTTTGCGCACAAAAAGTATTCTCGTCGCTTCATAATATTAAGGTTGAACCACTGTAGTCACATGGACTATTTTATCGATGTCTTTAATACCTTTCTGGACCTCAAGAGGTGCAATGTCGTTGCTGCCTATGTGTGGAACAGATACCCTCGGATTTCATCAAAAATATCTTAATTTGTGTTCCGAAGACGAACGAAGGTCTTACGGGTTTGGGACGACATGAGGGTGAGTGCTTAATGACAGAAATTTCATTTTTGGGTGAACTAAGCCTTTAAATTACTTCAGACGTTTTATTTTTGGGTGACCTTTTTACTGACAATTGATTTACTGACATTTTTTTTTTTTTTTTTTTACTGACAAAGTGTTTAAACAAAAAAACAGGCTTCACATTTCTGCAAAAATAACCTAAAAGTAAAAATATTCTGTCAAGAAGCTTCTGGTAAACACAAGCATGAACGTGTATAAAACATGATATCTTTGCAACATCACAATCGATAAGTGCATTCATCAATCTGCGTGAGGCGATGTGAGTACACAGTTCCTTTCGATGCACTTTCATCCAGGATACACTTGAGAGAAGCAGAAGTATTGACTGCTTCACATGGGATAAATCTTAGCAGCAACAGCTCACAGCTTTTAACCAAACAAAACAAATGACTGATGGACACTGCTGGTAATGAGGTTAATGAAGAAAGTTACAGCCGAAGCACTGCCAAATGGATAGATAAAGGAGATTACAAAAGAAAGAAAAAACAACAACAGTGTGCAGCACATGAAGTGTGCAGCTCTGTTCCAAAACACAGTGAGCTGCCTCGCTTTCTACTGCCTCACTTTCTACTGCCATCATGTCGTTCCACACCCATAAGACCTTCGTTCATCATCGGAACACAAATTAAGATATTTTTGATAAAATCCGATGGCTCAGTGAGGCCTCCATTGACAGCAAGACAACACTTTCAAATGCACAGAAAGCTACTAAAGACATATATAAAACAGTCCATGTGACTACAGTGGTTCAACCTTAATGTTATGAAGCGACGAGAATACTTTTTGTGCACCAAAAAACAAAATGACGACTTTATTTATCAACAATATCTAGTGATGGCCGATTTCAAAACACTGCTTCATGAAGCTTCAAAGATATACGAATCTTTTGTTTCGAATCAGTGGTTCGGAGCGTGTACCAAACTACCAAAGTCACGTGATTTCAGTAAACGAGACTTTGTTACGTCATAAGTGTTTCGAAATTTCAATGGTTCACCCCTGGGGGGTGACTTTGGCAGTTTGATACACGCTCCGAACCACTGATTCGAAACAAAAGATTTGTAAAGCTTCAAAGCTTCATGAAGCAGTGTTTTGAAATCACCCATCACTAGATTGTTAAATAAAGTCATTATTTTATTATTATTATTATTTTTTTGCCGCACAAAAGTATTCTCGTTGCTTCATAACATTAAGGTTGAACCACTGTAGTGACATGAACTGTTGAATATGTCTTTAGTAGCTTTCTGGGCATTTGAAAGTGTTAATTATCTTGCTGTCAATGCAGGCCTCACTGAGCCATCGGATTTTATTAAAGATATCTTAATTTGTGTTCCGAAGCTAAACAAAGGTCTTACAGGTGTGGAACGACATGAGGGTGAGCAATTAATGACAGAATTTTCATTTTTGGGTGAACTAGCCCTTTAAGGTAAAAACAAAATGGAGCCTTATAAGTAACTGATTTGAAATGCTCTTCAAAAGCATGTTGCTAAGCTGGTTCAAAAACAGCTATTGAATACACACATACTATATGTTTGTATGGTTTTTATGACTATCAACTCCTTTACAGGGTTAAGAAACACACAATATATACTGCACACACAAATATTTTTTTAATTATTTCCTATTGATAATCTTCAAGACTGTTTACAATGTTGTTCTTACAGGCTGAATTTGAATTAACATACTAGCAACTACTTTTATTATTTGAAATATATATATATATTCTGACCTTGTTGTAAAGCATTTCTGAGATTGTCTTATTCGCAAAGGACACTTGCGGTGCTGCCTCAGATTTTGGCTGAAATGAGTCATCTTATTTAAAAAAGAGCATAATTTAGCTGCTGTTCGCAATGGTCTTCACACTTTGAGCACACCTATGATGCCTCGGCGAGGAGCTCACTAGGTGTTGGAACAGAGCTGGTGAATCACAAGTCAGTCAACCTGTCAGGAGAGCTTCAGGTCAGTGAGAGTAAGCCCTGAAGAACAGTGTTGATATTACATTACACGGGTCAAGGAGGAGGCCAAAAAATGAGCAGCGGGCTCCAGCTCTACGCTCCAGACTAATTAACTGCTGAACGCTTGTCATATCTTGATCCAGAACTTGGTAGAAATCCAGTTACCACATTCAATGACCAACTACATTCTGATATAATTGTGTGACATATGAGCAGAATGCAGATATGAGGAATACTTGAATGCAGGAGCATAGAAGCCATTATTCAGTACATTATTCTTTTTTTTTTTTTTTTTTTTTTTTTTCCATTACAGTGAATTAACAATGCATCTTTAACGTCTTATTCTTCTCAACAACTTTGTGCATATCGAATTCATCCTCATTTACTGGTCCACAATAAATGCCGATAAATGACCAAGACAGCACACCACACATTAACAGTTTCCATTCACAAATAACCAGATTCCCAACTGTGAACATGGAAAATCTCACAAAATCCCTCGTGGTCAAATGTGACTTTAGAGTAAACAAGCATGGCAGACGACAGGCCAAGAAGAAATGGCGATAATAGTGTTTGGACTGCTTTTTACAGAAAATTCGCAGAAAAAAAGAAAAAGGTTTGGATGAAGTAGTGTTATGATTCCATCTTCCATCAGCTCACTTTCTGATTGGGTATCGTTTCGTTCCACGTGACAGTCTACAGAGTGCGCAAGCGTTTGTCCTTGGGGTTCCCCCAACACAACAGGATTTCTGATTTGAGAACGGTGCAGCCCTGATGTTCTTCAGTGCAGATTCAATCACATCACCTCAAGAAAATCTGATAAGATAATCTGTAGAACCATCAAGATAATCTGGACTTTACCTATGTCGGAAGGGGAGAATTGGGCTGAAAATCAGCCCGATTATAATGTGTGGGTGCCATTAGGGAGCAAATGTACTTGTGTTCAAAAACAGCTGGATGTAGCACAACAGACTGGAAGACAATCCAGGGGGCTCCTTCTTCAGTCAAACATAAAAGAAAAATACTGCAGCATGTCAACATAATCGGGTCTGGGGACGTTAGGCTCCAAAAATGACAAAAAAAAAAAAAAAAAAAAAAAAAAAAGCACCATAACAGCAGTCCATTTGACTTCCTTTTTATTCCAAGTCTGAGGCTTTTGTGTGAGAAAAGGCTAATATTTAAGTTATTATTTGCTGAAAATGTACCCCTTCACCACAGCTCTCAAATCTCATTCAGTTTAAACACACCAAAACATAAAAACAGTCATACTTAAATAGAAAAGAGATCAACAGCAACATCAACATCAAGTCGCTGTTTAGATTTCAGTAGGCAAATACTTAAATGTCTATGACTGGATCATTGCTGTGATTATTATATTTCTAGCATGGTATATGTTTGGCAACATTTAACCCTAATTGATGGAGTGTGTAGCTTTTCATTTCTTAAACAACAATGTAGGAAGACGTACGGTGACTGGGAGGGGACATGTTCGGTTTACTTAGTTTTGTCGTAGCCACGACATATAAACTCGTGGGAACGTGATAATATGTCGTGGCCACGAGA
This sequence comes from Mylopharyngodon piceus, assembly GCA_039654765.1. Taxonomy (NCBI): domain Eukaryota; kingdom Metazoa; phylum Chordata; class Actinopteri; order Cypriniformes; family Xenocyprididae; genus Mylopharyngodon; species Mylopharyngodon piceus. Next base: position 16,365,372 of record CM077458.1, on the reverse strand, counting down.
TATTAATTCGTGGGAACGTGATAATAAGTCGTGGCCACGTGATCATTTTGTCGAGGTAACGACATCCTTACGGTAGGTGTCCACTGGCGCAGAGCGGGCGGAGCAGAGCGAGCGTTTTCAATTCATTCCTATGGAAATCGAGCTCGCGAGGTGCATTGTGGGATTGTGAAGCCGTGGCCTCGAGATCATATGTTGAGGGAACGATATATTTTTCTCGTGGCCACGACTTCATTATGTTGAGGGAACGACATCTATTTCTCATGGCCACGAGTTAAATGTGTAAACAACCTGTGCGACCATGGCAACCTGGAATTATCAGAAATGGATAGGCCTAATAATATTTATTTTTAATTAAGAATGATAAAATAAGGGCGGAATTAAGAAATTATTATATTAATATAGGCTATTATTTGAATGCTGTCTAAATAGTCAACATCGCGCGCAATTAATAGGCTAAGCTATAAATAGCCTATTATATTGCGTGCAATGTTGCCAATAGACAGCATTCAAATGAAGTTATTATCAGTTTGATGATAACATGTATGTTAGCTATATTTTGTAAATACTTTAAATCGGGCATTTAAAGTATTTACAAAATATAGCTAACATAGGCCAACAGAAAGGTAAACAGATACGGGAAATGAAGGGGGAAATAAAGCAAATAGGGCTACATAACAATAAATAAAAAATGTAACCATTAATGATGATGATAATAATAATAATAATAATAATAATAATAAATATTAAAATATGAAATAAAAATTAACAATCAGTGAATGGATTTAAAAGACTGTTGGGTGTGATAAAAATATACACGGCATATTCTAACATTTATTGATAAATTCATTCGAATGCTGCTATACTGTATTCATCGCACACAACACAATAGGCATGTTAATATAATCATTTCTTAATTCCGCGCTTTGTCTTAATTAAAAATAAATATTATTATTGGCCTATCCATTTCTGATAATTCCAGGTTGCCATGGTCGCGCAGGTTGTTTACACATTTAACTCGTGGCCATGAGAAATTCGTTCCCTCAAAATAAAAAAGTCGTGGCCACGAGAAAAATATATCGTTCCCTCAACATGTGATCTCGAGGCCACGACATAAAGATGTCGTTACCTCGACAAAATGATCTCGTGGCCACGACTTATCACGTTCCCACGAATTTATATCTCGTGGCCACGACATATTATCACGTTCCCACGAGTTAACATGTTGTGGCCACGACAAAACTAAGCGAACCGAACATGTCCTCTCCCGGTCACCGTAAAGACGTACAGTCAGATCAAAATGTATTCAGACACCTTGAACATTTCATTCATTAATTCAGTTCATTCACTGTATTTTTTTTTTTTTTTTTAAAAAGATAATAAAATATGACAAGATCTCAGAGTTAAACTGTGTCAGAAAAAAATTAATCTTAATTATGTCAGATAACACTTAAGCAAAACATGGTCAGGTCAAAGTGTCTGAATAATTTTTGGTTTCAAATTGTTATCAATTTTAATGGTAGTCCACTGTATGAAGAATTTTTGGGTATAATATGTCACAGTTTACTTTATTTTGCTATCCTCGCTTACATAAATTAACTATAGTGTCCTGTACCCACTAGTAAAAATATATCAAAAATGTCTGAATAATTTTTGGTTTGACTGTATATCATGGCCATATTCCAGGATGACAAAGCCAAGATTTATCAGGTTCTGTGAAACAATGGTTGGGAGGGAGCATGAAGAACCATTTTCACACATGAATTGGCAGACCTTAAAGTCCAGACCTTAAATTCTTTGAAAGTCTTTGGGATGTGCTGGAGTAGACTTTACAGAGTACTTGACTCTTGCATTGTCAATACAAAATCTTGACCAAAAATTGATGCACCTCTTGATGGAAATAACAATTTGAGCCTGATTAATCTTGACAATGTCATCCTGGAATATGGCCATGATATGTCTTCCTACATGGTTGTTTAAGAAATGAAAAGCTACACACTCCATCATTTAGGGTTAAGAGAACTGTTCCCAAACATATAACATGCTAGAAACATAATAATCACAGCAATAATGATCCAGTCATAGACTCTTAAGTATTTGCCTTACATTTCTTTCAGGATTCTTTGATTAATAAAAAGCCAAAAATAATCACTTTTATTTGAAATAGAAATATTTTGTAACATTATAAATGTCTTTACTGTCACTTTTTACATCCATCAGCTGGAGTGCCCTTGATTTCCACCAGAGGGCTCTCCTTCCATCATTGTTATCTCACCATGGACTGCATTTCCCATAACCCATTGTCTGGACTCCTTATGCCTGATTACTTTCAGCTGTTTCTCATTATCCTTGTTAACTCTGCCTATATAAGCCCTGTTTATTCAGTCATTCATTGCAAAGTCTTGTATGTTGTTGCACTGCATTTCTGAGCATTATCCTGGTTTCCTGTGTTTTTTTTTTTTTTTTTTAATTCTCTGCCTGTATTCTGGATTACCGTTTTTGCCTGTGTTTTCTCCCCTGTTGCTTATTTGGATTGTTTGCCTGTGTGTTTGACCCTTTGCTTGTTGTATCGATTATGATTATCGAGTGTCCAAATAAAGCTGCATTTGGTAGTGGTGGTGAGATGAAGCATTTCAGCTTTTCAGCCAAGTGGTTCACAAAACGGTTCATTTCTTGAGGCTTCATTTGCTCACAATACTACCTGGTGGTCAAAGAGTGTAAAACAAGCAGATACATTACAGATGATCTGATGTGATCTGTGATACAATGTATTTTGCACTAGTTAAGGCTTAGAAATAACAGAATAAAAAATTAATTTCCACATAGACTAATCTATTTATATGAATATAATGTGTATTTTCTGGTGGTATATAATGATTATATGACATAACTGTGTAATAAATGTATTGACTTGAAATGAATGGGGCTATCAAATGTGTGTAAATCAATTCTTTGGTAATAATAGGCAGGAGGGGCGATATTATTATTCTAAATCCACACATTTTGAGGGGATCCCATGGGTTTTATATATCTGTCAAAATGTCGCGCCAAGATTCGAATCACTTCCTTAAAAAGTCAGGCGGAAGCGAGGCTTCGGATGTCATCAATGACGTCACTGGTCTAAAGCAATACAAGCCTCGATATGCGCTTCACTGAAAGCTTCCAGGATTTCTCTACACATAATCCGAAGCCTCGGCACAGAACGTAACTTTACTAGCATTTGGATCTTCAACCAAAGTTTCGGAACAGTCTGCAACATCACTTTTGATCAATTTAATGCATCCTTGCTGAATAAAAAAAAAAAAAAAGAATGAAAAAACATTTCTTTGTATGTAATTTACAACAATGGCAGAGATAAAGGTGGCTCTGGAGCTGCATTTACACAGAATTAAACCTTAACACTAAACCTTTCATACCAATCTTTTTCTGTCCTGTATAGGCACTGCTCTTTTCTTCAGGAAATGCATCTGAATTAAGCTGAAATCCCAAATTCTGATCACAACACATTTTTGCCTCTCTAGCTTCCAGACTTGCCAATGAGGGATGAACTGTCTAAAAACACAGCAGTGAAATGTCACATCTCGGTGCGGGGACACACCAAAGTGAATAAATTCATACTTACAACACCAGAAACAATAGCTACCCAATACTGCCACCCCAACCATGCGCCGAGGCTGACAGCTTCAGAAGTGTAAAATGAAATGAACACAACTAGCAAAGAAAAACACAGGTGACAGGTTTTCAAAGGAACTCTTGGTGTAACGACCCCAACAAGCCACTTATTGGCAAACTGACAAAGCACACATGAAATTATACAGGAAATGGGATTCTGGCTAGCGGGATCATTGAATTTAGACATTATAATTATGGCTCCTAGCATGCTTTGGCAAGAGTCTGTACTATTCACCATGGGAATGTCAAGGTGAAGGAATCACACCACAAACAACTCAGTGAGTGTCGAGCTGAATTATTTTTTCCTTCCAATTTATCATTGTATTCGTACAATTTTCCTTTTTATGTACTAATATGGTAGAACGGCCACCACCTGCAGCATATAAAATATGTTTCTTGAGCAGCAAATCAGCATATTTGAATGATTACTGAAGGATCATGTGACACTGATAACTGGAGTGATCATACTGAAAATTCAGCTTTGTCAACACAGGAATAAATTATATTTTTAAATTAATTAAAATAGATAACAATCATTTCAAATTGTAATGATATTTCACAATATTTGGAAAAGATCTCTAAAACAGGAGATCAGAAAATTAGGGAATAGTGATACATGTGCAAATGGCTCAGAGAAACACTACAAGAATATAAAATAAGTTCCAAGTCTCTCCCTTCCCATCTCTGTTGTTCATATGGCAGATCATTGCATATTCTTTTTGTTTCCAGAGGGATTGTGACTAGTGTGACACCCCACGCCTGTCAAACCAGGTCAAGATGCCAGCGGTTTACAGACAAAAAGTAAGAGAATAAAGAACAAAACTTGTAGTTATCCTAGAACTTTTATTTTATTTGGACCCGATTTTTGCTATGGAGTTTCCTAAAATAAAATGTCCTTTGACATCCATAGTTTCTTTTAAAATAATAAATAGAACAACACAAGCCAACATACACCGAAAGAAACAAAAAATGGTGTAGAAACAATTGTCACTCATAAATTTCACTTTTAATTACAAAGAAAAACATTCAATTAAATGTGAAATTTTGAAGTAGAAAGACGTTTTTCTTGTTTTTTTTAAAAAAAGTACTCCAATAATCTTTGTTTTATTTACAACTTCGAAAAAACATTTTTACAATATACAAGACATCTAAAATAAACAGAACTATATTGGCAGATTATGTTATCTTCATATACTATTATCCCTAAAACCTATATTTTCAAATCCTCCTCAGAGCTTTTAACCAACATATTGAAGCTTCTTTACAAGCCCACAAGAGATACATTTGAAATAAACAGCTTAAACAAACTCATTTAGTGAATAAGTGTTCCCTCAAAAAGGTGGAAAACAACAGTATATCTGTGTGCAGCGATCAAGGGGCTTTCATTTAAACCCACCGGGACACAGATATGCTATCATCAAAAAGCACTGTCACCATCAATGTGGTCAGCCTTTCATCAACAGTTTAAAGTTATATGGAGAGTCACGCTCTGGCCTATCACAACATCACACGTGCGCATTATCATCACACGTGCGCAATTCACATGTTACTGACAGCCACACCATGGGGAGAAGACTAAAGACAGTTCCTCAGCTGAAGAGATGCAGAACTTTATGAAGAAAAATGCTATAAGGATAATGGAAAAACAAAGAGACAGAGAGCAGTTACAGAACTCTTTTATACATTGAATTTTCTTATGTGAATGTTTATCATTATCAGGTTCAAAATAAAAGTTTCAGCTCAATTTTCCAGGTTTAAAAATTGACTTTTCCAAGTAGGAAGAAAAAGATGAAATTGAATAAAACACAGTTCAAAATCTGCTCCCAGAGTGCAACATAGTGTTGGTCCAGATCCGGCCCACATCTGGTACGTGTGGATTCCAGGCAGGCCAGATGTGGGCCAGATCTGGGCAGACAATATGTTGATGTCTGGGAAGTGATGTCTCTTAAAGCGTGAGTCATTTGAATCATTTGCTAAAATGAAACAATGGACTGTATAATTGAATCATTCAATCATTCAATCAAACGAATCAGTTTGTTCAAAATGGTGATTTATTCAAGAACATAACAAGGGATTTATCATTCACACAACCAGATCGATTCATTCAGAAACGCTGGTTCGTTCTGAATTCAAACAAGCCACTGCAAGTGCGTTATTGAATTATTTGTTCAAACGATTAATTTCAAAACCATAGGCAGAGTTTCGCTTTTGTGTGGAATTTATTATTTATTATTAAATAATAAAGGAATTCAAATAATTAAAGGATTACAAGGGATTTAAGGGAATAAATCTAGGTTCTAGATCTAATTGTAGTTATGAAGTAATCAATTTAAACTATTTGCAAATAATATTTTATTTTAAAATGCGCACACATTCACTCTTATTCGTATGTCTAATAGGCCTATGTAGAAAACTGAGTAACCGCATCTGTATTTAGCTTCCGTTTCCTCACACTGCCTGTCATCTCTCTCAGGAACGCTTGTGAAAAAATTCACTCAGCTTTATCCCTCAAGGTAAACCGGTTTTTAAATCGCTTTTCATACATTTTGTATGGCAGTTATATTTGCCCCTGTTCACTCTTTACAAGAACAAAATGTCACGGCTGGAAATAACAACTGTCACAGCAACACGCACTTATGTCTGGTTATCAAAACACTGTCCTTCCAGTAAAGCTGCCGGTTGACAGACTGAATGAGTTAAATAATCCAAAAGCGAAGGTTTTAGAAATGTCAGACAAAAAATATGAATGTGCTGAAAGAAAATTGTATACCTAATTTACAGAATGAATACTCAGGGGAGAGGTCAAGTGTGTAAACAACTTCACAAATGCATCTGACAGTTTTATATGCAGGGTTAGTTCACCCAAAAATGAAATTTCTGTCATTAATTGCTCACCCTCATGTCGTCCCAAACCCGTAAGTCCTTCGTTTGTCTTTGGAACACAAATTAAGATATTTTTGATGAAATCCACACATATAGGCAGCAATGACACTGCACCTTTTGAGGTCCAGAAAGGTACTAAAGACATCGTTAAAACCGGCGACATGACTACAGAGGTTCAACCTTAATATTGTGAAGCGACGAGAATACTTTTTGTGCGCAAAAACAAAACAAAAATAACTTTATTCAACAAATACTGCTACACTATTTTCGTTGCAGAGCTTCAGTGTTTATGTCTGAATGTGGACTCATTATTGGCCGGCTCCACACGCATGCGTCGTGCTGCTCACGTGACCAGATCCGGCCAATACTTAGCCGCCGTTCGAACGTAAACACTGAAGCTCTGCAATGAAAATAGCGTAGCAGTAAGACAGGGGACAGACGAATTTGTTGAATCAATTTGTTATTTTTGTTTTGCTTTTGCGCACAAAAAGTATTCTTGTTGCTTCATAATATTAAAGTTGAACCACTGTAGTCACATCGGCAGTTTTAACAATGTCTTTAGTACCTTTCTGGACCTCAAAAGGTGCAATGTCGTTCGTTGCTGCCTATGTGTGGATCTGATACTCTCGGATTTCATCAAAAATATCTTAATTTGTGTTCCAAAGACAAACGAAGGTCTTACGGGTTTGGGACGACATGAGGGTGAGTACTTAATGACAGAAATTTCATTTTGGGTGAACTAACCCTTTAAGCGGTTTGATCTACTCCCTGATGAGGGGCACAAAGAGGTCACAACCTATGACTGGCTGTTCATGCCAATCAGCATGGTATTGATCATGCCCTGGGTAGGGTTGCACCAGCCATTTGTAAGTTTTTTTTCTTAAATTGGAATGTAAAGACCACACTAGAGGCTTAGTAACTACTAGCTAGTTTGTAATTAACTTTAATTGGTTGCACTATTTGTTCTTAAGGCAGAACATAGCTAGTATGTCGTAAGAGCTGCTAACAAAGTAATGTTTTTGGCGTCAGCGTTTGCGAATTTTATACTCCAAGTGTTAGATAATGATTGGTTAGAGCTAAATTAATAAGTGATGTAACATTAGAGTCTTCCCGGCAGAACTTACGCTAGAGCTTTCATTTCATGTCTGTGTTTTGTAGAGAGATTCTTACTACACAGCTTTGTTCTAACTTTATAGTTCCAGTATTATAATCTGCAACAGTATTTAGTGTTGACATTGGACATGCTTTTTCCCTACGGAGTTACAAACGTGTTTGTGATGAAGACGAGGTAGTTGTACTGTACTGTGCGTGTGTTCTACTGCAGTTTATTTTCAATAACAATAATAAAAAAATGACTGAAATTACCTAAATATTGTGTCCATTAGTTTGCTTCTGGCTATAAGGAATATGTAGGAAAGTGAAGGACCCTACGTGAAAGTGCCCGCTCACTTTTGTCCAGGCCCGGCCAAAAATAAAATTCTGCTTACACCACTGGAAGGGACCCTGTGATTTTGAAAGCAGCTTCACTGTCAGCACACAAAAGAAGAAGATATAGCCAAGAAAGGACAGGTAATCTTTGCAGCCATTCTGTTAAAATTCAAAAGCAGTTTCTTTCTCTTTTTTTTCTTTTCACCTCTCCTTGCTATGTGAGTTTGGTGTATTTATTTAGGCACATCTATCTCACTCTTTGTTACTGACAGCACAACGCTCACTGAACCTGACGAGAAGTTTAAGTTGGGGACACACTATATTTTTTTCCACTTCCTCTCTCATAACAGTCTTTCTGCTGTGACAGTGTGTTGTTTTGTTATTCTCAACCAACTGCAGAGCTGCATCTGTTCTCCTCTGCCTTGTTATTGGAAAGGCAAGTGTCAACAAACCTCTAACCCTATAGTATTAAACTTCAGCACACAATGTGACCATCACCGCTTGTGCTATGGACATGAATGATGGGGGGAAAAAAGCAGAGAAAAAAAAAAACAAAAAACACCCAGAACAGTCAACAATCAACAAACTAAAAAAGGGTAAAAAGCTTACAGCAATGGACTAAAAATACTCCAAACACATTAGAAACCGAACCACACATTATTGCGGTAACAGTTTATTTTGATGGTCGCTTTTGAACATTCTGTTGACTATAAGTAACTCTGCAACTACATGTCAACTAGGGCTGCACAATTTATCGCACAATACGAAAAATAACATTGAACTTAAACTTTTTTTTTTTTTATGCGCAGCTTGTCAATGAAGTATGGCTCTAAATGCTAATCCATCTGAAAGCACTGCCAGTTTGAATCGCTTATAATGTACATTTGAAAAAGCAACACGCGTCAAACATCTTTCCAGACATGAGAAGCATTTATTAACATCTTGTCCAACAAAAGACAACATTTAATAACATGTTTTTCCTCCAAACTCACTTCATAACGACAGTTGAGCATCCTTCTGTGAGATGATTTGGCTTACACAGAATAAGGCAGTCGTACGTTTATTAGTCATGTTTAATCAATCAAAGCATTTCAATCTTCTGTTTATTCAGCTACAGACATATGAAGTGTTATCTTCTTCTGCGGCAGGGCATAGTTGGAGTTTCTGCATAAGAGCGCCCTCTGGCTTTCAGATGGAAAAGCATTTACTACTGATCACAGAGCCGTACAGCTCTGACAAAGCTGCGCATGAAATAATTGCAGCCTTTGCCAAATCGCGTGCGGTTTAATCACTATAAATCGTGCAGCCCTAACTCTCATTAGAGTATTAGTAGACTTTCTGCTTAATATCTGCTAACTCTTTATTTTGATGCTCCCCCCAACAAACATTTTACTGACTATAAGTAACTTTGCAAGTACATGTCAACTTATTCTAACCCTATCCCTACCAGTCTACTAATACTCTACTAACACTCTAAAAAGAGTTAGTAGACAAGTAGGTGCAACGTTACTTAAGCCGCGTTTCCACCGAAATTACCCGGAACAATTTGTCCCAGGAACTTTTTACCCCCCAGACCTATTGCTAGCTGCGTTTCCATAGCGGTCTAAAGTACCGTGAAGATAGTCCGGTGACGTAGGACTGCGGGCAACGTTCTAGTTCCTGCTGGATTTCGTCCTCCACATATAAGCTTAATAAAGCCTGAACCTCATCATCAGTCCATTGGTCGTATTTTTTAAACTCCACTGTTGATTCGAATAGCAAACAACTCTTACTGCAAGCACTGCAACAGACAAAACGATGGTTGAAATAAAATGCTGCGTGGAGTCAACCAATCAGCATGTTCAGCACGCAAGTCCCACCCCCGAAAGTTCCGGAACTTTAAAAAAGTACTACCTAGCGAGCAGGTACTTTCAGAGGGGGAATTTTTTACCCAGAACTTCATTTAGACCCTGGTCCCTGTGGGTCGAAACACACAGAGTACCACCCCAAAGTTCCTAGTTCCTGGGTAAAGTTCCTGCGGTGGAAACGCGGCTTTATAGTCAACAGAATGTGTTAAAGGGACCATCAAAATAAAGATGGTCTAGCAAATAGTTTTTAGCAAAAAGCCAAAACTATTCAGAATATTTGAGGACCCTTATAGCAACACCTTAGCAACCACCCACCGCAACAGTCTAGCAACCACCCAGAATCCCTTAGCAACCACACAGCAACACCTGGCAAATTCATACCAATTGAACAGTTGAGAACCCATAACAACACCCTGGAAACCACCAAAAACCTCTAGACAGACAGACAGCCTCTCCTTAGCAACCCCACAGAAATCTGTTTAAAACATTTAGAACACACTAACAACCTCACACAGTTGCAATGCGCTTAAAACATTCATAACCAAAGAAAGTACATAGCAATGCACTAGTAACCACCAACAACATCCTGGCAAATTCATACAAATGCACAAATACACAAAAAATAAATAAATAAATAATAATAATAAAAAAATGCACGCACACACACACACACACACACACACACACACACACAAAACACAAAAAACAACAACACAAAAAACACAAAAACACTTTTTAATCCACAACACCTCATAGCTATTCAGTGGCAACAACCCACACCACCCTAGAAAGTTGGCAGCAACTTTTTAAGCACTACTTGCATTTTCCTCAGAAAATAAATCTGGTTCCGAGTTATGTCTGACTCAAGCATCTGTCTCTGCCATCTCGCCTGCTCAGGTTCATTTGGGGATGCTTCCCCACTCTTCAGTCAGCCGTCTGCCTGTGCTAGGACTGGAGAACTTTTACCACATGGTGATTGTAAAAATTTAAACAGCTCTCCAGGGCCCGGGTCATTTCCTCTGTCCTCGCAGTATGTGCACAGCGGTTTGCTATTCCACGGCTTTTAGAAAAGCTCCACCGTATCCACCAGCTCTCCCTCAGGAGAAAGAATACAATGAATCAGGCCTTGCAGGGAAGCAGAAATTAGATGGTGGGTAGCGCTATGTGTATGTGTGTGTGTTTTGATGTGGCGATAAACATGAGAAACATCTTACAGTGGTGCTAAGAGATTACATACATTAACCACAGTTTTACACAACGCAGACACATGGCCATAAGGAAGATGTTTGCATGTGTACATTTGCTAATGAGATGTGATACGTTTTCATGTCCATTTCCATATAAAAAAGAAATCTAAACTATTAAACAGTAGTTTATATATATACTGTTTAATAGTTTAGATTTCTGAAAGAAGTCTCTTATACTCACCAAGGCTGCATTTATTTGATCAAAAAATACAGTAAACAGCAGTATTGTGAAATATGATTACAATTTAAAATAACTTTTCTATTTTGATGTATCAAAATGTAATTTATTCCTGTAATGACAATCAGCATCATTACTCCAGTCTTAAGTGTCACATGACATTCAGAAATCATTCGAATATTCAAGTTGACAGCTGTCAATTGCTAACTGAGCTAATGGCTAACTAGCCATTGTAATTAGGTCATAAATAACAGTTTAAGTGCCTGAGCTTGACCAGAGCATAATTCTGGTATATATGTAGCCTAAAACAAGATTTATTTTTTATTTTCTCCCCACAGGAATGAGCCTGCTAATTTCCTTTGGCCATGTAACTTGAGTGTTGCTCCATCAAAGCTGATACTCAGCTGGTCTTTGATGGAGTGTTTCCCTGCCTTCACCTCTCCACACCATCTGATTCTCACCTGCAGTGCACTGAGCCGTGAGTGATGGAGAGGAACTCTCAGCATCACATCCGCAGGGACGTCCCGACACCCTTGCTAGCTCTACACAGCTACCAGCCATCAGCAGATGGCCATGCCACCTGCCATACTCCATCAACAAAAGGTCCAATTATCCCATAAGCTCCTGCACTCACCTTGATATCCCACAATCCCTCTTTCCCACACCTGTCCACTCACATTACAGCCCTCGCTAGTCATCATACGGGAGTTTATCTCCTCAGAATGCGGGTGCAAGAACACGTGGTTGCTTTGATGGCCGCTTTGATGGCAAACTGTTTTGATGAAATTTTGTGTCATACTCTGCAAAACATAATTAGGTGATCTAAAACAATCCCATAAAAATATATATAATTTTGCCATCATACGAGCTGTTTTGCCCATAGATGCTATTTGAGTGATAATAGAATAAATATTCTATTTACACTAAGTGACAATAGCAGCATTTTCTTAGCGATATGCTATTTACACTAGGTGAAAATAGCGATAGATTATATTTACACCATGTAAAAGTATCAGTTCTTTGCAATAAGAGTAAATAGTAATTATATGCTATCTATACGTTATATTGGCAGATACTATTTGCACCTCAGTATTTTTGTACATTAACAGAATGCAATAATATCATAGAGTGTAAATGATTATATTTATTAAAATTGTTAAATGGATGCTGCCTTATTGGGAGAATAAAAACCCTCCTCTACACCTTCCCCTAACCCTACCCAATAAATACTTTTAATATTATTAAACACTCGTTTGCAGTTTATTTCCACTTTTAGAACATTATTTTAATTTTTATTAAAAATAAATGTGACCTTTGCAAAAGGTGTATACGAACCTGTGTCGATTGCATTAAAAGCCAGGTTTGGGAGCCTTACTCACTACTGCTGCGCCACTGAAGACGTTTAATTTTGTGCGTCTTTTAGCGTAAACAGCGTTTGCCAACAAGGAACGCTATTCGCACTTAGTGTAAATAAACACTCCGTTTTTTTTTTGTTTGTTTGTTTTGTTTTTTCATATTTTTCGATCTAATGGACAAAATAAGCTCGCACAATTTACATATGAACGCGCCCGGAGACAACGGAAAAACATGGAGAGCATCAGCTTTTGTGTCTGTTCTGACAGTCGCAAGACCACGCCGAATGTGGTGAGTGCGTGTTAGAAATCAGGAATGGTGAGAGAACATTGTGCTTGGTATGTTTTTCATCTTCAAACCAAACTTGGGTCTTCAGCTGCCAAAGTTTAAATCCCATCTGGCTAGCACACATTCTGCAAGGGGTTCACAAACTTTCAAGCGGCACTGTATATATATTTGTGACTCACACACCAATATATTGAGAGGAAGTTGGCCGATATAGCAATATAATTACTATGGCAATATAAATATTTAAATACTAATTTCAATTTTTCAATTTCAAATTTCACCAAAACAAAAACAAATAAATGTTTTGTTATCCATTTAAATGATTTTTATTTTTTAGAACTGACACCGAGAGCAACTTTAACCTCAGTTAATTGGCTAAGCAGGCTGGTTATTGGCCAATACTGATAATCTCAAAATAACCAATGTTAACCAATGACCATGTTGCTTGATATATTGGTATGTCACTACATGTTACTTATTTGATGACTTATTTAACCCTATAAAGCCTACTGTACTATTGTAACGATCCCGGTGTTGTGCTTGTATTGTATGGACTTTTATGTTGAAGTGTTTTTATGTTCCTCTTGTTTCTGTGTTCATTCCTGTGTCCTGTTCCTGTGGCCATGTTCGTAGTTTTCCCCGTTACACAAATACGATACAAATACGATACAAAACAAGCAAAACACCGGGATCGTGAAAATTATATTTTGATGTGCAATTTTTTTAAGGCCTCTACTTCTTGTTTGTTTGTTTTTTTCTCTTTCCTGGCTATGAAACTAAGCATTCCTCTATCAAAGATTTTTTTTTTTTTTTTTTGGATACAATAGGCTATATCATGCTTTACACAGTTAATATCTGCGTTCGAATTACACAGTATAAAGTCTAGTAACACGCACATTTGCTCAAATTCAGGAAACATCATCTCTTATTCTGCCAAACGCAGAAGTAACACTAATTATATGGTATAAATGCCACATTGTAAATGCGGAGAGAGAAGGCATGTGGTAATGGAACCTGGTTTTGAAGAAGAATGAAAGAAGTCATTAGCGGATAATGATTTTAATTACACTCTCTTTGTCAGCTACGGCATGCGCGCGAGGCAGCGCTTGACAAGAGGTTCCCCCTCCGCATAATTACAGTGTGATTGACATCCTAAATAAACAGGGTCTGAATGACACTGACGGCGCGCAGTTGCCAGGAGCAACAGGTTGATCGAGGAACTGGAAAATACGTGTTTGTGATTAAAGGCTAACGGTGCGCAAGAAGCTCCATTTTTATTAGACTTCATAATTTTAGTAGGTATTAGGTGCATTTAGGTATTAGAACAGACTGTGAAGTACAAAAGCTACAGGTATGAAGTTACAGATGTACATGGATTTTTTACAAATGTCTCGCTGCCCAGAGGACAATATCATTGCTCAGAAGTTGCTCTATCATAGTTTAGAAGACGTCATCAAGTTTTCAATGATTCATTTATGCTCCAGATTTTCTCCTAAGCTTATTTAGGACAAAAAAGCAAAAAGATTAGATCACATAATATAATCTTGATAAGAAATCTTTCTCTCATACACAGATCTCTAACTTTTCACTCTTAAAAATAAAGGTTATTCATTGGCATTGATGGTTCCATTAAGAACCATTAAAATCTAGACAACAAGAAAGTTATATTTGTATTATTTGACATATTTTTGCAGTTTTGCATAATATTCTGAGTTTACATTTCACTATATTCATTTTGAGGAATACTGAATCTGTTTTTTGTGCAAGTGAGATGAGAAAATGCATGCTCACATTTAGTCTAGAATTACAATAAGCATTAAAGCTGCAAGCAGCGATGAAAGGGCCCTCGCACCTGTGCCACTGCCACCCGGTGGCTTTAGGAAAACAGAGCATGGTGGACAATATGCATTTAAGTATATAAATATAGGAGGACTACGTCAGTCATTTGTATTTGCCAGACTTCCTGCTACCAGCTGGTGGCGCTATGACTATAACTAAATGTTGGCGTCTAGATGTCTTCAGGCCAGGGCACTTATCCAACATGTGAAGTTTGAGGCAGATTGGACATTATATGCTTGAGTTACAACAACTTCCGGTTTCATGACGATAATAGCATGCTTTAACACTCAGCTAAGTGTTGCTAGCATGTTTTAGAATGTTTGTTGCATGTTTAGCACTCAGTTGCATATTTTAGTATGTTGCTAGTAGTGCATCACTGTGTTAAACACGCCACTTCCTGTTGCCAGTGGGTGGCGCTATTACTATAACTGAATATTGTCATGTAGATGTGTTCAGGGCAGGACTATTATCAAACGTGAAGTTTTGGGCAGATTGGACATTGTATGTCTGAGTTACAACAACTTCCTGTTTCGTGGCATTTATCACATACATTATCACTTAGCCAAGTGTTGCATGATTTAACGTGTTTCTAGCATGTTTGGTACTTAATGGCATATTTAAATGTGTTTCAGGGAGTGAATTATAGTGTAAAGCATGCCATTTCCTGCTGCCAACTGGTGGCGCTATGACTAACTGAATATTTGCATGTAGATGTTTTCAGGCCAGGACTTTTCTCAAACATGTGAAGTTTGGGGCAGATCGGACATTGTATGCCTGACTTACAACAGTTTCCTGTTTCATGGCGAAACATCAGACTTTGTCAGGCCGCCACGGACACACTGTTCAACAAAAACTCAAGATCTTTGCAATTTAACATCGCTAAGGCCTTAAGATTAGACTGACCAAATATGTTGTTGTTCTGGTTAAATCTCAATGAGGAGTTAATCACAGTGTAAAACATGTCACTTCCTTTTGCCCGCAGGTGGTGCTATGACTGTAACTGAATATTGGCAGGTAGATGACTTTAGGCCAGGACTCTAATAAAACGTGAAGTTTGGGGCAGATCAGACATTGTATGCCTGACTTACAACAACTTCCTGTTTCATGGCGAAACATCGAAATTTGTCAGGCCGCCATGGACACGCCCTTCAGCGAAAACTCAAGATCTTCACAATTTAACGTCGCAAAGGCCTTCAGATTAGACTGACCAAATATGATGTTGTTCTGATTAAAACTCTAGGAGGAATTCGTTAAAGTACAACATCTGGCAAAAACTGCAAAAAATTTGCAGATAAAATTCAAAATATCTAACTTCCTGTTGGGTTTTCAGATTTTGCACCCAGGGACTTTTTTGTAGGTATTGTAGGCTGTTACATGTGTCTACCGAATTTCATACTTGTACATGAAGTGTAGCAAGAAGGGCGCTTAATTGAAATTTTATAGGTGGCACTATCAAGCCATTTTGCCACACGTAATTCTGAAACCCATATCAGATGGAAATTTTCACTACTTCTGATGCATGTGCAAAGTTTCTTGAGTTTTCAAGCACGTTTAGGCCCTCAAAAATGTGATTTATTTCGGAGAAGAATAATAATTGACTGAGCAATTACAATAGGGTCCTCACATCATCGGTGCTCAGGCCCTAATAATGTTTACACAGCGCACACAATGCCTCTGCACTTACTCCTGATTTCTCTCAAAATGGGAACAGAAGAGCTGTCAGTCAATAAATAATGTTTTATTAACAAAGTTCGGGAGGAGCACTTTCAAATGATCTACCCAATCAATACAATTGGAGGCATATATATATATAATATATATATATATATATATATATATATATATATAGATAGCCGACTCACCTTCGTTCCTCGACAGTCTTTTCTGCATCCCTCCTCCACCCCGACTCCTCATTCTCGGCTAGTACTCTGGGTTCGGGCCACATTCTGAGCTCGGAGCCCTCTCCTCGGACAGCACGCCAAATACACATACTCTTTTACTCTATCTAATTATTTCTAAGTGTGAACTCGTAAAATGGGAAAACAAAGTAACTTGCGTTACTTATTTGAAAAAGTAACTCAGATATTTTGTTGTAAATTTAAAAGTAATGTATTACTTTACTAGTTACTTGAAAAAAGTAATCTGATTAAGTAACTCGTGTTACTTGTAATGCGTTACCCCCAACACTGAGTGAGGTATACTGGCAAATCCAAGCACCAACTAAAACGTTATTGAGATACTCAAGAGGAGATGCATGTGAGATTACTGGGTGTCTTACTGATGCTATAGCAAATGTCTCCATTATTAAAATTAAATATTAAAGAGATGATTTAACTTCAGGGTCTCCTTTTCTCTCTTCCTTTTCATGTGGAATTTAACAGGTTAGTTAAGGCAACCTGTTAGTTCACAGCAGCAACCAGATTTTTGGAAGTTTATGTAACATCAGGGTCCATTTCACCGATGACAAACACATCTGCTGATGGGAGCCACCAGGGACGCCGGACCAGACAGTGGCTCCGGCCCTTCTGTTCATAAAAGCCCGCCGTCACTGCAAACTGATTTAGACACAAAGACACGTGGCCTGAAAAGACCTGCATTTAAATTAGGGATTAAAAACAACTGTAATGATTTCTAAATCCACTGGCTATGAGAAAAGAATTTAATCCGGTATTATGATGGGAAATTTTGGAAACATTTTCACAGATCACAGGAGCCATGCAGGAATATACATTTCAAACATCTTCTGTGTAATTATAAAAACATTTATTTATATGTATTTTAAAATCCTTCATGGAAAGGCCATTTCAATAAAGGCTGATTTTTAATCAAACAGAAGATCATATTCAGGTTGACAAGTGCTTAAATTAATTCCTTTTTTTTTTTTTTTTTCACCACTCATTATTACACACAAGATAGAAATGAAAAAACCCTGTTTGACAATTCAAAGAGGTACTACCTGTATTAGAATTTCCTGATATTCATAAAGATATGAGGACAAAATTGGCCATGACAATGAGCATTGATTCATTCTGCCTTGCTGTTTCAAGGCAGCAATTATTTAAGACCACACACAGATTCCCATACTCTTATATTTAATTTGATCTTTGCATTTAATCAGGCTGCTGATAGAAGCATTTAGTAGCTTTCTCAGTAATCATTAACAATTTATTGAGACTGAGACTAAAAGGGTCTTCTTATATCACAAGTAACTTAAAGCAAAGGTTCAGTGAATTAGGATGTTTCCATCTCATTATTCTAAGAAAAGTAATTTCCATCATTACATATGTAAGCAATAAGGTACTCGAGGCTAGTGCTGTATCATGAATCCGCTTCGCGTCGTGCCTAACAACGCCCCTTAGCCATGACTTATTCACGATACAGCACTAGCCTCAAGTACCTTATTGCTTTTATAAAACGGTTACCACACAATACAAATATTAAAGCAAAAATTATGTATCAATGCAACTTTCATGAAGTAAAATCACTAAAAGCCTTCCTTCCGCCGGAAAAAATAGTCCCTGACCGTGAACAGCAACAGAGGTTACATTATTACGCCATTAGATGGCGGCAAAGACTGTCTTTATGAGTGTGTCAGTCAGTAGCGAAGACTTTTATATTGAAAAGACTGAATTGTAGTGAACACGGAACAAGATGCAACTGACAAATGCTTTGACTAGCGCTGTCAGTCACAGGAAAACATATTGCAAGATAGGACAAGACATTGCAGCGGACATTTAAACAGATTTTTTATTATGAACATAGGACTGACCTGAAGGAAAATGCTAAATCTGAATGCAGGTAATAAACTCGCTCACTCGATTTCTTTCTCACAATACTCTTCTACATAATACAGTAAGCTTCAATGAACAATATCAATTGAGAACAAACAGTTTACGTTGCTAAGAGTGGTTGCTAAGGGTGTTGTGTAGTGATACACAGAACCGTTGGGTAAAGCGGTCATAGCCGTGTTTTATCGTGAATACAACACAGCTATTGACCAATCAGAATCAAGAACAGGAACTAACCGTTTTATAAATGAGCAATATCACACGAGTAGCCATGTGATATGGCTGTATATCAGCACGGCTGTGATTCGGCCGTAGTTAATCACAGCGTGCTGATATACAGCCATACTGCACGGCTACGAGTGTGATATTGCATTTATACAACAGTTTGACGGCACGAGTGTGTAAATAAATAAGAAACAACAACGGATTGTAATATATATATATATATATATATATATATATTATATATGACAGTTTAACAGTTGAGCCCAAGCCTCCGTTACTAATTCTAAAATGTCACTTTAGAACTAGTAACGAAGGAATGTTGAAACAGCGTTTTAAAATGAAAACTATCCTCATCTACACTGGCGTTTCCACAGCGTTTCAGAAACAATCTCCGTCTACACTACATGACCGAAAACACATCACATGACCGATCATGCACACTGGGCATGCGCGTACAAGTGTAAACAGGAAGTTGGTTGTTCATTCTGAAATTGGTTACTATGGTTACTAGTCACAGACCGGCAGGTACAACAACAACATTGAGCATAATAATGGCGAGGAAAAGCAAGGAGGTATTCGTGTGGACAGATGAGGAGGTGGAGTTGTTACTCAAAGTAACAAATGATTACACGGTGGCCATGGCAAACGAAAATGTCGCCTGGGAGTCGTGTCAAAACAAATACGGTGACATACTCGACAGATTTAGTGAGCACTATCCACCACCGGAGGAAGCCATGGCAGCTGGAAAGGATTATCTGCTCAAAAAGGAGGAGATCACCAAAGGTATGTAGGTCTTATCGTTGCTATAATGTTTTGACTTTAAAAAGTTGAAAAAATGCTGGCTAATATCAGTAACATTAAATGTAGACAGAAAACATTTTCTTATGCAGTCAATCCTGCGTAATCACTAACATTAACCGTAATCACCATTAAATCACCACCACCATAATCACCACAATTTGCCATTAAACTTACTGGCAAACACACTTTTACCTAAAAAAAAAAAATAAAAAAAATATATACATTAAATTACCACTATAACCAGTAGAGGGTGGCAGAGGAGCACTTATTGACTTAGCCATTTCCACTCATTAATATATGGAAAAGTCACAGTCTAATGAAAAACAAATACTTTTCTTTAAATTGTGACTGAATTACACAGAAAGCAAGTAAAGAGCACCCCTTTTGTAATAACTGAAGGTGTCACTTCAGTGTGATGTACAGAAGAAAAATAGTACATAGAATATTTAAATTTTCCCTATAAAAATTAGGTTTTTGCACATTACTGTTGTTATTAAAAGTTACATTTATCTGCATCTCAATTCAAACTCAGTGCTTTACTGTCAAATTTCCAATAAACAAACATGTAATATTATTAGTACAGTAACTGCAGTTATTAATGCAAAAATATACTTTTATGATTAAATTAATTTTATGATTAAAAATCCATCCAGTGCTACCAAATTAGGTGCTGGCGCCACCATCTGTAGAACTTAGTGGCACCGGTACTACTGTTCTCAAGTGTTAGACTAGAGCCCTGTATATATATATATATATATATATATATATTATATATAATATGTATGATGTGTGTGTGTCTATGTGCTTCATATAACTGTTTTTTTGTGTGTGTGTGTGTGTGTGTGTGTGTTCACAGGTCATGTTACCACCAAACTAAAGGCCAATCCGTTATCGGCAACCAGTTGACTCTGTTCGGAAAAGTGGCCACGGATGTGTGGTCTTGCTGTTCTTTGAACTTTGCGAGTCTATTTGGGGAGGATCTCTGGCCACACTCTTATTGTCTGAGGGCATAGAGACCAGTGACATAGGACCAGAGGCGCCTGTCTCGGAACAGACAGGTGCAGAGTTGTCCATTTCCAGTGAAGAAAGTGTCGAAGATGTTTCTGTGTCTGCAGATATGGGAAATCGACGGCAAAAACTCAATGCTACCCTGACTAATCACAGAAGAGAGAAGCTAAAGAGGAAACTCTCCTCTGATGCTACTGCACAGGAGGGCCTAGAGATTAAAAGGCGGTTTCTGCAACAACTTGAAACATCTGGCAATGAGTTTGTTCAGACAATGGGCCGGTGGTCATCCACAATGGACCATCTGAACTCAAACATTGAAATGCTGGTGCAGCATATTATGGATTCAGGGAACCGTGGTTACATGCCTCCACCGTCACCACACACCTCAGTAAACAGTATTCCTTTGCACACACACCCACAAGAAGACCACTTGGGGAGTACAATCCACCTGCACATAGCCAGCTCAGCACCTCACCTTCACTGTACAGACATTTGTAGCCTAAAGAACAAAAGAACATTTGTAATGTTGGTTCTCTTTGTGTTGCGCTACTGTATTTATATATATACTTATATTTATATCAGCACAATAAAATAGCTCCAGGTGTGATCTGTTTGTGCAGTCATATTTAATGTATATTTATACAATTGATGTCTTTTGTGTATTTTTTGTTTGTATT
Source organism: Mylopharyngodon piceus (assembly GCA_039654765.1). Lineage (NCBI taxonomy): Eukaryota > Metazoa > Chordata > Actinopteri > Cypriniformes > Xenocyprididae > Mylopharyngodon > Mylopharyngodon piceus. Next base: position 16,344,141 of record CM077458.1, on the reverse strand, counting down.
TGTGTTGTGATGCTTAATGTATGTTTACAATTTTGATATTTACCTTGATATAAAACAGTGTTTATTACTTTAATCATTCTACTTTCCTTGTCATGCTTTTTTTCTTTATAAATATGGACAACCAAGGTTAACGTACGCTAGCGTGCATTTAATCAAACTCAATGCAAATTGAAATAAGTGAATTTATTTGTACCATTAGAACACTGGCACATTGCAGTAAAAACATAAATGATATATCATGGTAAAAACAGATGCATAGGTCACATAAGTAGTCATGCACTCGTTATACATAAAACAAGGAATATGCTATTTTAATGTAGGCTGGTCTAAATCTATGCTGCTCTAAATGCAGGCTGCTCAAATGGCTTATGGGTCAAGAATCTTGTCAACACGAGTCTCACTCGTTTCCCCTCTGATTCGTTGTCCGCTCTCTCAACTACTCTGGGGGGTGGCTGAAAGTCCCTTTCGTACTGGAGAGCAGCATTTATGCATTGTTCCATTATAGGTTCGTGGAGCGCTTCACAATAGTTGTGAAGAACAAAGCAAGCATAAATAACAAAAGGAAGGTCCTTCATGTTTATGTCCATGGCCCTCCTCAGAGCCGCAAACCATGCCTTCAAACGTCCAAATGCGCACTCGATCACCATATGTGCCTTACAAAGTGATAGTCCGTAGTATTGCTCCTGTGGGGTAACTCCACCATTGGGGTATTCTTTCATGAGATATGGCATCAGGGGATAAGCTGGATCACCCAGAAGAAATACGGGGACAGCATCCTCATCTTCCAGCAGTTGTTTAGGGCAGGAGGGAATAGTCCCATGTTTTAGGTGCCGACCTAAAAGATGGGACTATTCCCTCCTGCCCTAAACAGTTGTGAATTGGCAAATATGCGCGCATCGTGTACACTGCCCGACCATTTAACAGCAACATCCATGAAACAGTACTTGTGGTCACACAACGCTTGTACGTTCAAAGAACATTTACCCTTCCTCTTAATAAAGTCTGTGGAATTAGACAAAGGTTGTTTTTTTTTGTTTTTAAAAAAAAAAAAAAAAAAAAAATTAATTAATTTAAAAAACGGCATGTTATTTATATAAAATATTATTTATTGAACAATAATATTTAAATTAACAACAATAGCCATTATAACAGTAGCCTATAATAAGTGAAACAGGAAATAAACACAAGCAAACAGTTCAGTCAAACGTACAAAAGCAGCGCTAGTTAGTACAGGATTTAATTTCAATGTAAATATAAAGTTATGAAACTTAATATAGCCATTAATCCAAATCTATTAGGTCTGGAACAAGTAATAAATTAATAAGACCAAAGACTGCCCGTTTGATACCCAAAACGAATACCTTCTGTTTAAACACTATCTACATAAGAGATAGCGCCAAATTCCCGAAGGACTGGCCGAGATGAAGCTGTTCTCTGTGTGTACATGGGCGCTGAACGATCGCTGACAGCCTAGAGCTCACATCTCCAAAAGCGTCTAAGCAAATTTTCAAATAGGCGCTATGTTTACATATAAATCGCATATCTGAGGTCTAAACAACTATATTCTCGCCTAAAAAACTCTTACGGTAGGTGTCCACTGGCGCGGAGCAGAGCGAGCGTTTTCAACTCATTCCTATGGAAGTCGAGCTTTACGCTCGCGCGGTGCATTGTGGGATTGACAGCGGACCGGAGAAAGCCTTGAGAGCGGCCGAGAGCGTCAAAAAGGTTGGGCAGTTCTCGACTTCATGCAAATAGCAAGCGGAAAACGCAGGCGGCAGCCAATCTCTGTGAGGTTCAGGTGGTGACGTCTGTCTTGAGCGTTTAAAAATATGCAGACGTGTTGGAGTTTATGCTGATTTAGTGCGTAAATCATATTGTTTACACAGTGGACGTTTTGCAGTTGTTATATATATGTTAAATATTGCCGTTTGGATGCTTTCATTGTGATTATACTGGCTGGGTTTATAAAAATTTACAAAATTGACAGGATATCTTTACTTGGGACATTTGGAAACAAAGCTTGCCTATTTCCAAATGTAATCGTGTGCATCTCTGATGATTATATTGTCCGTGCTTTGAAAAAAAAAAAAAAAAAAACCACATATTAAACACACTCGCTACAGACACACCCCAAAGCGGAGGCGTTATAGCGTTGCCAGCGGCACTGAGCGGAGTTTTCCCGCTGTATTGGACACCCACCGTTAGGCCGTGTGTCCACCAAAGCGTTTTTTCCAGCGGCTAGCGTACTTTTCCAATTGTTTTCAATGGGAGCGCCGCGTTTTTTAAATGCCAGGAGCGTAATGGGGCTTTCACACAGGACGCGGTATGCGCTGCGCTCGCCGCTGGGTTCAGCGCAGCCCTTTAGATACAAAGCGATTTGCGCTACGCTGGCCAGAGCACGTAGGCGGAGTTTTCCAAACTTGTAGCGGGACGTCTAGATTGTTGTTCTACCTTTCGGTCAGCAGCAAAGTATATGTCCCGTGCTAAGAAGCGAGCGATAGCACTAGCCCTGCTTGTAAGAAGAAGAAAGAGAGCTGCTCTATCATGTCTCCATGACACAGCTTTTCTCCCGTTGTCTCTATACGACCAGCAAACTTGTATAGCTCTGGAAATTCCAACACAGACAATAGCTGTTCATCCATTTTGCTTTCCGATTGTTTGGATGCCCAGTTGCTATTGGTCGCGCGGGTAATCGTCACAGAGCGCAGCGGCAAAACTATTTTGAACTTTGACCGCGGCGTGCGCGCAAGCTGCGCTCCGCTGCGTGTGTGCTTTGGTCGACGCAGCAACAAACCGTCCTCGCGCGGCGCAAGCCATTGAAATAAATGGGTCTCATAGCGCAGCGCATACCGCGTCCTTTGTGAAAGGGCCTTGACGAGGCGCTGAGCGTCTTTTTAATACTCAAGCGCTGAGAGCTCGGCGTTTTTTACTGGTCGCCTCGAGTTGAAGAATGTTCAACTTTGAGAAAAACGCAGCGTATAATCCATAATGTTGTGTTAATCGTGTTTAAGATTTGAAAATATTATTCAAAAGCATTTCTTCTCATTTTACAAGTATACACACAATTATACCATTTCTGATCTTCAACATTGTTGGGCAGGGATTCCCAAACGTTTTTCTCAGCCAAACTCTGTTGACCTATTTACTTGAAGTCCCCCTGAGCTTAATAAAGTTAATATTTCAATAATTCAACAACACACTTTCACTGTTCTCTGATGTTGGTTAATGGTGACGTGCATGTAAACAAATTAAATGTCATCTTTTTTAGTGTTTTATTTGGATTGTTTTTACACTTGTATGCTTTTCATCAACTCTAACAAAGCAAAATTAAGTGAAGGTCTGGTGTCTGAGATTATTAAAACAGGGCACTCAATGAGAACAGCTTCCATGTAAGTCCAGATCACACACTACCAGAGCTACCAGTGACTTCAGCACTCCCATCCAGTCTGAAACAGACAGTAGCTTTACATGATGATGACATGCATCACAAAAGCAAAATGAAGCTTTTGAAAAATAATAGAAAATAATATTCTTGAAGTAACTGCTGGCCTATATAAGAAAGACTGGGCCATAAGAACAATGCTTTAAAGGTTTATGCACTATAAAGTACAAATTGCAATGTTTATGATGACTGCAATGTTAATAAAACATTTTCCTCAGGTATGTAGTTTATGCAGAAACACTGGCTATATACGAAATAAACAAGAAATTAAGGATGACAAGAAATTAAGGATAGGGCACAAGTAATAAACTGTACTATCCTAGATTAGAATAGGTTATTCGCTCATTGTTTGCTCTGCTGTGTCCTTACCTAAATCCGCATGTCTGTAATCAATCAGGCAAAACAGCACAGACGATTTATCATATTACACAAGTTTTGAAAATGTCAGCTGCAGCTGTTGCAGTTAATGCTTAACATTGAAAGTTCATTACCGTTTCGAAATAATCTATTAAACGAGTTACGATTTCAGCACTAATATTTTCAGTTCCATTCGTCTGCGCGTTGTCTCGAGGCCACGCCCACAACATGGGGAAATATCATGAATATTCACGTATACTCTACCCACTGGAACAGTTTTTCGCAGGAACTGAATATTACACAACACCGGCCAACTGTCACAATATTCTTGCTGTACAACAACATCAACAAGCAGAGAACTGAACAAAATGGATGAGAATTGAATATTGCTGGTCTCCGAACATACATAGTAAGTATTCCACATTGTGTCGACATTTTTAGTCTGAAACAAATTACCTGCAAAATCAGTTATAAGTAACAGTGCCGCGGATATTCCGTATCATAGCAACAAAGCGTCTCAACTGAAAAAAAAAAAACCGCTGCGCAGCTGAAGCGCTCTCAAGCGCTCACAGATAGGCGTTTTCAGCTGGCTAAAAACGCTTTTGTGGACACACGGCCTTAAAACAACATTCTGTAACAGTAGTATCTATAAAAATATGGTGGGTTTGCTCATCCACCATGACACTCGCTGTGAGAATGCTGACAGCGGAGTGATTCAAACGGTGAAACGGTTACCGTGCGATACTGGAAGAATATCGCATAGCTGGAAAAATCTCAGCCAATCAGATTCGAGAACCAGAAAGAACTGTTGTATAAATATATATCCACCTTATTCCTGACTAGCCTACTGCGTTTCGAATTATGGGTTCCACTTCCGGTTTGGGGAACTTCCATTTAAAAAGACTGAAACGAATCGTTTCAAATCATAAGGTTGCCCTACAAATAAAGCTTATCCGTCAGTTTGACTGAATGAGCTGTCAATTTTTCTTTCATGTTTTATTTTCAGACATCATGAGAATAACGTAACGCTTGGTATTTTAACGTAAGGTTATAACGAATATGGCAAGAGCTCTTTTCAGTCGCTGCTTTCTATCCTTGTGATTATTTTCTTTTGTCCCTTTGCATACCGCTGTAATAGTATGAAAAAGGACAACATAGGGCCTATATTGTACATTTGTGGTCTGTTCTCCCGATATAATTTACGATATATCCAATTAATAATTCACTGGAATGCACGAAGAATCTCTTGTTTTTCTCCTCAAAGCCTCACGTCTCTTTCCAGGTTTGTTTTCACAGGTAAGTACAATTTATTATCTGTAAAAATGATGGAAATCACTTTGAAATAGTATCACGCAATTCTGAAGTTCATGAACATTTTTTATTAAGGCAATGTAGGCTATATTACATAATACAGATATATATCACTATAGTTATATTTAACCCGTCCGTTATTGCTGCGGAAAGAATCACGCTTTTTCATGGCCTGTTGAAAGTACCTTGTGCTTTTACACTTTTAAATGTCCTTTTAATGTTCGTTGGTTGAAGGGTGAGTAGAATAATGTCATCTCATTGTACCCAGTTTAAAAATAAAACGGATTATTGCGTTCATAGAGCGAGCCTTTCACTGACTGTTTACAGCTTAACGGAAGTTACACCCATAATTCGCGCAAAGCGTCATGGGGCGTAGGAATAAGGTGGATACAGTTTTATATTGTATCATTTTGATTCACTTACACTATTGCAATACTTCATGGGGTGTGTAGTTAATAAAGGACTGTCTTGCACCTGTCTGTTTCAAATCAAAGTTTATAAGTTGTAATTCATCTCAGGTCTGGTTGGCTTGATTCAAAGCTCAGAACTCCCTATGGAGAAAAATCCCTATGGAGAAAATAAATGGGAAAAACACTACAGGAACCAAGGCCACTGAAAAAGTGGGTGCTCACTGTAGAGCTTTGCTTGTTTCAAGAGAGATGAAATGCTCTCTTAACAATGGAAGCTGCTGCCTAAATGCAATAATCTTTTTTAAAACCCAATTTATAACGCAACAATAATGTATTAAATGATGCTTTTAACCTATATTAACGGTGAGCAGAGGGAAATGTTTTTGGAAAAGAGCATGGAAATCTATTTGTGTAATTATAGAGGAACAAAAACAGTGGTTTGTACTGATGTTAGGCTTTCAAAATAATCACAGAGAGAGCGGTCCACCACTCTTCCGTCTGGCTGGGAAGTGCATGACACCTGACCGAATTGACATGGAGAGGCTGTTCTTAATGGATTTCCTGATGAGCTGTTTTTGCTGGAATTAAAATACCCAATCTCCCACGTTTGAGGCCTCAAGTCATTCACAGAATGAGTATGAATACAAATTCATTCAGCCTTCACTCCAGTACAGGTGTACCTGAAGGTGACAGCTGATTTTAGCATCTATCTTGAAACAACTCAATTAAGCATACTGTGATTTCTGACATTGTCTGGATTCGGTCGGAAATTAACTTCACACGGACAAAAAGTGTTAATGCGGAGCTGAATCTGTGTGGGTTATATGCATTCATGATTTTTTTTTTTTTCCTTTCTGTCAGGTAAATGACAAACGTTTCTCATTTCCAATGGCAGGGTGACCCACTTTTTATTTTAACTGCGAAATGTAGCTGCAAAAATTGAGACCATATCGCATCAACTTGCAGCAAATCTGTCATTTCCATCTCTATTATGCCCTAAAGCACCCCATACAAAAAAAAATATTTTACAATGTCAAATAAATCTTTTCCCCTGTATGTTTCCTATAGTATACACACACTGTTTATCCTGAATCATTGCATCTATTTATTGTGGTAGGATTTATTAACACATCTTCTGCCAGTCTGTTATTCTTTAGAGGGTTTGTGCATATATATATATATATAGCAGTGATATAATCAAGAATCCACCAAGTGTTAACTGACTGAACACAGCAGCGACACATTAGTTTCCTTGATATAAAAAACATGGCACTCCACACTGTCTGCTGCCTCATAGGCCCATGATGCTGCCTCTGTGATGACTTTTACGAGGGGCTTTTATGCCTTCAAGTCCAGAGCGCCTCTTTCACAGATAGGCAGTCAAGTTGCCCTGAGTGAAATGACCCTTGAGTCAGACATATTAAACCCCAGACTTCTCACCGATCAGCCAAACCCACTCTTCTATCCGGTAAATATTGTACATATTCCATCAGATCCTTCATAAACCGCGAGAGCATGTGTCACCCACAGGCTTCAATATCCTAATCAGTATTTCTCTAAGAGCCAGAGATTTCAAGATAGACTTTGGTATCACAAAAATAGGCAATTTGCACAGGAAACATGGATTATCTTATGCATCGGTACACAAATTGAACCCTTCCACATTAAAAAGTCATTGGATTAGAAACAGTCATAAACTTATTGGATTTCTCATTTAAAGACCACAACTTTTCCATTATGTGAAATATGCATTTTATGCATTTCTTACAATAACCGTAAAAAAGTAAAAAAAAAAATCATACATTACTTTTTGCCCTAATGTGTGTACTGTGTACTATTCTTGCTTTTTTTAATCAATTTTTAAATTCAACTTCTTTTAAACATCTTATTTATATTTATGATATAGTTAAAAACTACTTTTATATGTTTTTTTTTTTTTTCCTAAGACTTTTTGCTTATGTAAACACTTTGAGTTGTATAAAATATGCATGAACAATTCTTTGTTAAACTTGCCTTGTGTTTGGGTTATGTCTCAGCACTAAATTAAAATAGGTCACCTGGACTTCCTCAGCTTTTGTACTAGTTCACATTTTCCACAGACAATAATTTAGACTCATTCATCAGGAAAACGTTTTACAGTACAATGGAAGTGTTACATGCAAGCTTGCAGCACAATGTGCACAATTTGCAATTATCAGTTGCAAGTATAACCACAACACTTTAGCATTACATCTAAAACCAAGGAGAAAGCTATCGGCTAGCATTCCTATTCATCTTAATGGCACTTGCTTAGTTGGTCCAAAAAAAAAAAAAAAATTCACTTATCAACCCTGTCTGAGCAAAGTTACATCCAATCTCTCAACTAATGTCATGACCACCTAAAAAAGTGAACCCAGCTTAATTTAGCTTACTGTCAGCACAAAAAATGATGAACAAGAAATTACTTTGGTAACACATAACCAGAAGTTGTAAAAAAGACAATTTAGGCTTTACAGGTTTGCTAAACAATTTATGTAGGTGCTTTAACCAAAACCACCCTCTGACCCGCTTTCCCACTAGACTTCCATTGTAAGTTTAATATGACTGAGGGACAAGTAGAAATGATGTTCTATGGTATATATATATATATAAAAAACAGCATGACGCATGTGTACCAGAATCCTTGAACACACGGTCTGTTTTTCTTTGGATGTTTACCTTAATGTGAAAGAACAGACCTTCAAAAAATGATACTTCACTGCCGAGTTGTGACCCTGTCATGAACTGCCACAAACTTTCACATCTCATCCTATTCAATTAGTACAACGCTGCCTGAAGAGATGTCTTTGAGAAATGTTCTTCAGTTCTCAAGTGGCTCTGCTGTGATCTTAAATTAAAAACCTATTCACTCGCCTCACAGACGTGGATTCACTTATAACTCCAGGCATTAGTTCTACTTGTTCTCTCGTGCTTCACCCATTATGCCGAAAATGTTCGAATTTACAGCCATTCATTTGCGTCTGTCGAGGGCCTGCGTTGCAGTTTCTTTCATCCGAAATTTGCCTATCAACCCCAATAACAACTTATTATAAGCCATTGTGTGTTCTCAATCTGACCAATTTACATTTACCTGCCTTTGCAAACATCTCTTATTTGTGTTTTTCTGTCTTAACGCGTCTGTAATTAGTTAACACCGCTTCAGGTAATTACACTGAACAGAAAACACTCGGAATCAGCTTTTTGCATGTCAGATTTCATCTTTCTTTTTACGGAAAATCTCAAATGTGGCGATAGATGGATGGATGGATGGATATACTCAGCATTCAAATGTAGTGATTCAAACATAATAAATATAAATGTAATATTAAAAAATGTATATTATTTAACAATGTTAACAATTTAGTGTGCATAATTATAAAAAATAATGCTATAAAAATAAAATCATGCTCAGTGCTGAAATAATGTAGGGACTTGTTAAAGATATTATATTATTAAAGATATAGTATAAAAAAGGATTCCTGAATATTTGGCACTCTCTTTCTTCTCATATACTACAATAATTTCAAGTAAAATCAATATTTTAAGTCAGTTTATTTATTTATTTGCTAAGTAGCCGTGTAATCTGCTTCATGTTTGGTTCCCGATCGCCCTGTCTGGGTTTATTTTGGAATAATAGCTGGCTGACTCAACCTTATCCCTTATGTATATCTCGCAAAGCAGAGTGAATTATTTAAGTGACTTGTTTGCTTTTGTAGTCTCAGCGTATTAACTTTTGGAAAACGCAGTAGGATTTGTTGAGAATACAGGATGCCTAGTTTGGGAGAAGGGCGTCAGAGCTTTCCGCACATGCCAGGAAGAAAGCAGAAGCAATGTGGGCCAGTCATTGGCTCTTGCCATGTTTAATAAATGACTTGGCAAAGTCTTTGATGGGCCATGCCATCCAAAAGGCAAGCTTGGCAGTGGTGTGATTACGAAATTGCCTTTACCCACTGCAGAGAGCGGCAGGCCAACTTGTGGTTCACCCTTTGCTTGCAGAGACATGCATACAGAGAAAGACCATGTACCTGAGTGCTGCTCTCATAGGAAATGAATTCAGAGTGCACTTAACCTTGTTAAGATAGCATTTCACAGTAAGAGTATCTGAGTTTATGCTCATTCCACCTTGAATGATAGCAAATGCGATGTTGAAAAGCAAAACTTCAGAATCAGAGCTCGTAAAAAAACGAGCGTTTAACTTGAATGACTATAAGCCTTAGAGCTCACTATGAATGATATTGAAACCAAGAATCATGTTTCAGTTCCCACACTCCCACACCTAAGAGCTGCTTTTGACATTGTGGATCATGTGGAAACTGTTTAATCACCTTGAGAACAAGATCTCTTTCTAGAGCATGTTCAGACTGATTTAGCACTTATATATACACCGGAGAATATTGTCCTAGTTTTTATGTAAATTACTGAAAAGCACAATACTGTCGTAAAACACCCATCCATCCATCCATCCATCCATTTAACAGACACTTCCTACACAATTCATCCTATAAGGAGACAAATTTCTTAAATTGTTTAGAGGACTACAGGCTAAGAGAAGGAAATAAGAAATACAGTAGCATAAGTATAGAGATATATCAGAGCAGACTCGATGTCAGTAAATCAGAAAACTCAGTAACTTTAAGACAGCATGAAATGACATTCACAAGGCTTTTTTTCTATGTAAAATTACTTTACAGCAACATTGACTCCAATGAGTTGGGGCAGGATCTGTTTGACCAACTGCAGACAAGGGGAGTGTGAAATTAACTTATTATAGGCTATATTTCTGAATTAATCAGAAAGATCAGCAGTGGAATATAATGTAGGGTGTGACTTGATTAGATCCTGAAAAGTTAGATTATTCCACAGCTGCGTGGTATTGGATATGTCAGCAAAAAAGAAAAGTAATTTCAGAGCTGAAAACATACTACATTTTGATGAAATATGATCAAAACAAACATATTTTTCTTTAGAATAATGCACACTGATGAAGCGTGCCCAATACTGCCTAAGACATTTATATGCACACAAGAAAGTATTTTCATGCATGAAATCAATCTCACATTGTCTTGAAAGAATGTGCAAACTTTATGACACTGTCTATTTTTCTAACATGTTCATTTGTACTTTTCCAAACCTCCAGATTTATTGAAGATTGTATCATGTATTTATGTTTGTATAGCCTCATTCTAATAAAGATGAGGATTTTTATTCGATGTGCCTAGGCTTCCGGTCTTTAATGCACTGCAGTGTAACTCTGCCCCATGTACCGGAAAGATTATTCACGCGTAACAATTCAATTTATTGGGAGGGGGGTGAGGGTGGGGGACTGAAATAGATTGAGATTCGTTTTGTTATCCTCTCACTCGGGCCATCAGGTGAGGAGGGGAACAGGACTTGGTCATCTCCCCAGAAATCAATCAGTGTAAGCGGGTACAGATCCCTCTCCCTGCTCTGCCTCACGGGCCATCTGAACAAATCAATTTCCTCTCATTCATTTCTGTGGCCTCCTCCAGGGGCATCTGCCTGTCAGAAAATCTGCATCTTTCACCTGACAGATTATCATTGAGAAAAAAGATGTGTGGAAATGAGAAAAAAACTCAAACTCTTGGTTAGAAACTGTGTGTTGCCAGGGAAACCACTCAGGATATGGGGGAAAATCTCCCAAAGACTCCCTTGATGTGAGAAGATCGAGATTGAAATAAAAAAAAAGTTTCAATTACCATGACATCAAAATTGGAGTTAGTCTACGTCTGCTTGTTTAGATGCCATCTGCTAGTGAACTTTTAAGAAATAAAAGAATGCCATCAAAAAATAACAGGTAATTTGATATATGACTATCGTGATTTTGCAAATCTTACACCGAAACATATATGGTTTGCATCAATGGTGGTAAAACAATCGCACATGCTAAAAAATTAAGGATTTAAGCTACTGAACTGCATATTTGTAAATGTATATGTGTGTGTATTTCTCTTTTTAGCAAAGCAAGTGTTTCTCAGCAGGAAGCTAAAATCAGTGGCAAGAGAAAGAGAAATAAGCAGTGGGTATTCATTACTGCCGGACTGAGTCCTCAGCAACTGATCGATCTGCTAAATGAGAAAGTTCAGAAGTGAACTCTAAAAGACTTTCAGGGTGAACGATCGGATTCTTCTTACAAGTTTTACAGCTTGAAAGAGAGAGAGAGAGAGAGCAATGTCACACATAGACATACTACTATACTGTATATATATGTCTATGTGTGAGTATATATACAGTATCTCACAGAAGTGAGTACACCCCTCACATTTTTGTAAATATTTTATTATATCTTTTCATGTGACAACACTTAAGAAATGACACTTTGCTACAATGCAAAATAGTGAGTGTACAGCTTGTATAAGTGTAAATTTGCTGTCCCCTCAAAATAACTCAACACACAGCCATTAATGTCTAAACCGCTGGCCACAAAAGTGAGTACACCCCTAAGTGAAAATGTCCAAATTGGGCCCAATTAGCCATTTTCTCTCCCCGGTGTCATGTGACTCGTTAGTGTTACAAGGTCTCAGGTGTGAATGGGGAGCAGGTGTGTTAAATTTGGTGTTATCGCTCTCACTCTCTCATACTGGTCACTGGAAGTTCAACATGGCACCTCATGGCAAAGACCTCTCTGAGGATCTGAAAAAAAGAATTGTTGCTCTACATAAAGATGGCGTAGGCTATAAGAAGATTGCCAAGACCCTGAAACTGAGCTGCAGCACGGTGGCCAAGACCATACAGCGGTTTAACAGGACAGGTTTCACTCAGAACTGGCCTCGCCATGGTCGACCAAAGAAGTTGAGTGCACGTGCTCAGCGTCATATCCAGAGGTTGTGTTTGGGAAATAGACGTATGAGTGCTGCCAGTATTGCTGCAGAGGTTGAAAGGGTGGGGGGTCAGCCTGTCAGTGCTCAGACCATACGCCGCACACTGCATCAAATTGGTCTGCATGGCTGTCGTCCCAGAAGGAAGCCTCTTCTAAAGATGATGCACAAGAAAGCCTGCAAACAGTTTGGTTCAGATGGTGTCAAGCGTGTGTGGCGGCAACCAGGTGAGGAGTACAAAGACAAGTGTGTCTTGCCTACAGTCAAGCATGGTGGTGGGAGTGTCATGGTCTGGGGCTGCATGAGTGCTGCCGGCACTGGGGAGCTACAGTTCATTGAGCAGAGCAGAGCAAGATCCCCTCCCTTCAGAGACTGGGCCGCAGGGCAGTATTCCAACATGATAACGACCCCAAACACACCTCCAAGATGACCACTGCCTTGCTAAAGAAGCTGAGGGTACCTAAACCCTATTGAGCATCTGTGGGGCATCCTCAAATGGAAGGTGGAGGAGCGCAAGGTCTCTAACATCCACCAGCTCCGTGATGTCGTCATGGAGGAGTGGAAGAGGACTCCGGTGGCAACCTGTAAAGCTCTGGTGAACTCCATGCCCAAGAGGGTTAAGGCAGTGCTGGAAAATAATGGTGGCCACACAAAATATTGACACTTTGGGCCCAATTTGGACATTTTCACTTAGGGGTGTACTCACTTTTGTGGCCAGCGGTTTAGACATTAATGGCTGTGTGTTGAGTTATTTTGAGGGGACAGCAAATTTACACTGTTATACAAGCTGTACACTCACTACTTTACATTGTAGCAAAGTGTCATTTTTTCAGTGTTGTCACATGAAAAGATATAATAAAATATTTACAAAAATGTGAGGGGTGTACTCACTTCTGTGAGATACTGTATACAGTATATATAAAATCACAATAGTACTGTATTTTTGATCAGTTAGATGCAGCCTTGGTGAGCATATTGTATTTTTTTCTTTCAAAAACAATAATAAAAGAAACCGACTCCAAACTTTCGAACATAGTGTATTATGTGCAATTGTTTTGCCCTAATCAGCCTCCGCTTGATATGTGATTGCTGTTTCCGTGATTAACATTTTAACATCACAGTGATCAATATTTGCAGCTTGAGTTCGTCCTCTGTCTGACCCAAGTGAATTCACTTTACATGCAGGCCATTAAACGAGCTTCAATTATTACAGTAAATATTTGAAAGACCTTGAATTCACCATATGCTTCAATAAAAGACACGGAGCAACCTGAGAGCTTTAGACTTTCAGGCATGTAATCCCATGAAAAATAACAACAGACCTTCAGTCCACAGAACACATACCTTCTGATAGCGTGCGTTCATCAATATGTCGAGTAATTGCTCGAGCGACCTTTACTGATAAGAAACTGTGGCTCCCCAAATCTCTATCGCTCCCTGTCAGGATCTCTTTTAGTATTCCTTCCCCTCTATACATTCAATTTATCTCTGTCATTTTCTCAGTCTCCCTCTGGCTTCTCTTGCAATCACATACAAAACAAAGCTGGACTTGAGCAGATAGACGAGGCCCGACTGTAAGAACTCTAGATAGCAACTTGACTGTGACTATAAACATCAACACTGGCCTGAAAAAGTACATGATAAACACAAAGCCAAACACACAGGCTGTAAATATACAAGGGTAAACAATACAACAAGGCATTTGTGAAAGGGCATTAGTTAGTAGACAGGATGTGATGCATACTGCATTCAGTCATGACTTGTTGCCTTCTTACCTCCATATATACGAGGGAAGCATTTTTCAGTATTCAAACTGGAGATTCAATGAATAAAATCCATGAAAGATGATCTCACAAGACATGGTGATACTTCAAAATAAAAAGCAAACTAGATTTCAAAATAAAAGACATGAACCTGAAACTTTAAACCTGAAAAGACCTTTACACAAAATAATTACAGTGCAATATGGATATTTTGGCTGATTACAGCCAAAATAAAGCTGCAAGGCTGTTCTCAGCAGGGTACATGAGCGCTGAGCTTGGCTACTTGATGTATTTCCTGTATTTGGCCCAAGTGTTCAAGTGGGCATGAAGACCACAGGTGTGTGTAGAACTTTTGATTACCTGATGGGACACACATATAGTACTGTAAAAATGCAAGTGTTACAGAGCTTTATTTTGATTTTTTAATACTTTGCATTTTAAAATAAACTTCTAAATGTCTGTTCATTAGTCCTTAGATAACATGACACAATTTAGTAATCGTGGTGCTTCCAATTAAGTGATAAAAAGCAGTTGCAGATGTTGTACAAAATACACATTCTCATCTTTGCACCAATAATATGTGCAACACTTTATTTGTTACTACCAAATTATATACAGTGGAATGTTTTTGTAAAGCTCTGGTAAGCACGCACGAAAATGAAGATTATAGACAGTCTTTATTACATTCCAAAATACACAGGAACTCAAGAGTGACGGAGGCAGAGCCGAAAGCAATGGAGACCCAGGTGAAGCTGAAAGGCTGATGGACCAGGATGACATCCACGGCCTGGAAGCCCAAGGTGGAGACTTTGGCTCGCTGGACCGAGGCAGAGACGGGGGCTCGGCATACCGGGGGATGACGGAGGAAGTGAGGATGACGGGGAGGAAGTGAGGATGAAGCTGGAGGGATGGAGGACCACGGTGGAGCTGAAGGGGTGGAGGGTTGAGGCGCAGCCGGAGACCTGGAAGGCTCCTCTTCCTCTGCTTCATAGGCGGTGTAGGAGTACCCACCCCAAATATTCCACCAAAGTCCTTCGCTCAAGTAGGAGGAGACGCACAGCTGGTAAGTCCATTCCTTTTAATTCTTATTTTTAGTCAGTTCTTCTGTAACGCTGTGGTAAGCACACATAAAGACAAAGATTCAAGTAGACAGTCCTTATTATATTCCAAAAAACACAGGAACTCACGCAGGGATTAACACTAACCACATTAAATCATAAATGAGAACCGATAACGGACTGAACATAACAAGTAGTATATATACAAGCCAAACATAATGCGAGACGGGTGCAAATCATAAGTAACCAAGGAAACAAAACAGAATATCAAAGAAAGAGTCCATAATATGACAGTTCTGTCAGGATTGTCAAAAATGACTGGCAGTTAGCATACAGTTTGGATTGGCGGTATGGTTCTGTTCTGGGCAAAAAGAGCAGCGATAATCCCCCTTAGGGTAAACAGAACAGAACTAAAATATTGCAATATCATTAATTTTCTTAATGACAATAATTAATGTAACAATATAATTGAAGAAATGAGTTTGATCAAGAGAAATATCAGAAGGGCAAGTCCTGACTGGACAAAGGAGAAGCTGGGGATGGAGGAGGGTAATTAGCTCCTGAGCAACGATAGTTTTATCAGCTGCTGATAAAACTGAATGAACCATATATATACGAATGCGTCGTATTCCTATAGGTCAATGTGAATCAGCTGAGTGTCAGCTGATGCAATCTTGACTAACGTGACCTACCAGAACTAACGCTACACTTGATTTTTCCTTGACATCTTGCCATCAGTTCCTGAACATGATGCATGATTAGATATACTTAGTCTCGAACACCACTCTGGAGCATTATTCAAGATAATGGGTTTAGTGTGCGTTAAGGGCACTAAGCTTTAGTGTTTTTAAGACCCGGGACAGTCTTGTGCACTTCCTGTTGCATGCACGTGCTCTCAAGTGGCATTAGAATTATTAAAATATATATATATTTTAAAAAATTATAATGATGCAATCAATGATAGTATATTATCTCCAGTGTATAAATGTGTGTGTGCATTAGGGAGTTGCCAGTGTGTTCTTGTGCAGTCCAGAGAAGTTTTTAGTAGTGTCTTCACTCTTCAGTAGATGACAAGATGAGATTGCTCACTGTGTCCTCTCGATAGTCCATCAGGCTTAGTCCTGATTGAATCTGGGCCCCTCGGGCCCCTCATGCGACCAGAACCCTGATTACACACGTTCTGCTTATGGACTCACATTCTTCTTTAAAACTCTTGGATCCTGATGATGCTGTTAAGATTTTACGCATCTCACTACTGTGAACAACTACAGTTTAGCAAGGATTTGTAAAGTCTCATCATTTATAGATTTTTTTTTTTTTTCTGGCTATGGCATAAAAGATGAGGCTGATTTGGCTGCAGCTGTCATTTATTTGTATTATTTGTTCTGTTAAGGCAAGACACTTTAGGTGAACAATTTAAAAACTAATACCATACATACCATACTTTCCCCAGTTGAAATAATAATGTAAAATAATATATATATATATATATATATATTCTCATTTTGTTGACATGTTAGAATTAAATGTTTTTACAGAGGGGATTTTGGATCTTTTTTTATCACTCCATAAATCACAAAATTTTGTCAATAAACAGAAAAAAATAAATACTTTTCCACCATATTTTTTTAGGAATATTATGTTATATAAATCAGGTGACTGTTACACTGTAAACCCGGATAAGTTCTACTAACTCAAAAAAATTTGAGGCAACTGATTGCCTCTATTTTTGTAAATTTGCAAACTTAAATATCATCAGTAAGCATAGCTAGTTTTTTTGACTAACTGTAAATTACAAATAAACATTAATTTAATTCAAAATATATATTTAGTGTTTTGTTCATCATAATTTAATGCAACTCAAAGTTTTAAGTACACTATAAACCCTAATAAGTTGGCAAAACTCAAAAAATATTTTGTGTTAACTTAAAGGGGACCTATTATGCAAAATTCACTTTTGCATGGTGTTTGGACATAAATGTGTGTTGGCAGTGTGTGTACACAACCACCCTATAATGATAAAAATCCAACCACTCCTTTTTTTTTAATCCCCATGAATCATAAGCAGCGTCTCAGAACAAGCCGTTTCCAGATCCCTGGCAGTGTGACGTCACAAAAGCCACAGGCCCCGCCCACGAATGTTGACAGACACTGCCGTTTTAACATAGAACCGCCCTGAGCGAGTTCACAGCAAGTTCACAGTCCGCCATCGCTGCACTGACGAGAACATCTCCCAAGCGTTTTAGGTGTTATGTAGCTGGGTGGATTAATCCACATAGCTCTCTCCATTTACTCCCTAAATCTGAGCCGCTGAAGACGAGGTGGATTCATTTTGTTTTTGAAGAAAATGCTCCCTCAACTCTACCGAAATTTGTTTATGTCTGCGCGAATCACTTCACACTGGACTGCTTTGTGAAGAATGTCAATACAAAAGGACAATACAAAACATACAGTCTCCAGAGTGATACTGGATACGGCAGTAATGAAGGTGAGAGCACTTTATTACAGTTCATCGGAGTTGATTTACGGATGTAAAGTTTACCAGTTTATTAAGCACCACCCGAAAAGGCATAATGTATATATTTGTTTACTGTTAGTTGTAACGAGTGTTTCTGTGTACTTCGCTGTGTATCTTGATGATAATGCAAGGGAGAGAGAGAGAGAGAGAGTTTATGGATAATATTTTAATGCACACTTGCACTGTTTTATTAAGCTCTTAAAGTGATTTTCTAGAGTGAAGACAGACGCTTCATATTTTGTGTGAAGTACAATAAACGTCATAAAACTCATCGGTAAACTGGCTTGTACTAATATAGTGGATAAAAACAAGAAGACAATATTAGTTAGAACAGGTATAGTTTAGTTCAGTTACGGTTATATCTCCATGCAGCATATATTCGCAGTTTCTGACATTATAGTGCGTCCTGACTGAATCCTGACAGGGGAGAACGAGCTCTTGAAGCTCTGCCCTCTTAGGCCGAGCGCAGCAGCTCATTTGCATTTAAAGGGGACACACTGAAACGGCGCGTTTTTGCTCAACCCCAAAAAAGTGGCAATTTTAACATGCTATAAAAAATTATCTGTGGGGTATTTTGAGCTAAAACTTCACATACACACTCTGGGGACATCATAGACTTATTTTACATCTTGTAAATAGGGGCATAATAGGTCCCCTTTAAATCTCTGATAGATGTTGAATGAACTCAAAAATAATAGTTAAACTTTTTGGCACATTTTGAGTAAAAGGTACTTTCCATTATAAGTTAGTTATACTGTTTGGGTTTACAGTGTATATGAACAAACACTTATGTGAAAACCTTCAGAATATACAGGTGCTGGTCATATAATTAGAATATCATCAAAAAGTTGATTTATTTCACTAATTCCATTCAAAAAGTGAAACTTGTATATTATATTCATTCTTTACACACAGACTGATATATTTCAAATGTTTATTTCTTTTAATTTTGATGATTATAACTGACAACTAAGGAAAATCCCAAATTCAGTATCTCAGAAAATTAGAATATTGTGAAAAGGTTCAATATTGAAGACACCTGGTGCCACACTCTAATCAGCTAATTAACTCAAAACACCTGCAAAGGCCTTTAAATGGTCTCTCAGTCTAGTTCTGTAGGCTACACAATCATGGGGAAGACTGCTGACTTGACAGTTGTCCAAAAGACAACCATTGACACCTTGCACAAGGAGGGCAAGACACAAAAGGCCATTGCAAAAGAGGCTGACTGTTCACAGAGCTCTGTGTCCAAGCACATTAATAGAGAGGCGAAGGGAAGGAAAAGATGTGGTAGAAAAAAGTGTACAAGCAATAGGGATAACTGCACCCTGGAGAGGATTGTGAAACAAAACCCATTCAAAAATGTGGGGGAGATTCACAAAGAGTGGACTGCAGCTGGAGTCAGTGCTTCAAGAACCACTACGCACAGACGTATGCAAGACATGGGTTTCAGCTGTCGCATTCCTTGTGTCAAACCACTCTTGAACAACAGACAGCGTCAGAAGCGTCTCGCCTGGGCTAAAGACAAAAAGGACTGGACTGCTGCTGAGTGGTCCAAAGTTATGTTCTCTGATGAAAGTAAATTTTGCATTTCCTTTGGAAATCAGGGTCCCAGAGTCTGGAGGAAGAGAGGAGAGGCACACAATCCACGTTGCTTGAGGTCCAGTGTAAAGTTTCCACAGTCAGTGATGGTTTGGGGTGCCATGTCATCTGCTGGTGTTGGTCCACTGTGTTTTCTGAGGTCCAAGGTCAACGCAGCCGTATACCAGGAAGTTTTAGAGCACTTCATGCTTCCTGCTGCTGACCAACTTTATGGAGATACAGATTTCATTTTCCAATAGGACTTGGCACCTGTACACAGTGCCAAAACTACCAGTACCTGGTTCAAGGACCATGGTATCCCTGTTCTTAATTGGCCAGCAAACTCGCCTGACCTTAACCCCATAGAAAATCTATGGGGTATTGTGAAGAGGAAGATGCGATATGCCAGACCCAACAATGCAGAAGAGCTGAAGGCCACTATCAGAGCAACCTGGGCTCTTATAACACCTGAGCAGTGCCACAGACTGATCGACTCAATGCCACGCTGCATTGCTGCAGTAATTCAGGCAAAAGGAGCCCCAACTAAGTATTGAGTGCTGTACATGCTCATACTTTTCATGTTGATACTTTTCAGTTGGCCAAGATTTCTAAAAATCCTTTCTTTGTATTGGTCTTAAGTAATATTCTAATTTTCTGAGATACTGAATTTGGGATTTTCCTTAGTTGTCAGTTATAATCATCAAAATTAAAAGAAATAAACATTTGAAATATATCAGTCTGTGTGTAATGAATGAATATAATATACAAGTTTCACTTTTTGAATGGAATTAGTGAAATAAATCAACTTTTTGATGATATTCTAATTATATGACCAGCACCTGTAGATGGAAAGTTTGGTGAATGTAGGTGAAGTAGAGATTTCTGAATCAGTGTATGATTAAAAAAAAACAAAACAAAAAAAACCTCATTCTTCAAAGGTAATGTGATTTAAATCTACAGATGAACAGATAAAGTGTGTTAAAATTACACTTAAATATGTATTTTGTGTTTTCTTTCCACTTTTCTGAAAGAAGCAAGTTACGGAAACAAAACAGCCCAAAATCTTGTAATAGACCTCTGCCTGAAAAACAATGGTATTACTGCACAGTAAGTTTCTATTTATTCAATTATTTTGTGTTGCAAATGTTAATGTTTTTTTGTTTTTTTTTCAATTGCACATAATCGATAATGTTTTCATTATCGATCCTTGCTGTCATTTCCAAGTGCTCAGGTTTTTACGCCCATCCCTGCATCCCTTCCACAGCCCAGTGTTCACCTATACAGTGCTATTGTAATGTTGTTTGTGAACACACTGCACGTCTTTATGGGCAGTTGGCTGCTGGTGTCAGACTCTGTGTCTCTGTGGTCAGGTGAAGAGAGCTGATTCAGCATCAATCCGCCTGCAGACTCCTGAACGTCAGCACTCAGCTCATCCCTGCCCTGCTGAGAGCCTCACTCACATCCTAACACATCACACACACTCTCTCTCTCCCTCTCACTCTCGGGAGTGTAATCAATCCTGTACCATCTCTCTGCTTGAATCAGAGCGGCTCAGTCTGAGAGGATGTGCTCATGACTGGGAGGAACAGGAAGAGAGAATACATTTTAGTGTCTCTCAAGTGTTTTTCATTTACTGTGCCTTATTGGCATGAGTCATGACAAAACGGTACATTTGTTTAGCCAGTGCAGTGCACATGAACTGAAAGAACAGTAGTGCAGATAGAGTAAACATTGGGCTTATTGGACAAAGTTGAAAAGAGCCAACACCAAAGTCTCTATGATATTAGGGTGCCTAACTATGGCTCAGATCTCACCTTCAAAAATAGCCTATACCCTATATCCTTAAAATCTAGGATTTTATGGCCCGACAGAATAAAATAAAATAAAATAAAATAAAATAAAATAAAATCCATCAAAGGCCATTCGAAAGTAGCTGCATATGCTGAATACATATAGGCCTATTTCATTATATTATCTTAAAAGTTTGCATTGATGTTGGACATTTTTTTTTTTTTTTTTTTTTTTACAGATGGTTCATGAAAAAAATAATAGTGATAGTCTGTCTCTCTCTCCATTCAAAGTGCTGTATCTGCATTACCGCTGATGGTATGATAGTGTTGATGGCATGACTTTATTGGCATCTCTCATTCTCGCTCTCCATCTTTGGCTTTTAGACTGCTGGCTAAATTAATTGCATTAATGCACTGGTCAGGCTGTATGTAGTGCTGAGTCTGAGGCACAGGTACCAATCTCAGTAGAATCAATTTCCAGCTGTCAGGCAGCCAGCTGTAGAGAGCAGATGGGCCCTGATGCAAGTCCCTCCAACTTCCTGTTCACCAGGCTTTGTGCACAAATCTAAATACCCTCATGGATGTCTGCTGCCCCAATCTGTGCCCACAGTAGACAGGTGGGCAGAGGCATAAGCTGGCTAACATTAAGAAACAACAACAAGATAACGAAAAAAGTGACAAGAGGAAGCTTTATTTATTTTATTTTTTTATTGTGCTGCACCTGTGTATGCAATGTGGAATATGCATAAAGCATCTCAAGTAAGGCATTGATGTTGTCCATATGTCCAAATAAGTTATTTAAAGCCTTTCTTAACACCCTGGGAAACAAAAACAACGGCAGTTTCCGTGTCCTGCTGGTGCATTATGGAGTGTGCATCTGTTTTGTCAGTTATAGTGGTGTCATGTTTTATTTCCTCCCTCTATGGGCTGGACTCGGGCTGGGAATGATGTACAGTTGCAAGTTTAAGTCATGAACTGTAAAAAAAAAAAGAAAAAAAAAAAGGACCAAAAATATTAAGATGTATCCAATATGTCATAACTGCATTGACAGGTGTGCTGCCTGTCTCTGATTGAGAATATTTCTTCATATCTATTGTTACTATATCTTTATATCTATTGTTCGCAGTTTCAATAGAGTTTAAAGGGTTAATGAAAATCTCATTTACTCACTCAATGTTGTTGCAAACCTGTAAGACTTTTGTTTGTCTTCAAAATGCACATAAAGATATTTTAAATGAAATCTGAGAGATTTCTGTCCTTCCAATGAGAATCCACACAACTACCACTTTGTTGCTTCAACAAGTTCATAAAGAGATTGTAAAACTAATCATATGAATCAAGTGGTTTAGTGCAAATTGAGACATGATCACTTCATATGATAAACAGGTTGAATTCAGTCAGTCAGTCAGTCAGTCAGTCAGTCAGTCACCTTTATTTAAATAACGCTTTTTACAATGCAGATTGTGTCAAAGCAGCTTTACAGTGATAACTGGCAAATAATTTGGGTTGTACAGCAGCGCTAGAAGAAAATGGTGTCATTGTCCAGCTTAAGTAAATTCAATATTGATTCATTCCGTTGTAAAAATCAATAGTTATTAATTTAGTTAATTAATCTATACATCGGCTCTGGAGAAAACAGTGATGTCATCGTCCAGCTAAGCTCAGTTCGCATACAATGGTGTCAATGCAGGCAGATCAAAAACATTGTTGAATTTAGGCTTTTATCCACATAAAAAACATTGATCAGCAAACATAAACAGAATCTCAACCTTACTTGCGAGAACAAACCTCACTGGTTCTTGCGGAAGCTCAAATGTGCTGCGTAACACACGAGAACGAACCTCATTGGTTCTTGCGGAAGCTTAAATGTGCCGCATAACACACGAGAATGAACCTCATTGGTTCTCGCACGTCAAGCAAGCATGTTTGAATTTCCGTTTACCATAACTGATGTGTGCGTTGATTAATGTTTATATGTGAATAAAAACCTAAATTAAATCTGTTCATCCAATGTGATCTCATGAGAATACGTGTATTTTTACGTAAAGTGTGGTTCTACCACACGTACATTTACTTATGTTTTCATACACACAAAAACATACAATATTGACGTATTTATAGCACTAAAACGTAAAAATACTTGTGTATAAAAAGCAATAAAACGTAAATCATTTACGTATCCAAGTGTGTATGAATTCCCATGTATTAATATTAAAATCGTGGCATTAATGTTTTAAATCTGTTGTATTCAATTGTCATATCAATACATGTTTTTAGTCGAATTTATTGAATGCAGTTTACTCATCTACTTAATATGAAATAACATTTCTGTTTGTGACTTGTGCTGTAAACTCGTTTTGGAGGATTACATAATGTTAAACAAGACTACACTTTGAAACCTTAAAATGAATACAATTTCTGTAATTGTTTAACCATTTTGTAATATTTAGTTTGTTTGCTGTGCGACACAGAAGGCGTTTTCTCCTATGCAGCGACTGACAATACAACCATAAGATACACCAAAGCACAACATAAATTCACAAATCACATCAATTTTATTTGTTTGCTGTACTCCAAATCTTTAGAATCCATATGTTTGTAAGGAAGAGATCCAAATTTAGCCCTTTATCTGGTCATCTTTATCTTCATTCTCAGCAGTGACCTTCACAGTCACAGACAAAGACAAACAAATAGAAAATCAGAACAGTCTTTATTTAAATCCACAAACTAAAAAACTCAGGAAATCGCTGGAGAGAAACATAACAACCATTTAACTTAGATGAGAATGGAACCAGAACTGAACAAAACAGGGAGTATAAATACACAGACTAGATGAGATAATTAACTGAATAACAGGTAAATGGATTCATGAATCAAATACAGGAACAAACTGGAAACTAGTTCAAATGTCAGGGAACACAGGCAAACAGGAACAGAACTAAAACACAAAGAAACTAAGCCAAAACAGAACATATATGTGACACTACCATTCATACTACCATTTTTACTGTTCTGAAAGAAATCTCTTATGCTCCCCAAAACTGCATTTATATGAACAAAAATACAGTAAAAACAGTAATATTGTGAAATATTATTACAATTCAAATGACAAAAAACATTCTAATATGCTGATTTGCAGCTCAAGATTTTTAAAAAATTATTATCAATGTTAAAAACATTTGTACTGCTTAACATTTTTGTGAAAACCGTGATACATTTTTTTCAGGATCCAATTTTGTCAATATCGATTTCAAATGGACTCCAATGGAATGCACCAAGGCCATGTTTCTGACATGAGAGGTTTTGTTCCCTTATTTATTGAAACATCCTCATATATGTACAACAATCCAAAAAAGTCATAACCAATATGTTCTCCAAGCTCTTGCTGTTAAAGGTTAAATGCTTTTACATACCTACATCTTAGCCATGCTCTCCGGTTATGACTTGTATTCTGTAAATTATTTAAATCAGGTGTTGAGTGCTAAATACTTGAGAGGCCAGTCGGGCAATTAAGATTAATAATAGAGCAGGTAAATTAAATCAGAACAAGAGTAGCACATTTGGAGAGTGTGTAGTTATATTCCATAGCAGATTTGAAAAGCAGTTTCATGAATTTATAATGTCAGCCAGATGATATTTACTTCAAATGTCAGTCTAGCCAAGTGGTGTTTTCAATTGGACACATTAGCAGTGTTTCTGTGTGGGTGGAACCGCCTCTGACGGGCCTCTGAGGAATTAAAACTGGGAGTCTTTGATAGCAGGTCTGACCACTTGTTTATATGAGTTAGTCTCACAAGATCAAGTGGCCAAATTGGGTTCAGATAGCACAGTTTAAAGAGCTCAACGGTGAGCGCACACTTTTTCATTGGCATGGGTGTTGGAATTACATTACAGAAACTGTATAAAGCAGAGAAGGGCCACTCGTACATATATAAATAGGATAAAGCATAATGCTCAATGTGGGGACTGAATTCAGAGGCAATTGCATTAAGGTAACATTTGCAAACATTACATCTAGCTTCCACTAACCGCCAAAACCTCCAGTGGTTTCCATTTTAAGAGCATCTTCTCCAACCTCGCTTAAAGTTAGTGAGTACTGTACAAGGATCCACTATAAAATAATGAAATATTTGTGATTTATATGTTGCTTGCAAAACAATATTTAGTCAGAATACACTAATGCACTAAACTAATTTTGAATGGCTATCAATGCAGAAAAACTGAGCCATGCTAAGTAGGCAAACCATGTGCCCTTGATAGTGTAAATCTTCAATGTGAATTTGACATTTTGTACATTCAAACAAAATAAATACAATTAAAATAAATATTAAAAAATAAAAACTTAAAGAATTGACTTACAGCATCTGCAGAAGCATATTTTATCATTTAACAACCTCTGAGCTCTGGTTTATCTGTCTTGAAAGTTTATGTGTTAAATCAATATGCTAAAAATCAATTTTGCTTTGGAGATTTTGAATGGCATTTTTAATTCCAGAATGAACTATTGAGCTCTTTTGCTGATCTATATGAGGAACACAATCAGCGTAGTCAAGGCCACAGCTTTTGTTCATAAACTTCTGTTCATGCAACTAGAGCTGTGTACAGATTTTCAAACAGTGCGTTCTGTTATTACAGAGCCAGAAACAGATTTTGACCCACAAAGACTAATATATATTAAACAATATGTTTAAAGAGTCATGAAAGTCATGAAAAATATGCAAAGTCATACAAAGTGTAAAAACTGTTTTATTAGTTACAAATTTTGCATTATAAATCTAATCCCATCCTAAACAAAACCAGCATGCCCTGTCAATTTTAACAGTACCTTGAGATATTTTCTTCTTGCAATATTTATATCACATAAAATGACAAACCATGAATTCAAGTCAGACATTTCTGAATAATCACTGTGGCGAATTAAAAGGGCAAGCCAATTATGCAGGAGGTGTTTATTTCCAGCCTCCTTGAATATATGTGGCAGCTTTAGTGAACGATCTGGGCTGCTAACACAAAGGTTGTCTGTTTAATTCCAGTAAGGTGAGCCAGGAATTGCAAAGTTGTTGATATCACAATCATAGTGCCTTTGAGGAAGGTACTTAACCTCAGGTTGGTCCAGAGGGACGGGCCCTACAATTAGTGAACTGTACGCTGCTTCACATGAAAAGCATCTCTTAAATGACTAGTAACTAAGTAAGCCAATTCAAAATCCCTTATCTTTTAAACAACAATAAGGGATTTTGAATTGGCTTACTTAGTTACTAATTATTTAAGTGATGCTTTTTGTGACCCTGGACCACAGTCGCACAGGTATATTTAGCAATAGCCAACAATACATTGTATGGGTCAAAATTATCGATTTTTCTTTTATGCCAAAAATCATTAGGATATTAAGTAAAGATCATGTTCCATGAAGATATTTTGTAAATTTCCTACTGTAAATATATCAAAAATTTGTAATATGCTTTGCTAAGGACTTCATTTGGACAACTTTAAAGGCGATTTTCTCAATATTATCTTTTGGGGATGTGTATGTAAAATGTACAGCAAGGGCTGCTGTCCAATGTGGTTCATATTTGTTTAGGTCAATCAAACTTTATTTCTGAACTCCCAAAGTATACATACAATGTCAATTTAATATACTGTGTGAACCCAGTCGCAACGAAAGCTCCATTATCTGAATTTAATATGTGATTTAGCACTGAATCCACCAAAAAACTTCAGCATAATTTATGATAGACAGTGATTGGCCACAGCCTGGCATTTTTCGTCTCTCATTTGCATAAAATTGAGCCTTTCCCAACATTTTGACACTTTTATTTCTTGCTTAACTGTCAATTCCACAATCCCCCGCACAAGTCTGCTGCTCAAAACCTATAGACAGTGAACTGGAAAGCTTTGCTATATGTCTGAGGGCACAGTTAACATCTGTCTATTCTTTTCTTTGCAGTGACTTCACAAAAGCCACAGATAAAAAAGAAAGAGTGAGGTACTTTATTGATCTAATAAGGAGAAAAAAAAATAAAATAAAGAAATACAGTAGTTACTTTAGTTATAAAGATTTACTCACCCTCATGTCATTCCAAACCCATGTGATGTGGAACACCAAAGGAGAATGCTTTGTGGAATTTTTTTTAAAAAGAACGCAAATTCACTACTGTTTGGGGTCAACATTTGGGGTCAGTAGGATTTTTTTTTAAATGTATTTATTTTAAGAAATTAATACTTTTATTCATCAAGGATGTATTAAACATCACAAAAGTGAAAGTAATAACATTTTTAATATTACAAAAGATTTCTATTTCAAATAAATTCTGTTATTAATGTATCACGGTTTTCAAAAAAAATATTAAGCTACACAACTGTTTTCAACATTGATAATAATAAGAAATGTTTCTTAAAGCAGCAAATTGGCATATTAGAATGATTTCTGAAAGATCATGTGACACTGAAGACAGGAAAAATGATGCTGAAAATTCTCCAACAGTAAGCTTTTGTCTCAATTAGTTTCAATTGATGTATTACTTTTGTCTGTATGACAAAAAATGACGGAGTATTTTAAGTTGATTTTGCTGCTATGTGAAAAAAATCCAGCAAAACGCGCCGGCGCGTTTCCCGACCCCTGAGTGTTAAAAAAATATTCTTCAAATTTACAGCATGTGGGTTTGTAACATCATGAATAATTGTGAATAAATTATGACATTTTGGGGTGAACTATTCCGTTAATGGCATGGGCATTCAAATCTCACCCAATCCAGAAATCCTCTCATTTTCTTTGCACTCACAATGTCATGTGACCGTAAGATGACTTTATAATCACTAGCTAAGACAGAGCCCATCATGCTAACGAGGGTTCGGGGTCACTGAGGAAGGGACAAAAGGTTTCCGCTGCAAGTTCGTACTAGTATTTGCAGCATGGAAGGCAATTGTCCAAGACAAAAAAGGTTGGATTAGGGCACAGCAAAAATTATGTTGACAGGGAACTGCAAATTAGACAGAGTAGCCATGTCTAAAACGAATGACCCTGAGTTTATCAGCCAATTCCTGGAATTCTGGCTGGGGTGTAAATGAAAGTTAATGAAAGATAGAGAGTGTGTATCTAAAATTCAGTCGCAATAACTGGTCATTTTTTAAACAGGGATTGGCTGAAAAGGTTATTTAAAACCACAAAAGGTTTTTGTTTAAATATGACCACCTTAGTCCAGTGTCCTGGTGAAGAAATGAGTCATCATTAAAATGCAACCAAAAAAAGAGATGAACTCATTATTTCACTTTTCGCTGCTGTCTTAAAAATATCAGGGACTGACAAACCCCGGTGCGGTAATGTGGCAGATGGGAGGACAGAGGAGAGAGAAACAGCAGACAAGGTGGAGAGAAAGCAGCACCTGCCCTATGGAGAGTTTCAGCATTCCATTCATTCTCCGATGCAAACGAGGAAGCAGGATCGCTCGCCATGACCCCGTGAACACCAGCGGCGACTGGACCGACATCAGAACCGCCTGCGACAGTTGGCTAATGAGAAGCTAGAAAGGGTGCACACAAACAATGCAGAAGATAAACAATAATAGCACACACAAACAACGCAGATGAACGCTCAGAAAAATAATGAAACGGGCCACACTCACACCTGCTTGATCCTCCAGCATCTCTGAGAGCTAAAAAGGCCCCTCAGATTTTTCCAGCAGAACCGCAGTCAGGCATAACTGCTCAAGATGGGCTTTTGTAATACTGCCAAAAACAGCTCCCTTTAAACACAATGAAATCTAGAAGCAAAAACACAGCAAAAAGGGGGTATAAAACAGTCTACCACTAAAATTACAGCATATCATAGCAAAAACTAATGTTCAACAGGAAAAGCTTTGGAGTTAAACAGACATCGGTGAACAATGTGTGATACAAAAGACAACGATTTAAGAAAGGTATGAAAATAGGCTTTATTCATCCCTCTGATGGAAAAAAAACTGTTGAACAAGTCTTCAAAAAGTAGTTGTATGAAGTCAATAGAGAAAAAAAAAACTGTAGGCAGTTTGTAAAATGTATAATGTTAACATTTTAAAGTTTACATCATCACTAAAATGAAAATGTAGTGCATGTATGTTCACGTATCTTAGGAAGTTCAGAGTCTGGAGGTAGATCTGTACTGCAGCATGACATTTGTTTGTGTGTGAGTGATGAGCAGAGGGAAATGGGTGAGTATTAAACTGACCAAAAGGACACTTGGGGGTTAGAAAGTTTGTCATTTAAAATGGCTGTGGTGTCATATGATTTATTTGTCTGCTGTTTCATATTCTCTCCAATCACTTCCTGTCATCACAGGGGCTGGAGCATCAGTAATTCCAGACAGCACCAGTTTGTTCCTGTCCAAAAGGAAAAATTGGACAAATTCAGCCAATACATCAAGATTTAACCAAGAAAAAGTGTAGATAAGAACTTTCTGGAAAACTTCTGAGGGAAGACAAGAACACAAATATGTCCTTTGATTTCATGCACTTGTATACACTACTCTTCAAAAGTTTTGGGTGGGTAAGATTTTTTTCATGTTTTTAAAATATTCTTATGCCCTGATTTCTGTTTTAATACATTTTGAAATGTATTTTATTCCTGTCATTGCAAAGCTTAATTGTCCATCATTACTCCAGTCTTCAGTGTAACATGATCCTTCAGAAATCATTCTAATATGCTGATTTGCTGTTCAAGAAACATTTCTTAATATTTTCACAGTTATGCTGCTTAATATTTTTGTGGATAAACCATAATTGTCATGCTATGGATGTAATGAGTGCACAATTATTTAATAGCCTTCTGGCTAACTCTGGCATATTGACAGAAATGTTTATTAATATGCATTGTCCCTGTAATAAATAAATAAATAAACAAAGACGAGGAGTACAAACTAACCAGTCTTTAATAATAAATCCACTAGATTACAGGAAAGAGAAACTCAGGAAACAACATAACCACGAAAATCCTAGACGATACCGGACAACAGAACAAAGGACACTGAGGGCTTAAATACACAGGGAGGGTAATCAACAGAACAGAAACAGGTGTGTGAAAGTAATTAACAACCAAGGAACTAGTACTAGTACTAGTGAACACAGGCAGGCAAAACAGGGACAGAACACAGTGAAAACGAAACCAAACTGAACATACAAGTAACAATAAATCATGTTTGCAGGTTTCTTTGATTTATTGAAAGTAGAAAGTAGAAAGTTTTAAATTAGAAATCCTTTGTAACATTATAAATTATTTTACTGTCACTTTTGATCAATTTAATGCATCATTGCTGAATTAAAAGTATTAATTTCTTTAAAAAAAAAAAAATGTACTGACCCCAAACTGTTGCATGGTAGTTTATATCAAAAGTATCATATACCATCTGATATCACTGTACCATAGAACAACCACTGCAATTGTCAGTGAGGGCCATCCTAAAGAATAAACCGTGTGCAACTAAACATTTTGATTTCTTAACCTTAACCTTAACCTTTTTTTTTTTTCTTTTTCTTTTTTTTTTTTTTTTTTTTAAATAACTAGTTGCTTGACCGTATAATAGATTTGGTTCAGTCAGTTCAGAAATGAGTCTGATGTCCTAAAATGAAATCTCTGTCACCATGTACTGATCCTCATCTCAAAATGAACCATTAACCAGAATGTTCACCCTGCTCCTTTCCAATTAAAGTGAATGATGAAATAAAATGGTATTTAAAACAACATAGATATTGCAAAAATTACATTATATTGTAGTAGATGTAGTACTAATAGGAGATATAATACTAAATTATAACATAAGTAGGATGGAACTGTGCATGTCATTGTGCATCAGTGCTTTTTTAATGTAAATTTAGAGTAACAGCCTAAAAAATGCTTGATGAAAACACAAAAAATATACAAAAAATACCTAAAATGCACAACAAATTTATGTACTCGCTTGAGGAGGATAAAGATGTTTTATTAGGTAAAAAGTATGATGGAACTCCAATACCACTCCAATATGCATCAAACAGTCATGTGACTAAACAAAGCCAGGTGCACACTGTGCGATTTTGGCCACGATTTGGTCGTCTGAGACAAATTTTGAGAATCCTAAAAGATCCCTATAAAATCTGTAGTCTTTGATCGCTAGTTTGACATGTTCACAGACAGCCGATTAATGACCATTGTGATCAAATTTTACCTCCGACGAAATTCTGGCAGTGTCAGAAGATTTGGCACACAGTCCTGCAGTGTGACTTCTACGACGAATGTCAAATTGTCTTCGTTTTTCAAGACAAGCCATGATCAAAATTAACGCTAGAGATGTCTTTGTTAGCCACCATTTCAGTCCTGCGTGTAATGCAGCTCACAGTCACCGAACCTGTATGGGTTGATGATGTAATACTCTGGACAAGTTTTCATGCGCGCATCCGTTTTTAACATGTCTTGACTGTCGTACAGTCTGACATAAATGACAGCTGAGATCCCACAGTGTGACATGAGGATCATGAACGTACAGTCTGACAAGCAACAATCGTAAAGGACTATTATAAATCGCACAGTGTGCACCCGGCTTAATTTGCTTAAGGAGGAAATTATCTTCAGACTTTTTTTATCCTGCTCTTCATGATACTTGTTGGTGGCTTTGGCATGAAGCAGGACGGTGGAGCAAATGTTAATGAGCGACACCTGCGCCACACAGGTGTAGACTCCCACGGAGGAGCTCCGGGAGTATTAGAGGGGTGACGACAGTGAAAGACGAGAGAGGACCAGGCCTGGGAATTTACGCTGTTGTTTTATTATGTTTATATGTGGCAGTCAGCCGCGAAGTGATTAAAAGTTACGTTTAACATTTGCCGGTTCCCGCCTCCTCCTTCCCTTAGTCTTGAACTGTTACATTGGTGCCGAACCCTGGAGGAATGAGAGTGCTGCTGAAGGGCATCGCAGTGTTGAGGAGGTCAGGCAGCATGAAGGAGTGGTGACTGCCAGTGGTGCTGGAGTGACTTGCCGGGGGGAAACTAGCTGCCTTCCACCTGGGTCCTGGAGGGGCGCCTGCCGTCTGTAGGGGAAGGAGGAGTCATTGCCATTCGTCAGAGCCTGCTGCCATCTGCCATAATGGTGAGGAGCAAGCAGAATGAGCGAACTCCTGAAGCTAGAGGAGTCGTCAACATTCACGAGGGGGTGGAGGAGTCAGATGTCGTCCACTGAGGGGCAACGTGTCTACAGTGGTTCAATCTTAATGTTATGAAGCGACGAGAATACTTTTGTGTGCAAAAACAAAACAAAAATAATTACTTTATTCAACAAATTTGTCTCTCCCCTGTCATTCTCCTACCCAGGTGAAAAAAAAGTATACTTCTATAATGTACTTAAAGTGCTCTATTTTCACACACTAATTTTGTACTTAATATACTAAAAATTCTTCTTAAGATAATCTTAAGAACATCTAAGTGTACTCAACTGACACCATGAAATATGAACTAAAATGTGCTTTTAATATACTATCTCTATATTTAAAAAATGTATTTAGTTACCACTTATAGTATACTTGAACCCTTAGTGTACTACAAGTGTACTAAATACATTTTTTAAATACAGGGATAGTATTAAAAGCACATTTTAGTCCATATTTCATGGTGTCTCAAAATAGTACAGTTGAGTACACTTAGATGTTCTTAAGATTATCTTAAGAAGTACTCAAGAAGAATTGTTAGTATATTAATTACAAAATTAGTGCATTATAGAAGTGTACTTTTTGTTTTCACCTGGGTACGCTATTTTGGTTGTAGCGCTTTAGCAATTATGTTGCTTTCTATGGAAGATAAAAAAAAAAAAAAAATTAAAAAACCTTGAATTTCATCAAAAATATCTTAATTTGTGTTCCGAAGATGAACGAAGGTCTTACGGTTATGAAACGACATGAGGGTGAGTAATAAATTACATAAATTTCACATTTGGCAAAAAGCTTGTGTTATAAAAGACAAAGTGTTATGCACAGGCTGCACAGGCTGTATAGGCTATGACTAGACGACAAATAAAATAAAATAAAATAAAATAAAAAAATAAACCTTATTAAATGGTATTTTTCTAATCAATCCGTTTCGGAACGATGATGTTACAAAAGGAATGCATGAACAGAAACGTTAAAATACTGATTCTGCTTAGAGTGAATCCTTTTTTTCCCAGTTTTTAAGCCCTGCTACACCTACATGTAACACGTCTCCAGGGTCATGACTGGATGCTCAATAGTAATCGCACCAGACCGCCATTCCCAGCAGGAGAATTTCTCCAGTGGGCATCATTACAGGCCCCACGCTGTCATTCATTCATCCTGTCCTGAGGGAGATCCTGTTACTTGAGGTTCAACAAGCTCGAACACAAAACATTTAAATCGCTCTCAAAATCCAAAACTGCAGAGCCAGACAGACACTTAATTGCATAACTGTTTTAGACAGCCAAACATGAACACAATCAACACATTCTGTGGTTGTAATAACTCTCTTTTTCTCTTGAGAAAAAAAGACCACAGTAATCTCACAAGTGTTTCAGAAGACATCAACTATCTCAAATTGTGAGATCTTAATATGAACTCAAACATATGCTATATCATACTATACTATACTTATTGTTTGTCAAAAAATATTTCATTTTTAACTTGAGAACATATATAGTATACTTCTCAGAACTTTTGACAGAACTAAAAACACTGAACAAACGGGCATTTGATAATATTAAATAATCTATTCCAGCTATTTATGAACATCATAAAACTTACATTGGCCAAACCATTAATAATGAATTCTGCATGGTTTTACACTTCCATCATTAATAGACTAAATATTTCATTAAACATTTTCTCAAATATATTAAAAAAGCTGCAAGTGTCATTGAGGCAGTGCTCTAATTATCTTCACGGACGGCTCCGGGGACAAGGCCTGGTTGTATGAGAACACAGAGCAACTGAACTTGTAACTTGGCTCCAAATCAAAGCATCAGGGTCCCAGGGTTCAGGCGAAAGGAACAGTGTGCATTTCTAAAATTAAAGCTGATAATATAGCGACATGCTTTTACGAGCAATTGAATATTATGAGGAAGCATAATTCACAGAGTAAACACATTGGGATAACAAGTTTGGTTTCCCTTATGTGCATCAAATACTTTAAGTAAGCAATAAGGTACAAGAGGCTGTGCTGTATCGTGAATAAGTCACGGCTGAAGGGCGTTGTTAGGCACGACACGAAGCGGAGTGAGTCACAGTAGCGAAGACTTTTATATTGAAAAGACTGAATTGTTGTGAACATGGAACAAGACGCAACTGACAAATGCTTTGACTAGCGCTGTCAGTCACGGGAAAACACCTTAACTGTTAAAAGGACAAGATATTGCAGCGGACATTTAAACAGATTTTTTTATTATGAACATAGGACTGACCTGAAGGAAAATGCTAAATCTGAATGCAGGTAATAAACTCGCTCACTCGATCTCTTTCTCACAATATCTTCTACATAATACAGTAAGCTTCAATGAACAATATCAATTGAGAACATAGAGTTTACGTTGCTAAGAGTGGTTGCTAAGGGTGTTGTGTAGTGATACACAGAACCGTTGGGTGAAGCGGTCATAGCCGTGTTTTATCGTGAATACAACACAACTATTGACCCATCAGAATCAAGGACAGGAACTAACCGTTTTATAATGTGTGCTAAAATCTGTGGTTATCAAGGATAACAGCAGCCCAACACACTATGAGGAGCATCTATTATTTTGGCCTGTGAGAGTAAAATACATTTTAATTATGAAGTCTAAAAGCTAAGTAATTCAATTTGCCTGCATAAGTCTAATAATATGGAAGGTAAATGTAAAGTAAACGAAAACAAACTAGCGGTGGAACCTTTTCCCTCTCTTTCTTTGTCAATCCACTTCACTATTTTTATGTACATCGGCCTTGTTGCTTGAGGGCATTTTGTTGTAAAAGAAAAAAAACATAACACAATATCTTGAATGACAACATCACTGAGGAAACGTCAATGCTTTGTATTCCAGTGACTGAAATGAGCTGATTGTGAGAGAGCGTTCTGGCCGGGATTTTGGATGTAAGCCAGGCTATTTGAGATGCACACTGAGCACTGACTGCTTGTTTTGGCAGGCAGAACTGTTGCAGCCAGCACCAGACAATATATTGCACACACAAGCTCAAAAATAAACATGTGCTTGCTCATTTAATGGGGGAAGAGAGCATCAAAATTACCTTGAAATGCAAAATGGAGGTGTATTCTTCAATGCAGTGCACCTCTACAGCAGCTCAATGACGTGAAGCTTCATCAGTGTGCTGATACTACTCCCGGCACTGGAGGCATTATGGGTAAGCTCACATGCTTTATTTCACAGAGCCACCGCTGTGTTCCCAGCTGGTCCTCTGAGGGTAGGCAGGAATTTGTGAAGATCATGTGTGAACTAATTTGAGCTGATGTGCTGCCAAAAATAAATGCACTTGATTTCCTAGTACTAGGACAAACTAGCTTTGTGTGCTTGCATGCAAACTTGATGCCACAATGTTTGGATGATGCTAGGATATTCCACTGATAACGGCACTCCTACCTTTTCACCGTTTGTATCGCTTTCCTTAAAGCTACTGTCATGGCAGCCGAGCGAATCCACTGTATTTTTTACAAATACTACACTTGTTGTATCACAAACTGTAGTTTTAAGAGTTTTTTAGGTGAGAATGTAGTTGTTTAGACCTGAAATATGTGACTCATATTTAATCATAGCACCTATTTTACTATTTGTTTTGACGCTTCGGCAGATGCAAGCTCCATGCCGTCAGCGGCCGTTCAGTGCTCGTGTACCCGCAGAGAACAGCTTCATCTCGGCCAATCCTTCGGGAATTTGCCGCTGACTCTTATGTAGATAGTGGTGAAAAATATAATTAATTCGGGGTATATCAAACGGGCAATCTTTGTTCTTATTAATCTATTACTTGTTCCAGAGCAAAACGATTTGGGTTAAGGGGAAAATTACATTTCATAACTATATTTAGGCTATATTTAACTTTAATCATGTATTAGAGCGCTACATTTGTACGTTTGACTAAATTGTTTGCTTGTGTTTTTTATTTATTTGATTGTGTTTATTGTTTGCTTGTGTTTATGTCTTTTATAATGGCTATTGTTGTTAATTTAAATATTTTTTTTCAATAAATATTATTTTATAAAAATAATATGCCGTATTTGGTATTGAGAAAGGGTC
Organism: Mylopharyngodon piceus; assembly: GCA_039654765.1. NCBI lineage: Eukaryota > Metazoa > Chordata > Actinopteri > Cypriniformes > Xenocyprididae > Mylopharyngodon > Mylopharyngodon piceus. Next base: position 16,307,835 of record CM077458.1, on the reverse strand, counting down.
CGTCAATAGTATCAGTCAAAGTTACTTTATTATGCCGTTAGATGGTGGCAAAGACTCTCTCTGTGAGTGAGTCAGAACAAGGAAGTTGTTTTAGTGCTGTAAAAAATCCCTTTAACTTTTAAAAGGACAAAGATGTTTTCCTCAGCGGACATTCAAACTGATTTTTTTATAATGGATATATGATTATGGACATCGACCTGAAGAAAGCCGGAAGGAAGTAGTTCCTCACAAAACGGTTTTTAAAGACAATCCGTTGTTGTTTCTTATTTATTTACACACTTGTGCCGTCGAACTGTTGTATAAACACAATATCACACTCGTAGCCGTGCGATATAAAACGTATATACAGTATTTCATATATTTTATGTTTGCAATATATTGAACAGCTATATATATATATATATTTATAAAACGGTTAGTTCCTGTCCTTGATTCTGATTGGTCAATAGCTGTGTTTTATTCACGATAAAACACAGCTTCACCCAACGGTTCTTAGAAACCACTCTTAGCAACGTAAACTGTTTGTTCATTATTTATATTGTTCATTGAAGCTTACTGTATTATGTAGAAGAGTATTGTGAGAAAGAGATCGAGTGAGCGAGTTTATTACCTGCATTCAGATTTAGCATTTTCCTTCAGGTCAGTCCTATGTTCAAAATAAAAAATATGTTTAAATGTACGATGTATTATCTTGTCCTTTTAACAGTTAAGGAGTTTTCCCATGACTGACAGCGCTAGTCAAAGCATTTGTCAGTTGCGTCTTGTTCCGTGTTCACAACAATTTAGTCTTTTCAATATAAAAGTCTTTGCTACTGACTGACACACTCATAAAGACAGTCTTTGCTGCCATCTAATGGCGTAATAATGTAACTTCTGTTGCTGTTCACGGTCAGGGACTATTTTTTCCGATGGAAGGAAGGCTTTTAGTGATTTTACTTCATGAAAGTTGCATTGATACATATTTTTTGGCTTTAATATTTATATTGTGTGGTAACCGTTTAACTCGAGGCTAGTGCTGTTTCAGCTAGTGCTGATACAGCACAGCCTCTTGTACCTTATTGCTTATATATATATATATATATATATATATATATATTCCCTTGTCTTCCACTTGTAAGTTATAGACATCTAGGGGCAGCACTGAGCTTGGACTAGCCTGCATTTCATTTCATGGAAAAGAATCATGCCATCAGTATATGATATATCAGGTCTCTGATGTCATAGATTAACACAATTAGACAGACGGTACACTGGAAGAACACAAAGGGGTCGTAGTGTCTCCAGCAAGCGTTTGCCCCAGCTGCTCTTACTGGCACGGTTCCGCCCCCAGCCCGCCCTACTCATAATGTGAGCATCTGTCCATATGCCTTACATACTGTGATATTGCTGCCCACTGCTCAACACTGAGTGTGCTGTTCCTCAACAATTTGTCTCTCAATCTGTTTTATTCAGCAGAGGTTTTCCTGTGGAGTGGGTTAAACATCACATCTAATTACTCAATTGCTTAATTGTTGTTAAACGGCCCATCCTTTTATTACAATTAATTTGTTTGCCTAAAAATCCATTCTTTAACAATCTTATTAATCACACTTAACAGCTGTTCATTACTAATACAGCAAAAAAAAAACTTTTGAAATCAAATGTGCTTATATTAAAGCAAATTGCACCCAAGGACAATGCAAAATGTTTTAAGTTCTCCATTTATTCCTCATGCTTACATGATCGCTGCACTGCACTTTACAGTTTAGTATCACAATGAGCACATGCATCTTGCATCTGTCTTTCCCATTTAAAATAAATAAATAAATAAAAAAAAATAAAAACTCTCTCATGTCTGAACATAATGCAACCCTGTAAAAGGCTTCATTATCTAGAACTTAGTAATGGTCCACACAGCAGGTCATCCATCTCACAGCTCCATCACAAAAGGACATTGTACTCATTTTACTTAACAAAGGTTTGTGAGAAGAAATCAGATGGCGCAGAGTTTGATTCCATGCTTTTGATTCAGAATATATCAAGGAGACCTACTCACAGAGATTCTCATTTTCCCATTAAAAACATTTGGGGCATTTTTCTTTTATCCACTTTTTTTTTCTTTTTCCTGTAAGAGGAGGATTGCGCAGCACAGCTGGAAGCTTCAGAAAGTGAATTACAATTTTCGATTCTGACAGGTAGCAAGCAAGAAACATGCCTGCAAATCATCTTCAAGAACAGCTTGCCCCAGTGAGGACCCACCTGCTCCCTGTTAAAAACAACTACCTTGTTCGTCATTTCTTTTATATCTCATATCACAAAATGAAGGTTCAACAATAGTTCCTTGCAGCATGTTGACTGCAACGGTCACCATGAACATATTTTGTTGATCCTGGAACAACATTCTTGTCTGAAAATTTAGTCCTAACCCTATTCCTACTCCTAAACCTATCCCTACCCATAATTTATCCCTAAAATCAGAGGGAAATGATAGGTGAATAACACTGACGCTAACCCTGGTTGTAAGCCTAAACTTGACATAAACTCTAAACTTTTCCCTCAAATCTGATTGGTTGATTGGAATGTTGTTCCAGGATCAACAAAGATGTTGATCCAGGAACATGTTGTACTTGGTAAAATCACTTTCACCTGACTGCAACTTAAGAAAAAGCATGTTGATGTTATTGACATGTTGGGTTCTTCAGATTAACGTACTGTTAATTTGTAGAAAATCCCAGCTCTCCTCAGGTCTTTGAGGCACCAGCATGCTTTTCTAAAGATACATGGAACTTGAAAAGGTTTTCATGTGGCACCAGATGAAATATGAAACTCTTTAAGTTTATTGTACTCATTTGCTTTTAGCAATATATATATATTTTTTAATATTTTTAATATGTAGCAGACACTTTTATCCAAAGCGACGTGCATTGCATACATCAGATCATGCATTCATATACACACATACAAGGATGAATCTTAAAGAAATATTCAGGACATTATTTTTATAACAGTTAAACACTTTCTCATTACTATGATGCAGTAATGAAAATAATAAGATACATTAAACAAATTAAAGGATTAATTCACTTTCAAATGAAAATTAGCCCAAGCTTTACTCACCCTCAAGCCATCCTAGGTGTATATGACTTTCTTCTTTCTGATGAACACAATCGGAGGAATATTAAAGGGGTGGTTCATTGCGATTTCACTTTTTTAACTTTAGTTAGTGTGTAATGTTGCTGCTTGAGCATAGTTACAGCGCTGAAAGTTCAATGCAAACGGAGATATTGTCTTTTAAAGTTATGGCAGTTTAATGCCTACAAAAACGACCGGTTTGGACTACAACGAGCTTCTTCCCGGGTTGGTGACATCATTAACCCTGCAAAACACGCCCCCGGGAACACGCAACAAAGTGGGCGAGGTCATGTCGCGCGGCATATGGAAGTGGGAGAGTTGTCTACACCGGACGCGAGCGACGCGTCAAAAGATAATATAACTCATAATCTGTGATATTTTCTACACTGGATGCGGCGTGGAAAACAGCTTCCAGAATCTACACGAGTTCAATGCTGGATTTGCACAAAGGCTATTACTGAAAGAAGCAGTTCCCACTTTAAAAGCAGAAGCTGCTGTTTATTGGCCCCAATCTGTAAGTATGTTTTATTGTTTGTACATGTCTTTTAAATGTATAGTTCTGTTGCTATTTTTCGGTTGCATCAAGGACGTAAACAAAGACCAACGCGTTTTTGCTTCGCTAGCCAGTTAGCTAAATTCTATTGCATACTTCAACAAACGCCAACAAACACCAACAAACTTCTATGTTCATAGACAAACAGTTGTTCATGCTATAAATTAAACGCTACCTTTACAAAAATGCTACTACTCAGTCGTGTATTCGGCTACAGTAAAGCTTCAATCAGGATAAAACCGTATATTGAAAGCTAACAAACAGCAGTGACAGCCTATCTAAACACTTTGACACAAATACAAAATGAAATACCATTCATAAACGTCCTTTAAAAGCCGCGATTGCAGAGGTTCTGCTTGACCATCTGGGTCTGATTGGGGCTCAATTTGATACAGCAATATAGACGCCGTTATTTACATTTCCACTGAAGCACATGTAACAACTAATGGTAAGGGGCGTGGCGTTTCCGGACGCTTCAGCGAATCACAATACACTGGTCCAGCTAACCAATCTAAGCACATTGCGTATTTTGGAGGGAGTGGCTTCATAGAACCAGGAAGTCAAACGAGCCGTTCAAATGACAATGGAAACAGAGGTGTAGAATAGAGGTAAAATATATGAAAAATACGTCTTTTTCTAAAAAAACGAAGCATTAAGACATGTTAAACTGCGCCACAAAAACACAATCAAGCCTATAAAAAAACCACTGAACCACCCCTTTAATAAATATCTTGACGCATCCGAGCTTTATAATGGCAGTGAACAGGGTTCACGAGTATGAGCTGAAGAAAGTGTCTCCATCCACATCCATCCATCATAACCGTGTACTCCACATGGCTCCGGAGGGTTAATAAAGGCCTTCTGAAGTGAAGCGATGCATTTGTGTAAAAATAAAAAAAAAATTAAAAAATCCATATTTAACGACCTATTAAGTAAAATATCTAGCTTCCGCCAGACCGCCTTCCGTATTCAACATACGAAGAAAGTGTAAAACTCTTGCAGTTCAAAAAAGCTTACGCTACGTCCTACGCCTTCCCTATTCAACTTACGGAAAAAGTGTAACTGACGCAACGCCAGTTTCAACTTTATTCGTAACTTGAATACGGAAGGCGGTCTGACGGAAGTTAGATATTTTACTTCATAACTTGTTAAATATGGATATATTTTTTTACACAAATGCATCGCTTCGCTTCAGAAAGCCTTTATTAATCCCCCGGAGCCGTGTGGAGTACACATTTATGATGGATGGATGTAGATGGAGACACTTTCTTCAGCTCATATTCGTGACCCCTGTTCACTACCATTATAAAGCTCGGATGCGTAGTGCTGCAGAACTTCATGAACAAGTTGTTTACTCTATTTAATTACAAGGCAAAAAGTTTTTCCATGTACGTCCTTTGAAAGATGTCAATGGTGAAAAATTGAGTTTTTAAATGAAGAATGTACAGCAAGTATAAGTGCTGACTGAATCACAATACACTATTGATGTTGCTTTTCCTGTAGTCAACTCTCTCTGTGCCAGTAATTGAGATATTTCTCCTTGACTTTGTCCTTGTGTCGGTGCGAATGTATGTGAGCAGACACAGCTAATGATGAGGAACAGATTGCAATGATTGTTAGCGCTAGACAAAACTTCCACTGCTATTTTATTAAATGTTTTTTTTTTTTTTTTTTTTTTGCAAATCTGTCGTATTTAACTCTATAATTTTCATTTTTTCCCCCATTGCTAATATTTGTCGTCTCACTTGCCATCTGCTTGCCAGCCCACTGTTTCGCTGCAAATTAATGCTTGACATTTGCCGGAGTGAATCCATATGTTTTGAGGTCTTTGGTAATAGCAGCACTCGGTGCCGTATTCAAATGCCACCAGGAATTTAGCAGAATGCTACCAAAAAAAAAAAAAAAAAGGGGGAGAAAAACCTGGCCGTATATGAATCATCAATGACCTTTCCGGTATTTCGTATGCTTCCTCTTGCTGGCCTGCTTGGCGGAAAGAACAAGAGAACAGAGGCAAAGATGAAGGAAGGGGAGCTAATTAAACCAAACCGCAGAGCAAGCGATCTCCATGTTCAGTAATTATCTGCAAGTCTTTTATTCAGGGGGTCGGGGTGAGGAAGAGGTAGATGGCTAATAGCAGACCAGGATGAGATTGAGCTTGGTGGCAAAAAAAAAAAAAAGAAAAAAAAAAAAAGTGATTTAGATGAATCTGTAAAGTAGTGCAATAATTAGAACCTAGTAATTATATGCACTTGGTGCATGACATAATGCAAACACAGCTACCCAAGCAATTGTCAATGTCTCCTTATTTCTCTCACGTCTGATTCCTGACCCCATCTCTAGCTGGGCGAATCTCTCAAAACCTGTCAAGAGCTTGTCTGGGCCATATTTCAACCTGAAAAAGAAAGAGAAAGACATATATATATGCATACATATACGCACATACACACACACACACACACACATATATATATATATATATATATATATATATATATACACACTTTACTGCAAGAAGATGATGCCGATAATAACATGAAATGTTATAATATTGAAATGTGAAGTAAATTATCCAGCAGTATTTCTGTGTACACTTTTTGACTAAATGGTTTGTTCAAGGGACAATGCATAATGAACATTAGTATAAAATTTAAAAAAAAAATGTAAACAATTATAGCAACATTGTTAATTTACATCCGTAGTCCCTAGGCAGGTACACACAAAGACACATACTCAAATATACATAAAACACTAACATACAAATACCCCAAACACCTGCCTTAAACGGAGTGTCTGTTTACACTAAGTGCGAATAGCGTCCCTTGTTGGCAAACGCTATTTACACTAGCTCTGCCTACCAGGCCACTCAAGTTTTTAAAAAGATGCGCAGAATTCAACGTTTCAGTGGTGCAGCATAGCGAGTAAGGCTTACAGACCTGCCTTTTAATGCGATCGACGCAGGTTCGAATCTCCCTTTTGCTAAGCTCGCATTTATTTTCAATAAAAGTGAAAATAATGTTCTAAAAGTGGAAATAAACTGCCAGCAAGTGTTTAATAATATTAAAAGTGTTTATTAGGTAGGGTTAGGGGAAGGTGTAGGGAGTAGTGTTGTCACGGTACCAAAATTCCAGTATTCGGTACCAATACCATTAAAATTTTACGGTTCTCGGTACCAATTTCGGTACCACAGGAAAATCTATTGGAACTATTTTACTATTTCATTTAACTAGCCTATTTTAAAAACATATTAAATATGATGGTAATCATACATATAAATATTTGGAGCGTGTGTGTGTATATATAGGCTACCTCAATGAAATAAATTATGAAATATAAAAAAAAATAAACAAATGCTCAAACATCCATTTTGTAATAGACGTGCGTTTATTTGAGCTATTCTGTCAGTGAAACAACACACTACAGCCTGTAAAACTATGAAATAAATATCAGTAAATAATGGTAACCTAAATAATAAGAAAGTTAAATATTATTTTAAAAAACATTCGTTTTTTATTTCCACACAAAGATGCGTCATATAGCCTCCCGCTCTGCGCTTTGAGAGGGATGTGGGACACGAGCAGGAAAGAGACCATTTCTCTTTAATAATATCTTCATGTTATCTCCTGATGTTACACACAACTGACACTTGTTTTAAAAGTTCTGAAGAGCTAGTTTTATCTTTAGACATGCAAGCTATGTTTGATTTTGCGCTGCTAGAGAAAGCGAAACTAAAAATCACCGGCGTGTGTGAAACGCGCTATACAAATAAACTTGAAGCGCCTTAAGTATAATAACAAGCACAAACTGTGTTAAATAGAAATTGACGTGCAAGCAAAAAGGTTTCTGTCCTACAGTGTTTTTTCTACTTTACCACAGTAAAGATTGCGAATATAATAGGCCTAAAAGCGAACGAAAGGAAGAAACATTTATAATCCCCTGCGTGAGTGAAGATTTGGGAAAATAAACAGAGATTCAGTGTTCAGTGGAATAACTAATGGAATATTGTTAAATTCTCTGATAATCGGGTGACCAGATCGCGATTCTTAAAACAGAATACAAACCAGACAAAGCTTAAATGAATGGACTCACGTCTCTCATTCGGCATGAACCAAAATGTTTCCATGGCTGCGATGTCACATTTAATTGCTAACCATTTCTTCTGGAGGCTAAACAAAGCTCTGTGCTTCACTTGTGTCATATACACGTAAATACTGCCACAGTCCTATCAGTGGGTACCGAATATACCCGGCTAATCGGTACTCCCGGTACTACAGAAACGCTGGTATTGTCACATTTTCAAAATTTCAGTACCGACTTGGTATCGAACTACCGGTACTTTTGACAACACTAGTAGGGTTTTTATTCTCCCAATAAGGCAGCATTCATTTAATAATTTTAATAAATATAATAATTTACACTCTATGATATCATTGCATCATGTTAATGTACAAAAATACTGAGGTGCAAATAGTATCTGCCAATATAAATATAGATAGCATCTAATTACTATTTACTCATATTGCAAAGAACTGATACTTTTACATGGTGTAAATAGAATGTATCGCTATTTTCATCTAGTGTAAATAGCATCTACAGCTACAGTATTTGCACTTAGTGTAAATATCATCTATCGCTAAGAAAATATGTTATTTTCACTTAGTGTAAATAGCATCTAATTGCTATTTACACTTAGTGTAAATAGAATATATTGCTATTTGCACTTAGTGTAAACAGCATCTATTGCTACAGTATTTGCACTTAGTGCAAATAGTCGCTGACTTATTTAAAATACATGAGTAAAATGTTAACACATCTGGTTCAACTTAAGCCATTTTTAAAGTTGATCTTTGAAAGTGTAATATGTAGAATAGACCGTGGTATTCCAATAATTACTCCCTATTACAGACAATACTTTTTGTCCAAAAGTTGTTCGTCTATATGGCACCTCGCAATCCCCTCTAATGATAGACCTAGTACCAATGCCACAATCCCTCCTTTTTTTTTTTTAATAATTTTTTTTTTTAATAAATTCATTTAACGAAGGTGAAGCAAGCCCATACCAGACCTTATACATGAAACAAGCATATTTAAAGTTTTATTAAATTCTCAAAACTCTTTTTTTTTTTTTTATGTTACAGTAATGAAATGAAAGCGTTTTTTTTATCCAAAACTTGTATAGCTCTCTTATAAAGTGATTCTGTTATCTTAAGAGTTGCACCACCTATAAGTGCCTAACTAGTAAAACAATATTCAATATGTGAAAAAATCATTGAATTTAAAAACAACCTTGCAGCACCAACTGTCAAAAATGGCCTAATATGCTTAAAATTCTTCGAATTAAATGTTACAATATTAGATATTTAAACTTTAGAGTCCAAAGTAACCCCAAGATATGTAAACTTGTTAACAATTTCAAGCTCCTCCCTTCTCAGGAACACATGTGAGTGTGTCATCTCTACTAATTGTTCTGTAAACATCACAGTCTCGGTTTTCTTTGTATTCAATAATAAACCTAATTTAGTAAGCCAATCCGAAACATTGGTCATACACTGTAAAAAAGTGCCAGGAATTACAGGATTAAAGAGTATTATTGTACAATAAGTTAATGTAGTCAGAAACTTACTATGAAATTAATGCATGTTGGGTCATTTTCTTACAAATTACTGTGAATCAACAGCAAAATTATGCTAACAACACAACCGGCTCTGGTGTGCTTTATTGCTGCTAACTAACTCCTGACAGACACCACACTATTCTATCCATAAGTTGTTTTTTCCCCTCTCACATTCTCATATTTTATTTCCGCATGCATGCATGCATCTGATGCCAGTATGTGAGGTTGTTTCAGAAGTCACAAAAAGTGCAAACTTCAAAACCAAAGAGGATTAGTGTGACAGTGCATGCTGGCCAAGTAAAAATAGAGAGGGAGTCAGAGAAAGAGAGAAGATTACAAGAGTTTTCTCTTTTTTTTCTTTTGGATTGAAGCAACAGGCTATAGCAAAAAGCTCTCGATCACTCAGATATCTTTCCTTACACAACAATACCAGCAAAGAGATACACCTGCTTCTCAGCAAGCTGGAACTGCGAGATCAGCACCTTGCTTTGATATGTGCCAGTCAGTCAGTAGGGTTTTAAGGTAATCTCTGCTACAGACAACACAACTGGCAATTCAGCACCATGGACAGCGGCTTCCTCCCTACACTGAGCTGATGCTTGAACAAAACCTTCAGCAGCACTGCTACAGTCTGTCTAAGAGGGTCCAGAGAGCTTTATAAAGAAAACTTCATGGCTGTGTTAACTGTGAATGTCTGCTGATATCGCCTGATACCTGATGATTTGATGAACAGGTGAAGAAACAAACCTCGGTAACACTTTATTTCGATGGTCCACTTTAGACATTCTACTAACTATACGTAACTTTGCAACTACATGTCAACTAGCAGTCATTAGAGTATTAGTAGACTGTCCACACACATACACAGAGAGAGAGAGAGAGAGAGAGAGAGAGAGAAATTACTATAACTGTTCAACTTGGTTCTGAGTGTTGGTCATTTTCCTGACACCTGGAATAGAGAACTCATAACACCCATTTTCAAAAGTGGAGACAAATTAGATCCAAATAATTACAGGGGCATCTGTGTGAGCAGTAATCTGGGTCAGATTAGTCAGATTGGATTCTTACCAAATTATAGAACATCAGACCATATCTTCACCCTACATACCCTGATCGACAAATACATTAACTATAACAAAACCAAAATTTTTGCTTGCTTTGTAGATTTCCAGAAGGCCTTTGATTCAATTTGGCATGAAGGTCTTCTGTCTAAACCTCTAGAATCAGGTATCGGGGGTAAAACATACAACATTATAAAAACAATGTACTCAAACAATCAATGCGCTATTAAAATTGGCAATAAACAAACAGAGTTCTTCACTCCAGGATGGGGTGTGAGACAAGGCTGCCCACTATCACAGACCCTCTTCAATATTTACATTAATGAATTGGCGAAACAGCTAGAACAATCAGCAGCACCTGGCCTCACACTTCATGACTCCACTATAAAGTTCCTCCTGTATGTAGATGATCTGGTCCTGCTGTCTCCAACAGAAGAGGGTCTACAGCAGAACCTGGACATCCTGCATCGGTTCTGTCAGACCTGGGCCCTGACTATTAACCGTAACAAAACTAAAGTACTGACGTTTCAAAAAAGACCTAGATGTCAGGAAAAGAAACACAATTTCACCCTTGGTATGACCAAAATTGATCAAGCTACACATACCTCGGGCTGAAAATAAGTGCAACTGGAAAGCTAAATTTAGCTGTGAATGATCTGAAAGAGAAAGCAAGAAGGGCCTTCTATGCCATCAAAAAAATCAATCCAAATTGAAATACCAATCAGAATCTGGCTCAAAATATTCCAATCAGTCATAGAACCTATTGCATTATATGGCAGTGAAGTTTGGGGTCTTCTTCTAAATCATGAATTTGACAAATGGGACAAAAACCCAACAGAGGCCCTGCATGCCGAGTTCTGTAAGAGTATCCTGAGAGTACAGAGGAACACACCGAACAACACGTGCAGGGCAGAATTAGGCCAATACCCTCTATTAATCCACATTGAGAAAAGAGCCATCAAATTTTGGAAACATCTAAAAATGAGTGACCCCAACTCTTATAAAAACCATGAAATGAACATTGAAAAAAGCCCCCTGATTCAGATGGTCCTGAGGCTGCAAAAACAAACACAACTAACAACAGCCAGCCTCAGCACACTGACACCCTCAACCACAGAATTAGGCCCAACCAAATTATAAAAGTACAAAAAAAAAAAAAAAAGACAATTACCTGACTTATTGGACTGAAACAACAGAAAAACAAAGTTAACTTCAATGTTAATTGGCCCTAAAAAGAGACTACACAACAGCAGAATATCTGAGTACAGTGAAAGACTGTAAATTAAGAAGAAGAATGACGAGGTACAGACTGAGCAATCACACTCTGACTGTAGAGGTGGGCAGATACAGACAGAACTGGCTGCCCAGTGAGAGCCGCATCTGCCCCTACTGTGACCGGGGAGAAGTGGAGACAGAGCAACACTTCCTCACCCGCTACCCTAACTATGAGGAAATCAGAAAAACATTTTATCCAAAATTTGAGAGAGAGAGAGAGAGTGAGAGAGACAGAAATCAGAGTATTTTAAATTATTTTCTAGCCACTCTGTGTGTCCCTGTCATCCCTATTGTGGGGGAAAAATATGTTCGCTTGAATAATGCACAAGGCCCAGAGGACACTACATTACAACTGGTGCTTAAAATCAAGGCACACAATCTCTCAGCCGTTGCAATTTCAACCGCGTCACTTCTTTCATTTGCTAACTGCTTGCTGATGAATAAAATATATGGTACCGAATTTAGTCATATGTTGATTTGTTGGATGCATATGAAATGTTCCTCTTTTGTTTTAGAGGGTAGAATTTCAGTTGTGACATGAAAGCTGGCAGCGGCTCAACAATGAAATATGTAAAGAAGTTATACGTTATTCAAATAGAACAAAGGGTTTAAAGTGAGGTGCAAGAAAATAAAAGTTGTTCTCTTTTTTGCTGCACGTGGATAATGTGCAAATGTGTTTGTGTATATATAGAGTAGTGGCCAAAAGTGATGTCCGACCTATGAAGCTTTTTCCCACTTTATTCAAACTTTTTTATTAAATCTTTATCCATTATTGCATGTTGTGCCAGGAGTGTAAAACCAATGTACACGTTCCACATTTCAACTGTATAATTTGTCATGACGCAATGTAACATACCAAATTGTGTGGATGTCATTTTTGACCATGTGGTCATACTAAGCTTGCACTCATTGTTCCCAGCCCCTACATTTCCTTATGGTACTGAGACTCGAACCCACGACCTTTGGGTTATAAGTCCAACTCTCTAACTATTAGGCCACAACTGCCCCATCTAATATTGGCACAAAAGAACAAACCTGCGTAACACACGAGAATGAACCTCATTGGTTATGCAGCACGTTTGAGCTTCCGGAAGAGGTTTGTTCTTGTGCGTCATTCGGGTTAGGTTGAGCTTCTGCTTATTTTCGCTGATCAATGTTTATATGTGAGTAAAAGCCTAAATTAAATCTGTTCATCATATAAAGTGATCAAGTCTCTTCAGAAAATTTGGACTAAACCGCTCGATTCATATGGATTAGTTTTCCGTTCTCTTTATGAACTTTTTGAAGCGTCAAAGTTGCAGTTTCAAATGCAGTCTATGGAAGGAAATCGTCTCGGGTTACTTGTGTAACCCTGGTTCCCTGAATAGGGAACGAGACGCTACGTCATATGACGTTATGGGAACCTTCTGCATGATTGCGTCGTGAAGCACTCTTGTATCTAACCAATGATGAGACGAGACGTCAGAGGCGGGTGACGTCACGGACCAGGAAACTATAAAGCATACCCAGAACAAAGAACGCTAGCTTCTGGATTATGGCTGAAGCAAGACGCTCACAGGTATGCCGGGGATACGGCAACGCGACGTAGCGTCTCGTTCCCTATTCAGGGAACCAGGGTTACACAAGTAACCCGAGACGTTCCCTTTCATGGGAACTGTCGACGCTACGTCATATGACGTTATGGGAACGCTGTCCCAACTACGCCGTAGAACCAAGTACCTGTCTGTTATCTTGTAGACAGAACTGACGACCCCGGAGTGGAGCCTACATCCAGGTTATAAAACCTAATAAATGTGTGCTGGGATGACCATCCAGCTGAATCACATATGTCATTAATGGATACTCCTGACATTAAGGCCTTTGAGGCCGCCATACCCCTAGGAGAGTGGACACGGACAGCTAATGGAGATGGCTGTCTGGCCGCCTCATAAGCAAGTGAGATAGCCTCGACCACCCACTTGCTCATTCTCTGCTTAGATGCTGGGCCTTCTTTCTTAGGAGACCCATAACACACAAACAATTGATCTTTTTCTACGCCACAGGGCAGCTCTGTGGACATATGCATCTAAAGCCCTCACTGGGCAGAGCAGATTGAGTTTCTCCTGATCCGAAGTTGTAAATGTAGGAGGATAGAAGGCCTGAAGTACGATGGGACCCGGGACGTTGGTGGGGACCTAGGCACATAGCCTGGTCTAGTGTGCAGGAACGCTTTGACCATTCCAGGTGCGAATTCCAGACACAAAGGAGCAACTGAAAGTGCTTGAAGATCTCCTATTCTTTTAAGAGATGAAATAGCCAGTAGAAATATGGTCTTTAGGGTGAGGAGTTTCTCTGAAACTTCCTCTAGTGGTTCGAAGGGAGCCTCAGCTAACCCTTCTAATACCACGGCCAAGTCCCAGGCCGGAGTCCTTGTACGTACTGAAGGCCTCAGCCTCAGAGTACCACGGAGGAAGCGTATAAAAAAGGGGGGTCTCGACCTACCAAGGAATCCCCCAGAGGAGCATGGCCGAAATGGCCGCAACATAAACCTTCAAGGTTGAAGGGGATAAAACATCCGAGAACTTGTCTTGGAGAAATTGAAGCACAAGGCTAATAGAAGAGTGGACAGGGTCCACATTGCTTTGTCTACACCAAGTAGAGAACAGTTTTCATTTATACGCATACAACTTCCTCGTGGAGGGAGCTCTGGAGTGGAGTATGGTCTCCACAACCTCAGTTGGGAGACCAGCATCTATGAGCCTGGTCCCCTCAGAGGCCAGGCCCACAGTCTCCGTAGTTCTGGGCGTGGATGAATTATCATGCCGCCCGCTTGAGACAGGAGGTCCTGCCTGAGAAGAAGCTCCATCAGGGAGCCGTCTAGAAGTGACACTAGGTCTGAGAACCATATTTTGGTTGGCCAGTACGGGGCTATTAATATTAGACTGACCCCTTCCTGGCGTACTTTCTCCAGAACTCCCGGGAGCAGAGCGAACAGGGAAATGCATACAGACGCAGCCTCGGCCACGTCTGTACCATGGCATCCAGACCCAATGGTGCTGGATGAGATAGGGAGAACCACAGTGGACACTGGGTTGATTCCCCTGAAGCAAATAGGTCGACTTCCGCTCGACCAAAGTTTTCCAAAGTGAGCTCCACCACCTCAGGGTGGAGTCTCCATTCCCCGGGCCTCGGCCCCTGCCTCGACAGGGCGTCTGCTCCCACATTTGATGCCCTGGGATGTAAGCTGCTCTCAGTGAGAGGAGCTTCCCATGGGGCCACAGGAGGATCCAACGGGCCAATTGCATAGTTGGCGAGACCGCAGACCCCCCTGATGGTTGATATGAGACCACCGACATGTTGTCCGTGCGGACCAACATGTGATGGGCCCTCAGGTCTGGGAGGAAGTATTTTATTGCAAGAAATACCGCCATCATTTCCAGCCGATTTATGTGCCAGGAACTCTGATGGTCCTCCCAGAGACCCTGAGCTGAGCGACCACTCATGATCGCCCCCCAGCCCGTGAGGGAAGCATCCGTCGTAAGCATTACGCGACGACAAGGAACCACCAACACAGGTACTTGGGACAGGAACCAAGGCTTTCCCACACGACCAGAGCACGAAGGCATCGCCGCGTGACTTTGATCGTGCAAAAAGGATTTCCCCTCGGAGAAAACCCCTTGGTCCTGAGCCACCACTGCAAGGGTCTCATGTGCAGCAGGCCAAAAGGTATCCCGTTGGACGCAGCTGCCATGAGACCCAACAGTCTTTGAAACTGTTTAACAGTGAGTGACTGGCCTAGTTTCACCCATTCACGGCATTGAGAATGGAACTCACACGAGCAGGAGACAGATGTGCCTGCATCGTGGTGGAGTCCCAAACTACCCCTAAGTAGTTGGTAATTTGAGCCGGAACCAGCACACTTTTCTTGGCATTGAGCCTCAGCACAAGCCTCTTCATGTGTGACAGAACAACATCTCGATGTTGAACTGCCAGATGTTCTGTTTGAGCTATAATCAACCAGCCGTCGATATAGTTCAGTACGCGGATGCCCTGGAGTCTCAGTGGAGCCAGAGCTGCATCCACGCACTTCGTAAATGTGCGGGGTGATAAGGCCGAAGGGAAGAACCCTGTACAGGAAAGCTTTGCCCCCGAAAGCAAACCTGAGGAACTTCCTGAGTTGAGGATGGATGGATACATGAAAGCAAGCATCTTTCAGGTCTATCGCAACAAACCAGTCCTCGGACCTGATCTGTGGGATAGCCCTCCATCCTTCTTTGGAACAATGAAGCACTGGTTGTAAAACCCTGACAGCTTGCTGGGAGGAGAACCCCTTCTATAGCTCCTTTTTGCAAGAGCGTCATAACCTCCTGTTCCATTACCAGAGACTGCTCGGGGGCCACCACTGTGGGAAGGACCCCATTAAACTGGGGCGGGCGAGACCCGAATTTGTAACCCTTTTCTATTGCGAGCAGCACCCATTTTGAAATATTTGGGAGAAGTTTCCATTCTGCCAGAAAATTTACTAAGGGAACCAGTCTCTCGAGACTGGCCTCTGGTGTTTTTTGAGCACTTAACTCGGCACCCTGAAGCGGTGAACCGGCAAGGAACAGCCGAATCAAGTGATGACCGGTGGAGACCGCTGCGCCCTGAAGCACACTGGGTGGCAGGGTTAGCAGAACGGCCCCCTGAGGGCGCCAAAGAGGGATGGGTACCAAGTATTTTAATACCCGACCCTCTCTGGAGGGGGCTGCCCTCCAATGTCCCTCGCCACTGGCATCAGGACCTCTTCGAAGCCTTCTTGGTGATAATTACAGTCCGCAGATCTGCGTTACCCCACAAAGACTTCAGCTGTGTCGCCTGTCCCTGTCCCCAAGCTTTCTGCGGGGGAGCACGGGTGGCGACACTTTCTTTGGATGAACGGTCAGACCAGTGCCCTGAAACGGCGAGCCGGCAGGGAACATCTGAACTGACCGCTCTACAACCCTCCTCTTTCTTGGAGGAACACTGGAAACCACTGCGCCCTGAAGCACACGAGGTGGCAGGGTTGGCAGAACGGTCTCCTTTATTTTCTTTTAAATTCCTCAGAATTTAATATATTCAATATTTCATTTAATCCTCAAATTAAATGCAGCCAGATTTTTTTTTGAACAGGCTGAATATATTTAGAATACAAAAAAGAATTATAGCTCGTAATAATTCGCAAGGTATTTTAGGGAAAGAGAGAAAGGGAAACTCCCGTCTACTCAGTTCCCTCCAAATATAAATACATATATATATATAAAATTACGGACACGTGATCTATGCGCAGCCTCGGCAAACTCGAGACCCGAGCCGTATATTCTTTCTTGCAGACTTAATCTACGCGCTGCCTCGGCAACGCGAGATCCGAGCTATATATTCTTTAATGAAAACTCAATCCACGCGCTGCCTCGGCAAGCGCGAGATCCGAGCCTTGCGTTAGACTTTTATTCCCTCGAGAATAAAGCCAACAGGAGTGGAGCTAAAAAACTCCCGCTAGTGCATGCTTCTCTTCGGGACATTTTTATGAATGAACACTGCTCACTGTCAGTTGTGAGCTGACGTGCATGCTCCACTCCCAGCAAACAACACATAAACCGTGTGTATCCCCACTCGCTTTATAGTGTAGCACAGGGGGAAACGCGATTCAAACTGCTGTTCACTATTGATTTGTTATAAACGTGTGATTTTGAAACACGATATGTGTGTGAGGTGGCGAGTCCTCAGATCGATATCACAATATCCACCTCCTCAGAGCTGGACATGTGAAATACCGGTGCCTCAACCCGGGGGAAGAAACCGCAGAGCGTGCTTCCACCTGGGAGACGGCACTGAACCTGGCAGGTAAGGGCAGAGAAAGGGCGGCGCCCGTCTCTAACCCCTCTGACAGATCCAATTGTGAACCCCACGAATGGAGCCTCCGCTCTGCCTCAGCAGAAGCGGGACCCGATCCGCGGGGAACACAGGAGTACAGTGTCCTGAGAGCGAGTTTTTTTACAGTGCACACAGACAGCTCCCTCGAGAGCTGCCTGGGCATGCTCAACTCCCATTCAACTGCTGTTTTTCGCCATAATACGTGTCTTTTCTATATATAAATATATGGATTGGTGTGAGATACTCTTGTCCTCAGACGAAGAGATTGTGACTTGTTTATGTAATAAGACAAACAACACCAAATAAGACACACGATAACACAGAGCGCTTGCTGAAGACAACAGAAGCTAGCGTTCTTTGTTCTGGGTATGCTTTATAGTTTCCTGGTCCGTGACGTCACCCGCCTCTGACGTCTCGTCTCATCATTGGTTAGATACAAGAGTGCTTCACGACGCAATCATGCAGAAGGTTCCCATAACGTCATATGACGTAGCGTCGACAGTTCCCATGAAAGGGAACTGACAGCATTCTGTCATCAAAAAGATCTTTATTTGTGTTCCGAAGATGAACGAAAGTCTTACGGGGTTGGAACGACATGAGGGTGAGTAATAAATGACAGAATTTTCATTTTGGGGTGAACTAACCCTTTAATGTTCAGCATTTTGATGTCTTCAAGTGACCTCCTCAGTCTCCTGGCTTTAAAGCCATTGAAAACGTTTGGGAAATTATAAACCTGAATTGTGATATGTCATGCAGGTCTTCCAATGAAGCTCAACTTTGGGATAAACTTAAGGAAGAAAAGAAGGAAAGAATTGAAACATGACACATGCATAAAGTTTAGTAAGTCGATGCCCAGAAGAATGGCAGCTGTAATCAAAAACAAGGGAGGACCAACAAAATATTAATATTAATAACTGATTACATTGTAGTCAATGTGTGCTTAATTTGTGTGTGTGTGTGTGTGTGTGTGTGTGTGTGTGTGTACTTGTTTTGACTATACTTGTGAGGACCAAATGTCCTCGCTTATATTGTGAAATACTTTCACAACCCACTAGTGAGGACATTTGACTGGTCCTCTCTAGTTAAAAAGGCTTATAAATCAAGCAAAATATGTTTTTATTTAAATCTAGTGTTTTGCACATTTCTGTGATGGGTAGGTTTAAGAGTAGGGGTTGGGTCAGGTGATGGAAAATATCATTGACCTGATATAAAATCACTGGAAGTCTATGCAATGTCCTTCACTAAGATAGCAAAACAAACCTGTGTGTGTGTGTGTGTGTGTGTGTGTGTGTGTGTGTGTGTGTGTGTGTGTGTGTGTGTGTGTTTTCTATGCCTTTTTTACATAATACAATAAAAACCCATATTTTGCCTTTCTTGCCAAATAATTTTGTCATTTTTTTTTTTTTTTCTTCCACACAGTGGCCAAAAGTCATGTCCGGAGGGAAGATTTGCCCAATATATGCTTTTAATGACACTTCAGGTCAGGTTCATATATATATGTACACACACCATCTGATAAGTAAAGTTTCATTTACATATCAGTGCCTCAGTATATGGAGGTCAGATTCGGCCGATTTGTACAAAAAGAGTAACAGAGGCATTTGGGTCAGCTCAAAAAGCTAAACTTAGCTTGAAATTAATAAGAAAGAGCTTGGGGTTTTTAATGACCACTGAGATAAATTAACATCTGTTTCATGTGTCCGCTGATGGAAAGCAGTGCTCTGGATTTCACATGACTGTACTATCAAAAGAATTTGTATGTAAAAAGTTTTCAGCAAATATTATCTAATCAGTGGTGGTGACAGATCATTACACTGACACAAACAGAAGCCATTCATGTTCCAACCTTTCCATCTGATGCATTATATATATACACACACGACTTACACATACACGTCATGACACGTCAAGTCATGTGTGAATGTGTCATATAAATATATAATTTTTTAATCATAATTTTTCTCATGTTAATTTGTATGTGTGTGTGTATGTCCTTGTTTTTGTGATTTATGAGGACACAAATTTGTATAATGAAACTGGTATTACACTGGTATTACAACGTAAACATGAAATATGAGGACATTTCATGAGTCCTCATATTTAAAATAGCTTTAAAAACATACTAAACAATGTTTTATTAAAAATGTAAAAATGCAGAATGTTTTCTGTGATGGGTAGGTTTAGGAGTAAGGGTAGTGTACGGGGATAGAATGTACAGTTTGTACAGTATAAAAACCATTACACCTATGGAATGTCCTCACAACGATAGCAAAACAAACCTGTGTGTGTGTGTGTGTGTGTGTGTGTGTGTGTGTGTTTACATGTAGTTCACACTTGAGAAAGTTTCATAGCCTTGTGAATCACATGGAAGGTCTTGAGAGACTGATTTACTGTTTTTTGAAATACAGAAAACTGAAAAGTTTTGTCATTTTTCTTTAAAAAGCACAATACCACAAAACAGGATAAGAAGTTTTGGCATTGTGTCAAAAGGAGTGGGTAAGCATGTGTTTACAACTTTTTTCTTTTTTGCTGAACCTTGTTTCATAACATTTATTATAAAAAAAGAAAAGAAAAAGGAAACAAACAAACAAAAACAACAGCAGTTTATATCACAGCCGTTCCTTGGCTGGGATATAAACCAGCCGATAGTGAGAAGTCAGGGTGACGGAGGGATGCAGAAAACTGTCAAGGAACGTAAGTGATTCAGCTATGTATGTATATAGGCCTCCTCTTGTGGCTAGATCATTTGAACGTGTTATTAAAACTATTGTTTCAGTGTTTTGGCTTCGGAACAATGGGCAGTTGCTTATTTGGATAAAACAGATGAATCTGTCGGAGCAGATCTAACAAGCACTCTCACTTCTTGTTTGCGTGTAGAAAAATTGGCTCTTTTGAGATCTCTGGCCTTTGGCTGATCCAAATACATCTCATATTGATCAAAGCCACAGCTAATTCCATTACCCAATACACTGAGTCATGCATGCCTCGACAGAGCAAATTATTATACTTGCCTAAATGCTCCATTAAATCTGTTGGACTAACACTTCATAAGTACGAAGCTTCCTTCTAACAAATAAACATAATGCCCTAGTCCTTCCTCAGTCCTGCACTCAGTATGCAAACTTTGAAATACCCAGATGACCTCTTACATTTGCCAAAATTTTACCAGTATACAATCTGAGCACAGAATGCAATTCGATTGACAGTGTGATGAATGAACAGGAAACTATGTCGTTCGCAAGTTAACACATTTTCCAACTCACTGCCACAAAAACTGAAGACATTATTTTAAAAGAACTGTGTTAACAATGCACAAATTAATTAATTTTCTTTTATAGAAATCTCTTTTTATGGACTACAACAAACGGCTGGCAGGGACTACAAAGAGCTTCTTCCTGGGTTAGTGACATCACTAACCCTAAAATTTACATATACCCTTCCCATGAAAACATGCAACAAAGGGGGTGAGGCCATGTTGGGCTACTTTAGAGAAGAGGAAGAGTTGTTGTCGTAGAGTGTTGTTGCCATGCCGTCATTTTACGCCGGACTGCTTCACAAACGAATGTCAATTCAACGCTGGATTTGCATAAAAGATTAACTTGACGGCACATGCTAGTCGATGAGTTGAATCAACTCTACAGCAACTACATAAATTTATCCACTAACCGTTCAGAAACCTCCAGTTTCATTCTAAAAGTTGTAACTTCTTCCTGAGTCTCTCCATCAGTGTCCGACTCCAGTTTGAACAATGTACACTGCCCTCCAAAAGTTTGGAAACACCCCTGGCAAAGTGTGGTTTTGGACGATATCAGCATAAATCCTTATCATTTTTTGGTGCAAATACTTTAAAGTAACTTGACATTATCATTGAAGACCAGCAATAATAATTTTCATTTTGATTACATAATAATGGCAATATATACATGTCAAAGTCAGACATGCCCCTTTGCCAGCTGTGATGCCTGGTTACTGGTTTAAACTTGGCCCAGGTTTGTAAAAGATTTTTGGGTCAGCACACCTTAATAGCTTCAACAATTGATTGCCAATTAAGATTAGAATACAATGAACCAATTAGAACCCAGTTTAGGTCAGATAACTGCTAATGGTGGATATTTTGATGAATCGAAAATTTAAGTTTTTTCTATGTATAAACTGTTTATGTAATAAAATATGTTTTCGTAGTTTGTTTACAAACTTCATGCCAATATTGTCCAAAACCCCACTTTTCTAGGGCGTTTCCAAACTTTTGGAGGGCAGTGTAAGTCTGAACACCGTTACTAACAATCGTCATTTTTGCTGCGTGAGATTCTCCAGCTTTGTTGTTGTTGAGCAACCGAAGCGTGAGCTGTTAAAGCTCCACCCCCTTTTGGAAAGGGGGCCGGGAGCAGCAGCTCATTTGCATTTAAAGGGACACACACAAAAACGGCATGTTTTTGCTCACACCCAAATAGGGGCAAATTTTGACAAGCTATAATAAATGATCTGTGTGGTATTTTGAGCTGAAACTTCACAGACACATTCTGGGGACACCAGAGACTTAGAATACATCTTGTATTATAAAAGGGGCATTATAGGTCCCATTTAAAAAAAAAAAAAAAAAAAAAAACATCTTATCCTTTTATCTGAAGCACCAATTCCATCTTGCTATCAGAAACACCAGTATAATTTTCATTTTCACAATCAGGGAAGAAAATGTCTCCTCTGAATAAAACTATTATCTTAGCCACCTGATACATCACACTAACGTTCATGTCTGGAATAACATCATCTCTTGGAACATGATGACTGGCATGAGGCTGGATGCTGCCAGCACATCTCCATAAGGCAAAGGTGATGTTTTATGAGCCATCTTTCATTTGCAGTCTCTCTATTCAAAGCCAAATAGCACTTAAACAAATGCAAATAACTCTGAGTCAGTGGTATAGCTGCAGGGCTTTTGCCAGTTCTGCTGTAGTTAAAGACTCCCCAATGACACCCAAATTACCTTAACCTCAGTCACCGGCCGTCATGACCTCCCTTGAACCGCACCGCCAAAATGTGGATTGATATTCTGACTCAATTAAACCTGAAACAAAACAAACGTGAACATTTACAGATCCATTAGCTAAACTGAACTCAACACTAGAACAGTCAGCCAGAAACATCTCAGTTTTCAAAAGCGACACACATGGTTTCCAAACAGACATTTGAGCTGACCAGCGCTAACATATGACATATGTAGCTATAATATATGATATATATTTATTATAATATAAAATTACTCATATTTTCATCATCCAACTACTTACAGGCTTATTGAAAAAGCTTAAAGTGTTATTAGCATCTTTGAGAGGAGATAAAGGGCCATCCCAGCTTACAAAAATGTTCAAAATGTAAAAAATTTTTGCTAAATGATTATATTAAGTTATGAAAAACATTTAAAACTTCCAATATTTTAATCTTTCAAAAAAGATGTATGTAGTTTCTGTGAAACTAGTGGCACCTAGCGGATGCTCCTTTCGCTCCAACAGGTGCTTGTGAAGGCATGTCTCAACAGGTAAAAGTACTTTCAATAAAAGGTCCAACATATTAGGAATAGTTTTAGCTGTGTTGCTATGTGTCATGAGTAAGCAATTGAGTAGTCTTTAAGGTAGGGTAGGTAATTTCGGAGCAGCTAGCAGTAGCAAGCTAGCTTTGAAAGCATTAGATCCACCCTTCCTTCAGAGCGCTCTCCAAAGCCACTCCTCCTCCAAAACACATGAACTCGCAGATCACGCACAGCCAGAGCAGATTCAGCAAAGCATCATAAGAGATGGTGTTAAATTACCTCATCTCTCAAAGCACATAACATTACAATAATAATGAAAGTAAACAACTTACAGAGCTCTTACTTGTACCACCGACTGTGTTGACATAGAAATGCATAAATCCGAGTCTGGGGAGAATATCACAGGTTACCGTCTCTAAATTAAGTTTACAACATGGAGTGAACGCAGCATCAGCTCGTTGTTTTGGTTCAGGACGAACTGTTAAAGGCGGCTGCTGTTTGTTTGTGGTGCTCGGTGATGGATGGAAAGTGGAACAGAAGATGGAAAGTGACAGAATGAAGCTGGAAATGGGAACAGGGAATGAAGCTATGGAAAAAGAGTCATTAAACCATGAAAAGAACCATCAGTTTATTATTTCAAAACACCTCATTAAGAGGATTTTACTGCTTATCCTAAAACCTCTGTTTAGTTAAAATATTCGATACTTGCATGGCCTTTGCAGTGGAAGCAGTCTGTTGGTTCTGTTGGAACAGGTTCTTGGTGATTCCGTGAATCAATGGTGTTGAAGCTGCAATTAATTTCTCCTGCGTTGAATGAAGAAATGATGACGAACTTGTATGGTTAGTTTGATTCTTATTAGTGGGGAAAGAGTTCTCTCTCTCTTCCAGGTAAGCACATGGCTGGAGTGCAGGTTGTGGCCACCGGCCCTGGGCCGGCAGGCCCCCCAGCAACCAGGAGAGTCAGTCGAAGGAGTAAGAGAGCAGGCGGAGCTGTGTGTGGCTCTTTAAAGTTTGGAAAAAAGTCACACCTCTTAGGGTTGACCTGACCAATGAGAAAGGTGGAATTTCCGAGCGGGAAATTCCTCTGTGGGGAGTTTTACGATCCTTCTAGCAGGGCATTTGCAGATGTAATTGGATTGGGTGTTCAAGAGAAGAAACTTCACGATTCTTATAATACTAATGTGTCACAGAGTTAGCAACATGCAACATAAATTAACAAATAGGAAACAAAAGATGGAGTCCATCGATACCAAACATGCGACCCATGTGATCTTAGTTAACCATAATATGCAATTCTAAAACATTAATCCAAAAGAGTTTGAATTAATACATAGAAAAGGTATATCTATATATGATAGGTAAATCATAAAATGTGAAAATTGGAGACAAGTTTTTACATTTCTCAAGTGGTTATACATATATGATATATAGGATTATTTGTCCTTTTCAATGAGAATTAAGTGAGAGTCATAGCCCTCTGCAAATTCTTTAGAGCAAAAAAAAAAAAAAATTCCCTCTTATCATTTGGTATCCATGGTCACAGAGGCCCTTCTTGCCCAAGTTGGTCTTTTGGGGGATGGGCCCACAGACCCCAGAGTGAGTTTTAAAGATTATTTGTTAAATATAACAAATAATTGTGTCTGATTTGTCTCAGTCATTACAGAAATACATACGCTGACAAGCATTTGGACCGAATACAATGATGAAAACATTATTTGGTCCTGAGACTTCCACAGATGATATGTACATTTTTAAATATTTAGACTACTTCTATTATTGAGTGCTATCAGGATGTGAAGAGAGTTTCAACCAGAATAACAAAAAGTGTTTATGAAAAAGTTGCTGTATCTGCGACCCGTATCTGCGAATCTGCTGTCTCCTCTTCTGACCCTGACACATTACATGTCTGAAATCCTAAAATTCAATATTTATAATTAATTCTTCAGATTTTCAGTCCTGATAGTTTTCTGTTTTCCTATGGTTTTAATGTGGATGAAGATTTAAGTGACTGTAAAGATGGGGTTGTTTGTAAAATCAGAACACCAAGGGACCACAAAATCTGTCTAAAAATGATGGATCCAAATTCATTTCACAGATCTGAAGCTTAAAAACAGTTTAGACCTGGATAAAGGGGAAAGTGAAATGAAGCGAGAATCTGGCAAAAAACTGTCGCTCTATAAATTGTCTTGATTGGCTGTAGAATTCTCCCGATAAATGTCGCCCCATTAAAACATTCATATTTTATGTTTATGGACATTGCAATCTGCTCAAATGATGGTAACACTGATTGCTCACCTGTGACACACCTTGCAGCTCTATGAGGACAGCAGATGTGTGCATTAATTAAAACATTTAGCTTTGGCCTCATGCACATGATGCCCGTCCACAGCAGCGGTTGACTTTGCACAACACTCTCTTAACTGACGCTCTGAGTGCCATTATGTCAGGTGCTGTGCTTCACTTATTAATGAAATGGGTCTCTTGGCATACCCTGTGATTTAAACTGCCAACTGGAATCCCATTCAATCTCAGGGACTGTTGTGGAGCGAAAACAGTGAAAGCCATTTCAGACAAAACTGCATATCTCATTTGGTTGGTCATGGACGGTTGCACTGTGGGAACTGTAGTCTTTCAGCAAACTTCTTGAAAAATGTGTTTGAAGGAATTTAATGGAAATTTTACATATACGAGCTATAACGTTATTATATTTAATAATATTATTAATTATAATTTATAATTATTTTATATCGTTTTTTATAATTATATATAAAATAAAACTATACTTTTACTATAAAACTAAAACCATAATTATATTTATTATATGTTATTATATTTATTTTTATTAAAATATTTTATATATTTTATAAAAATACAAAAAATTATATAAAATTAAAATGAATTAAAATTAAATACTTTAAATAATATATTATATAATGCTATATACTATATTCATATATTAAATTATAATATAATATATTTAAAACAACATAAAAAGCTTTCAAGAAACATGACAGTAAGTTTACTGTAAAAAACCCATTCAATTTACTGTATAAAAAAAAACGCAGCTGTGGTTGCAAGAAATTCACTGTAAAAAATGTGAAAATGTAGTTTTACAGGATGCCTGCATATTTTACTTATACATGATGAATTGGAGTTCAACGTAAGCGGCCTGCTCATAAAAAATGTCAATACTCGTATATAAACATGCACAGGGTCATACACACAAAGACAAAACACCATTAGTGCAACACACAACACTAAAATTTTGCAATAAACATTAATTACATAACAGAAAATGTAACAAAACTCACTGATGTACATTACTGACAACAAAAATAAAAAGAAATGAAATTATTTATAAAAAATATAATCATATGTGATGTGTAAAGCATGGACTTCTGTTTTTTGTTTGTTTGTTTGTTTGTTTGTTTGAACAGTAAATGATATGGTAGCTATTTCTGTAAAAAATACAAACATTTTACACAGTGTTGCTGTTTTCAAAATATTGAAAGTTATCAGTTACAACATAATTTTTCTGAGTAGCAATGTGGAAAGTTGTTCATTTGGACATTAAAAAACAATTTTATAAAACGGATAGTTCCAGCCCTTGATTTTGATTGGCTTAGCCGCTTTCGAAGCCGTTGTAAAATTCCCGAAAACATACAGCTGACCGCATTACATAAGTATCGCCAAAGTCCCTTTAATATGCCTCTCGGGCATTCAAGTGCAGCTCCTATCTCTTTGAATGGGGAAACATCAAATTCTCCAAAGCTGTTTGCCAAGCTTTTGATTAAATTTCATATTTGAGATCACCAATGAAATCGGACAACTGTCTCATAAATTTTGTTTCTAAATGCTCTAATCATGACAAAAAACAGTGTTTTTCAGGCTGGATCAAGCTAATGCACATGCGCAGTCCCAAATGCACGTCTCGTGTCTCATTTCAGAGGCGCGTGTCTGACTGTTTCTATAGAAACCG
Organism: Mylopharyngodon piceus; assembly: GCA_039654765.1. NCBI lineage: Eukaryota > Metazoa > Chordata > Actinopteri > Cypriniformes > Xenocyprididae > Mylopharyngodon > Mylopharyngodon piceus. The sequence goes on along the minus strand of CM077458.1, from coordinate 16,280,847 downwards.
GAGCTTCTAACTGCCACTGCAGTGACTCGATGACTTTACCAATCGGCAATTGGCTCTTATTTAGAAGGCGAGACTTATTCCGCCATATTGCGCGTTGCACTTTCTCCCATTCAAAACAATACGAGTGATGCATCTTGTGTTATTCTATCCACCTTATTCCTGACTAGCCTACTGCATTTCGAATTATGGGTTCCACTTCCGGTTTGGGGAACTTCCATTTAAAAAAGACTGAAACGAATCGTTTCAAATCATAAGGTTGCCCTACATATAAAGCTTATCCGTCAGTTTGACTGAATGAGCTGTCAATTTTTCTTTCATTTTTTATTTTCAGACATCATGAGAATAACGTAATGCTTGGTATTTTAACGTAACATGTTATAACAAGAATATCTATGGCATGAGCTCTTTTCAGTCGCTGCTTTCTATCCTCGTGATTATTTTCTTTTGTCCCTTTGCATACCGCTGTAATAGTATGAAAAAGGACAACATATATTGCACATTTGTGGTCTGTTCTCCCGAATTAATTTACGATATATCCCATTAATAATTCACTGGAATGCACAAAGAGTCTCTCGTTTTTCTTCTCAAAGCCTCACGTCTCTTTCCAGGTTTGTTTTCACAGGTAAATACAATTTATTATCTGTAAAAAATGATGGAAATCACTTTGAAATAGTATCACGCAATGCTGAAGTTCATGAACATTTTTTATTAAGGCAATGTATATTACATAATACAGATATATATCACTATAGTTATATTTAACCCGTCCATTATTGCTGCGGAAAGAATCGCGCTTTTTCATGGCCTGTTGAAAGTACCTTGTTGATGCTTAAATGTCCTTTTAATGTTCGTTGGTTGAAGGCTGAGTAGAATAATGTCATCTCATTGTACCCAGTTTAAAAATAAAACGGATTATTGCATTCATAGAGCGAGCCTTTCACTGACTGTTTACAGCTTAACGGAAGTTACACCCATAATTCGCGCAAAGCGTCATGGGGCGTAGGAGTAAGGTGGATAGTCTTTGGTATCGCTGCGCTACTGAGTGTGTATGTTGTTGAGCAACCACTCTTAGCAACGTAAACATATGTTTGTTCTCAACTGATTTTGTTCATTGAAGCCTACTGCATTATGTAAAAGAGTATTGTGAGAGACCGCTCCACATCGTGCCTAACAACGCCCCTTAGCTGTTATAAATTCACTGTAAACCACGGCTTCTTGAGGCTTATTGCTTTATTAAATAATTACATATTCAAATCCCTAATCTTGTAAAATATGTAGAAGAAAGCTGCTGTTCATCACTGTTTTCAACTCTAGTTTGTTAGTCATATTTAGCAAACATTTATCTTTTAAAGTTCATTGTGGTAACCCTAATCGAGACTGCCTATTTAATTAATGTCGTGCTACAGAAATACTGCTCTGATTTAATTCCAATTATATTATCTGATTATATTAAATTACAAATAGCTTATAGCCAAACTAGGGTTTCAAAATAGCTGAGGAATGGTTTTCTTAGTCTGGAACAGAGGTTAACAATGTGGAGCATCAATGAAGAAATTATAGCAGAATCAACTCTGTAAATGAGTAACATCTGGTTTGAAATGTAAAAGTTCACGCAGTGCTCTGTCTAAAAGAAATAACCTGACTGTGAGCGTATTTATGTGTCCTCAGGAGACTGTCAAAGGCATAGAGTTTTCCAAATCAACACTCTGCAGGGCAAAATCGAAACTAAAAGCAGATAAAATCACAACAAAATGAATGTGGAGGGTCAAACAGAGATGCCACATCAATACAAAGTTTTATGTCTGAGACCTACAGAGAAATACTTTAACACCCTTTGAAAATTTAGTGCAAACTCGTGTTCTTTCAATAGTGACAAAATCCTTCATGCTACAATATTTGCACATCATTTTTGAATAATATATAGATTGCAAAATTGTTTGCGTATATATTCTAAGCAGGTGCAATCAATGTCAATCGATTTAAAAATTATTTATAAAAAATCTAATTGATTAAAGTATATGCAAATTAACTAATCAAATTTAATAAATAATATGTGCCTCCATTGTGTTGCATCTTGCAATTTTTCAGCACCTCAAACCATTTGTGCAAAATCGAAATGGAATATTCCACATAAGTGTACATTAAACAACATATATGTTCTGATTGCCTGTTGGGCAGCATTTTTGCTTTTTACGTCAAATTACTATTTGTCATTGCAAACTACAAATCAGTATGTGAACAACATGGTAAGGCAAGCACACACAATGCATTTTAAACATTGTTTACCTACATATTCATATCCAAACAGGAATGAAAGTCAAATCAGACTGAGTAGTTTCAGTTAGACTCAACAAACAAGCACACGTACACACACCTGTCATAGCCGGTGTGAAGTGAAGCATAAGCAGCTGCAATTACCAGGTACCGGCCCCCTCTGCCCCCTGTCGTCAGTGGCCAGCCGTAATTGGCGTACGAGTGAAGGGAAAATTGCGTGGGCGCGCCGCGGTGTCACCGAGTGTCACGTGGTGAAATGACTCGTGAGGAACTGCTCAGACGGCCTGTTATTGGGCCTGTCAGCAATTTAGTGTTGCTTTAAGACTGACAATACAAGTGTGTGTGTGTTTGTGTGTGTGCTGACATAAACTTGGGCCTTTTGCATCTCATATTTCAATCTCAGCTTCAAATTTTTAAGAAAAAACCTGCATCTTAGAAAATTTGTATTAGCTTCATTGCTAATAAATTAGCATATTGGAAAACTGTTGGTCTATTTATAAGTTTATTTGACAAAATGTCTGACTAAAAATCAAGCTTCATTAGAAGTTTTATTTGAGGAAACTTTGGGGACAATTTTATTTATTTTGTTTTCTATAAATCATATTTAGATGTGTCATCTTTTTAAGACAATATAATGCCATGTTCTTTTATTTATTTCAACAAATTGATTGTTAATGAAATGGTAACACTTTACAATAAGTAAAGTCTCATTTCTTAACATTACTTAACTACATTATTTAAGATAAACTAGCAATGCAACTTCTCTAGTATTTAGTAATACTAATACAAAGTTGGAACTGTTAACATTAATGCATTGTGAAACTAGTTATTTCCATACTATTTATTTATTTTTTAATTAGCTTTAATTTTAAATTTAGTTTTAGTAATTTTGTCATGTGACTTTGTCATATGTATTTGTGGTTTTTTTTTTTGTTGTTTTTTTTTGTTTTGTTTTTTGTTTGTTTTCAATATTTATATTTAACTTTAATATATACTTCATAATTAAAGGATTAGTTCACTTTCAAATGAAAATTAGCCCAAGCTTTACTCACCCTCAAGCCATCCTAGGTGTATATGACACAATCGGAGAATAATTAATAAATATCTTGACGCATCCAAGCTTTATAATGGCAGTGAACAGGTGTCACAAGTATGAGCTGAAGTGTCTCCATCCACATCCATCCATCATAAACGTACTCCACACGGCTCCGGGGGTTAATAAAGGCCTTCTGGAGCGAACCGATGCATTTGTGTAAAAAAAAAAAAAAAAATCCATATTTAACAAGTTATGAAGTAAAATATCTAGCTTCCACCAGACCGCCTTCCGTATTCTACTTACGAAGAAAGTGTAAAATTCTTGCAGTTCAAAAACCTTACGCTATGTCCTACGTCTTCCCTATTCAACTTATGAAAAAAGCGTAACTGACTCAATGCTAGTGCTGGGCGGTATACCGGTTCATATGGTATACCGGTTTCAATTTTGAGACCGATATGTATTTTTCAAAAACCGCCATACCGGTGCGTAGCTGAAACAGCTGTCTCTATTCAATGGCCATGAAGCGCTATGTAGAGTGTATTGAGAGCGGACTTCTATTAACTGCATACCCTTCTTACACTAATGGAAACAACTTTATAACACAACAATAAATAACTCACAAAACTAACTCTCTTTAATACTGCAAATACCATGTAGAGCCATATGATTTCCTCGATGCAGAAAACACGGATGAAATCACGGAATCTGTATACAGCGGAACGTCACAGAATTTGACAGTTTTTGGATGAATAAATCAAAAGTAGGGTTGTACAATGAATCAGATATCGATACGGACTAGTGTCTGTGAATATTAAAGCTAAAAAAGACTGCTATTAAAATTTGAAGTCTGTATGAATGAGCGCCGTATTTTCGTCTACTACTACACATGCTGAAGCACGCGTGACACTCGCGATGATTTCAGTGTCTGCTGTCTCACTCACTATACATGATCCTCATCTGCAGAGCTGCTCTTAGAGTCACTTTATGAACATTTCACCGTTTAATTTGATAAAACTATCGACATTTGTCGTATCATATACACAGGAAGTCAAAGGTCTTCACGACCCTGTCAAAATAAAAGTTTGGTATAACTTGAAATAAGAGAAATATACTATTGTACAATCGAGTATACTTTAATTAATAGAGATAATAATAATAATAATAATAATAATAACACCGTTTATTAAAACACAAACGCAAAGGTCTTCATTGAAATGACAGAAATTGCACAGTAAAAATGTAGCCTACTTATAGAGTACCTCAGGGATGACGTGTTTTTGTTGGCAAAACCCGGAAGCGAGTTAGCATTTTAGGACTTCCAGTTCCATCGCCCCGAAGTCAATGGGTTTTTTGAATGGGTTTTTGCTAAATCGCCTGAAATAAGGTCTGTGGTTAACAAAGCCTCTAAATATTTTCACGTTTTGATCTATGACATAAAACACACCAGTTATAACCCGCTTGTGATTTTTTAAACCTTTATTGTGTCTTAAAAACGGCGGTTGCTAACAAATTGCTAAAAGGGACTACTTCCTTTGGCGGGGACTTTAGACGTCATCATGACAAACAGGACATTTGGACAGCATTTCTCATGAAAAAGTGGATAAGTATTCATACACAGCGCAGATCATAATCAGCGAGCATGTTTTTAAATAAAGCTGTTTTCTAAATAAAGTTTGAGGAAGATTGGTGGTGGTGACGTTGATCTGGGACCATGGTGTGCTGTAGTCCGTTTATAGCCTACTGTTAGCTTTTTATATCTGACGACTTTATTTAGGCTTCAAAATGTATGAATGTTGTGTTAACTTGTAAAGATTATCTTGATAGACAAAACATGTAAGTGTCATAACCCTTTGTTAAACACAGAGCTTATTTTTTGCGATTTTTCAAAAGTCTATGGGAAAAATGCATTGGCTTTCGATCGAGGAAACCCGTGCGCCGCTAACTTCTGGGTTGGCCTACAAAAACATGTCATCCCTGAGGTACTCTATTAATATTATTAACAAATTATTTGATTACATTTTTAACTAAATTGTTAGTTTTATGAGCTCATTTGATTACATTTTTAAATAAATTTTTATTTGTCCTCACAATGTTTATATAATATATTCCCTCTTGCCCTTACTCCTGACAGTAAAATATGCCAAAATAAAGGTCCAGTGAAAAAAAAAACGTGATATACCATGAAACCGCCAGAATCTTAAAAAAAATAAAAACGTGATACAGATTTTTGGTCAAATTGCCCAGCACTACTCGACGCCAGTTCCGTTTTTTTTTTTCGTAATTTGAATACGGAAGGCCGTCTAGTGGAAGCTAGATATTTTACTTCATATACACAAACGCATCGCTTCACTTCAGAAGGCCTTTATTAACCCCCCAGAGCTGTGTGAAATATGTTTATGATGGATGGATGTGGATGGAGACACTTTCTTCAGCTCATACTTGTTGATCCTCGCTCACTGCCATTATAAAGCTCGGATGCATCAGGATATTTATTAATATTTCCCCCGATTGTGTTCATCAGAAAGAAGAAAGTTATATACACCTAGGAAGGCTTGAGGGTGAGTAAAGCTTGGGCCAATTTTCATTTGAAAGTGAACTAATCCTTTAATTTAAGTTTTAGTTTTAGTAATTTTAGCACTTCTTTAGTACTGATTTTATTTCAGATAGTTGCCAAAGCAACATTTCTAATTTTCAGTTTAAGTTTTTCATCAAATATTCATGTTTTATTTTTTTCAGCTTTACTTCAATTAACAAAAACAAATTTTAGTAGTTTTAATTTTAGTTAATAACACTGTGTAAAAACAATGAACAATTTATTTTTTATTAAAGGATTAGTTCATTTAAAAAAGGAAATTTCCCCATGAATTACTCACCCTCAAGCCATCCTAGGTGTATATGACTTTCTTCTTTCAGACAATACAATCAGAGTTATATTAATAAACACCCTGACAATATCAAGCTTTATAATGGCAGTGAATGGGGGTCACGTGTTTGAAGCTCAAATAAGTGCATTCACCCATCATAAACGTACTCCACACGGCTCTGGGGGGTTAATAAAGGCCTTCTGAAGTGAAGCAATGCGTTTGTGTAAGAAAAAAATCCATATTTAACACGTTATAAAGTAAAATAACTAGCTTCCGGCCAAACTGCTATACGGATTTTACTTACGTCTATAGCGTAACCTACGTGTCACCATGACTTATTACGCTACGCTATGGCGTACTACGCAACGTCATACCTTATACGTCGCGGAAGTTTCGCTTAAGTTTTTTAATCCTTTAACTATTATCAAAGATTCATAAAAGCTGTAAAAATATCTTGCTTATTGTTAATTCATGTTAGCCAATGTGTTAAACACAAACACCTTGCTGTTACACCAATGAAATAATTGTGTGCTATTCAACACTAAGACTACATTTCCAGAATTCTTAAAATTGCATGAAATTGAGATCATTGATCACACATGATTCTCCATCATGAAATTTCAGATACAGTATATTATATCTGTTATATTTCTTAATACTCCACGTGAAAACATCACACCAACTGCCCAACAGTAAATAGGAACCTACGTGAAAACAAAGTGTGAGCATTCTGGTCTGTTATTTCAATGTTTTCTTTGCGGTTTTGTCCCCAATCCATGTTTTTTTTCTAATGTACTCCAGCACGCATATAGCAAACACTCAGAATCACATGTTGATGCTTTGAAGTCACTTGAGTGTATGTTTCATCTTTTGTTGTCTCCCCCCCACCAATCCCTTTATTTATTTATTTATTTATTTTACATGAGTACTTTAACAAAAAAGTCTTTGTTTGGAGGGTTGGTTAAATCAAGACAACATTCTCTGTCTGTGTTTGATTTATCTGAATCAGATTGATTGTTTTAATGCACCTGACTTTTGACTGATGTCTGGTTTGCCTGTATGCAGGAAAGAAACAAAAGAAAGTTTGTTCAGAGATTAAAGCAAATATTACCATGAAATCAGCAAGTCAAATCAGTCACAACCTTCCTGAGGTTTAAATCACTTTATTGCAGTTTTAAAGTCTTTTCTCCACGTTACAGCTGTATGATTCTTTCACATGTCGCTTAATGGACAGCAATGAACTCAAGATGGTTATGGTTACGACTCAGAGCTTGTTTTGAAAGTTTGTATAAACTCCATGAATAATTGTACATTTCCTCATGAATGACTAAAGAAGAAACAATGCTATATAAAAAACAGAATGCAGGACCACTTTTCTTTGCTAATTAAATACTGGATAAACACCTTTCGCGTAATAGAAAACCCAAATAATTACAGTCTCAGTCAGAACAGCTCCATCCTCCATTCACACTCGGATAAAAAAAAAAAAAAAAGGTTCTCAATTATCATTGTTTTTGGCTAGTGTCTAAATATCGAAGGCACACCCTGAACGCCTCCTTCCCCGCGGCGTCCATGTTTCCAGCTCGCGATGATTGCCAATTAGAGCAGAAATCAATTTACAGTCTCCGTTGCTTAATTGATATCATTATGTTTACTGTAGAATGAATAATTGAATATTGTATCATTACATCAAAATGTAGTCGTGCATGAAGCGGGCCCGGCAGGTAGCCGTCGCTGAGAGGTTTTCTCGTTAAAAAGCAGTGATTGCTGATAATTAAGGGTTATCATTATATTCCCACTTCCCCAAATGCCGGCATTAGACATTCCGTCTTCAAAGTTTGGCCTAAAAAAACAAAAAAAAAACAAAACGCACAAACGCTAATAGTTTTTAATATGAGATCCGAATCAAAACAACATCAATATATCTTCGGAAACAAAACATTTATATTAGAGGAAATTATTTTTTAGATTTTAAATATTTACCACAAAACGCTCTTAGTGGAAATGCTAAATAAATTACTAGCTGACTGAACATTCATAAATAAACAGAAATAATCATGCTTGGCTCAACCCCGTCTTCATAGACTTGTCCATGTCTAAGTTGTCCTCCAGGTGATTGTGAAAGACTTTTCAATGGTGTGAGATTGTGATGTTACGTCAATCAGCAACTCCTGAACCTGAAGGAGAGGAAGAGAGAATTATTCAAACAGGAAAAAAATAGCACAAAGGAGATTGTGATGCAACTTTTCAGATGGAATGAATGCTAAACTACACACTCGTGGTCAAATCCTCTTTAGGAGCTTAAACTCTTGTGTGATTACAGGCTGATTCCGTCAGTGACCTCGTAATGGCATGATGAAGAAAAATAAATGGTGTTCGAGCGAATCGTTGGAAAATGCCACCTCTGATCTGACATACGCCGCTGAGGGCAAACGCATGCATGGAGACAGATGGAGCTGCCTCGCCTCTTTCAGACTTATTATGCAGTCGGGAAATACTAAGAAAGATAAATGATTTGGTGTGGGCTGGAACACTAGTTATTCAGATTCACATGCACACAGTTTCTTTGTCATTTCCCCCCCTTCGATTCTTTTCATGGCTGGTATAAATCTCAGTCTCTGGAGCTCATGCCTGCATTCTTATTAATAGAAACGGTGCGGTCGATGCGCACACAACTTTTTAAAGGCATCTCTTTTTAAGCAGCCCAGGAGAATGTAAACTCCTCTCTGTATTTCATCAAGCTCACTGCTTACAAAATACAAGGAGGAATCAATTAGGTGAATGCATTCAGATGTTTAGCTTTGAAATTATTCTTATTCTTAGCTATTATAGTGATTATCATTACTGTAATAAAAATATACATTTTTTTTTTTATTGTTTTTAGCATAATTTAAAGGTGGCAAACACATACTTCCATGATGCATAATAATCATGGATTATAAATAATTTGAATATTATTATAAACAATATAAATAATTTGCTATTTAAATAATATATGCCTGGTTTCACAGACAGGGCTTAGACTAAGCCAGGATTAGGCCTTAGTTAAATTAGGACATTTAAGTAGCTTTTATAAACGTACCCTAGAGAAAAAAAAAAAAGAAAAAAAAAAACATTACTAGTGTGCATCTTGAGACTTAATTGCTTAATTGTCATGGAAATGATATCACTTAAAAATATTAAAATTAAAATATCTTTAAAAAACTTGCAAATAATTTTAAATAAAATATCATATTTCTTTGTATTGATTTTGGGGTGAAACATGACGAGGACATTTTCATGAGATTTAAATGTGTATTCCAAAATGAAAAGTTGAAAATCACTTTATAATTTTTTTTTTTCATTTTAAACATTCCATATAAAAATTATTACATGTATTAAATAATTATTACATTTCAATTTTATATTTAAATTACATTTTATATTTTTAAACATTGTGATCAGGGTTGCCAGGTTTTCACAACAAAACCCGCCCAATTGCTACTCAAAACTAGCCCAAAACTAGCCCAACCGCGTTTCACGGGGGGTAAAATCCGCAGTTTTGGCGGGGCTCCCCGGATAAAAGTCACATTCCAGGGGCTAAATATCATGTTATTTGGGGTCACTTCAACCCACGGACTAGCAACAGTGTAGAAGTAGCCCAATTCCGTGGGAAAACTGCAGACTTGGCGACACTGATTATGATATATTCAATTTTTTTATTTTCAAATTACTAAAACAGAATAAAAATTAAATAGATTCCATTTTTTAAAGCAGCACCTCTTGTCGTCCTCATGACTAAAGTATATGTTTGCATGAAGCATCTCACCTCAGCATTATATGTGAAATGCAAGGCGGCATCAGGCTTCCCAGCCATAGTCATGGTAACATCAGTGATGGGCTCTGTTACACCCCACACCTTCACATCACCCAGGGTCAACCTGTCAGCCTCGGCCAGACCATCTGTGGTAACCGTGCTAGTAAGAACACCCTATAAACACACAGCACAAATGCATATTTACAGTATGAGCAAAAATGCTATTGCATATGATAATTACTGACAGTAAAACATCCGAATCCATTATATTAATGAATATTTGTGGGGGGAAATGTACTTAATCATAATGAAAATAATACCACAAACATATGACCCGTTTCTTGAGATTCGGCCATTTAGATCTGACTAGAACAGAATGAAAAACAACAGAAAATTGTGTTGTTTCCGTATTAATGTAACATCTGTGCCGAGACAACTCAAACTAGCCGAGTTTGACCTCGTTTTACAAACAGTTCTCAACTCCATAGGGCCGTGTTTTCCCCACCGCTCAAATAATCTCACCACATATGACATCAAACCCACAGGAAGTCCAGAGAGCTGTGACCTGGGCCAAGTGGCCTTGAGCTGCTACAGCATGAAATAGTTTTGGATCTGGATTTTGTTTCGAAATAGAGAGTGGCCACAGATGTTTGGCTTCAAGTGAGATGGACAATCTTGGATTCCCTATAGGATTTAATGGCAACTGTGCATGACCACTATCCAAATAAATCTGAAAGAACTGCACACATAGCTTTCTTCAAAACATATGAACGTACCGAAGAAACATCGAAAGATGTCAAGAGGAAACGCTTGTTCTGAACAGTATCTGTAAGGAGAAAGAAGGAAAAAAAGATTAAGAGAAGAACAGGAAAGGACCATTTTTAAAACACTGTGGTAAAATTCACGACTTTAGAAAAAAAAAATACACAAACTAATATATAAATATACTATGTCTGCACGATTTATCGCACAATACGAAAAAGAACATTGAACTTAAACACGATTATCGCTTAAACACAATTCTTAGTGCGATTATGAAATCGCAAAGGCGGCGATTATTTTTTTAAGCGCAGCTTGCAATGAAGTATGGCTCCAAATGCCAATCCATCTGAAAGCACTGCCAATTTGAGTCGCTTATAATGTACGTTTGAAAAAGCAACACGCGTCAAACATCGTTCCAGACATGAGAAGCATTTATTAACATCTTGTCCAACAAAAGACAACATTTAATAGCATGTTTCACTCCAAACTCACTTCATAACGACAGTTAAGCTTCCTTCTGTGAGATGATGTGGCATCTTACACAGAATAAGGCAGTCGTGTGTTTATTAATCATGTTTAATCAATCAAAGCGTTTCAATTGTCTGTTTATTCAGCTACAGCGATATGATGCATATTATCATCTTCTACTGCAGGGCATATTTGCAGTTTTTGCGCAAGAGCGCCCTCTGGCTTTCAGATGGAGAAGCATTTACTACTGATCATAGAGCCGTACAACTCTGACAAGCTGCGCATAAAATAATCACAGCCTTTGCCAAATCGCGTGCGGTTTAATCGCGATAAATCGTGCAGCCCTAAAATATACATATTAAGAACACAGTTTTATTTTATTGCTTCAAATGCTGATGAGATCTTAAATTAAAATATGTTATCAGTAATAGTATTTACTATGAGAAAAAAGTAATAAATTTAACATCTCCAAAATATATGTTGAAATGAACACTAGTGGAAGTAAAAGACCAACAACTTTCATTCCTTTTCACACAAATTATGATTACAAATATATGATTACAGGCACAGATTATTGTTTAATAATAACTTATTTTCAATATTATGTTATGATGACCTTAAAATGTTTTGTGCATGATTTGATATTCGCATCATGTAACCAGCTCCATATGTATGGCTTTTCTGATGTAGTAAACTTGCTCGTTAGCACACCTTATTGCACTTGCGATGCAAAGAAAAAAATGTGTTTTTATCTCACATTTTCGTTTGTTAACTCTATCGATTAGGTTTAAGTGTAGATGGAACGTTATTTTCAAACGCGATGGAACATTAACCTTTTAGCGCCACTTCTGCGATATGTACAACAACCACTGAACTGAATGCACTTTTAGAGCCACTCACTGGACATTTCACTTTGAAAGTGCTGCGAAACGGTGCAAGAATCAACATAATATCATTGCCAGAGGCACATTTGTCCTATGAGTCTGGGTTGAAGAAATCATTAATGGAACTGGAATTATCAAGTTAAATCAAAACCATTCAATTCCTCACAATTCCCATCCCTGCACACACAAACATAACCCACCGATTCCCTCTCCATCATCCCAGAACAGGGATCCACGTGCTGAACCTGCATCATCAAGAGCAACGAGCAGACCCAGAGGATTCCGACGACTACAAGAAAAAACACAAAATAGTGAAAACTACATTCGTGTTACGACATCACAACCATAAACATATGATCACCTACATTTACATAATAATACTTATTATTCAATGTTCAGAATCTTGGTCATCTTGATAAACAACAGCGTGTACTCTTAAAGGCACAATATGTAGTTTTTCCTCACAGCTGGTGTAAAAGAATCAGGACAGGACTCGGGCAGATATCATGTTCATGGATGAGATTATTAACGTTACTGTAGTATGAAGCAGAGCAGGGCCGAGTGCTGTGGGAGCTGAACGAGGCCGCTGGAGCGATTGCTAATGAGAGACGAGCGCGACACATGGGTAAAGAGCAGCGGAACTTTTATTATGCCACAGCCGTCGCTTCCGCTTCTTCTGGTCAAGCGTATGTGGGGTAACACAGTGCTTTTTCACATATTAGATACATTTGAGTGTGAGATACAAAACGATGTTATAACATTACTCTGAGCATTCGCTCGGCGGCTGCTATAAGACACTTGTTGCACACTGCAGTAAGCTAGATCGATATTAGAATATCATATTAATAAATGCTGGATGGCTTGTTAAATGGCATGCAATTAATTTTAAAACATATTGTATGACGGAGAGAACGCTGTATTACTGTTAAGACTAAATGTGTTGAGCTATATAACAATGATTAGTTTTCTGTCTATAATGTATCCAAGTTCCCTTGTCTAATAAAACATATAATATATTAAAGCGCCTTTGGTGTTTTCATGGTTTCTACAAAATAAAACCGGAAATCGAGGGTAACGCAGGTTTGATGTCATTGATAGGCAACATGGTCTGTGTCCTGGTTAAAATTGCTTATTTCTCTGGATTTAAACATTCTTGGAAACATCTGGGATAATGTAAGTATGCAAGTCAACAAAATGTATAACACTATTCTAGGGGTTTTTGGACACATATTGTGCCTTTAAAGGCACAGAGAGTGGGTGGAAAATGAACATATGAAAGAAAATTGACTGTTTGTGTTGTAAGAGACCTTTTGAAAATGGAAAAAAAATACTATGCAGCTATAGAAAAATGTCCCAATTATACATTAAACAAGTCTTTTAATAAAGATGCAGGGTAGCTTCTTCACCTGTAGTGTGTGTTGTTCTCTGGTTTCTGCCAGGGCAGGATGTAGCCTCCTCTCACGTGCAGGTTAATTTTCGCTAATGGTGTATTCATATCCACAAACTGTCCTCGTACTCCAACAACTTCACCCTGGATGATAAATCACATACAAGCAGATAAGAGACCCCAATATATAGAGGACAAAGTACCGCAGGTTGAAATTGTTTGGAAGCCAGCTGCATTATGACTGGTTGTTTAATTGACATGCTAATAAAATCTTGCTAATAAAGATTTGCATGTTTGCTAATAAAATGCTTACCGTGTGGTAATCGTACCAGCGGGCATTTGGCACGTAGCCCCTGACCACAGTAACACCCTTCACAAAACAAAATCAATGAGAAAAAAATAATAAATAACAACATAAACAACACTAAAAAGAACTGTCAATTTCTCTTTACTGATTGACTTATATTATTAAAAGGCATATAACATAACATAAACATATATATATATATATATATATATATATATAATATTTTCAATATATTTCATTACAAAATATAAATAAATATAATAAAATTAAAAATAACTTTTTTAAATATGTGGGTCAGTTCAGGTCAGTTCAGTTCAGTTCAGTTCATTTATAAGGTTTAGTGAACAAACCTCAAAACAAATGACAAGATACTTAGGACTGCATGAATATAGCCAAGGTGTTTTTGTGAGCATACCTCGTCCAAAGCAGGTGTGATCAGAAGGGCAGGACCCCAGAGGAACTGCCTGTCGATGCTCCATGTGGTTTCATCAGTGACAAACCTACATTACAGAACACAGCAGAGACCATTCAACACTGTACATGCAGATCATGATAGAAAATGAGAAAAAGTGAGGAAAAGAGAGGGAGGTTGAAATAAAAACATGAGATGCTGAACAAAATAGGCACACAGAACATTCAGTCCAATAGATCAGGCTGCTAAAAACAGAGTGGAAGAGGAAGGTTACACAGGACAACAGGAAAGTGAGGAGCAACAATATCAAAGCAGGCTAAAAAAAAAATAAAAAAAAATACAGGAACATAAGACCAATACACAGGCAGAGAATTTGGCCCGAGTTCTGATTAGTTATTCCTATGATGCTTTCGGGGGAGATGTAATTGAAACGAAAGGATGGACTGAAAATAGTGTCAGAAAGAAAATATGGTGTAATGAAGATATATTTGGAGGGAAACTGAGGAGCAGAACATAAATGAAGGTCTTAAAGGGATAGTTCACACACAAAAATGTCATCATTTCCTCACAGGCATTGTTACTTTTACTTTTATTGCATGGAAAAAAGAATAGCATGAACATTCTTTCTGGTAAACATCATGGTTTTGAAATAATATGAAGGTGAGAAAATGATGACAAAATTATTTTAATTTTTGGGTGAACTATTCAGAAACAGAAGTACTGGTAGACACTCACTCGTGCAGCATGGGTCTGACCACAGTGTTTCCGTAAACGTGAGCTTCATACATCAGTGTGTACAAATATGGCAGGAGGGTATAGCGAATATTCAGCACATCACGAGACATAATAGCAAACTCCGGTCCCCAGGCCACAGGATCCTGCCTCTGTGAAAGATCACAAAAACTCATGAGATTATAAATACCCAACACTACTTCTGAAGAAAACGTGAATGGGTTCTCCTGCAAACCTCGTCACCACAGTGTTTGACAGGTTGCTAGAGCATTACTAAGTGATTGTTCTGGGTGGTTACAAGTGGTTTCTAGTATTCTATTCTTTAATCAAGGTTCTTCACTGGCATCTGTGATTAAATGAAGAATCTTTAACATCCATGGAAACTTTCCATTTCACAAAAGGTTCTTTATAGTGAAAAAAAGGTTCTTTAGATTATTAAAATGTTCTTCAAACTAAGAAAAAGTTGACTGAAAGGGTTTTTAGGGTACCAAAAATGTGTCTTCAATGGCATCTCTGCAAAAACCCTTTTTTTGGAACCTTTATTTTTAAGTTCCTTGCAATGTACATGCTAAAGTAGTTTTGTTGTTTATTGGTGACATATTTTTATGAATGTTTTCCTCATCAGTTTTGCCTTAAGCTAGTTCAGTAATTGTATTAAAGGATTAGTTCACTTCAGAATTAAAATTTACTGATAATTTACTCACCCCCATGTCATCCAAGATGTTTCTGTCTTTTTTTCTTCAGTTGAAAAGAAATTAAGGTTTTTGAGGAAAACATTCCAGGATTTTTCTCCATATAGTGGACTTCATCGGGGTACAACGGGTTGAAGGTCCAAACTGCATTTCAATGCAGCTTCAAAGGGCTCTACACGATCCCAGGTGAGGAATAAGGGTCTTGTCTAGCGAAACGATTGGTCATTTTATTAAAAAAAATAAAAATTTACATACTTTTTAACCACAAATGCTTGTCTTGCACTAGCTCTGCGATGCGCCATGCATTACGTAATCACATTGGAAAGGTCACGCGTGACGTAGGCGGAAGTACTGTGGTAGGGCGAAAAACTCCATCTCATTTTCTCCTCCAAATTCAAAATCGTCCGACATCGTCGTTTTACCTTTTTTTGTAAAGGCCGTTTGGTTTAGTCTTTGCATGTTCGCTTTGTAGACATTGGATCTGTACTTTTGCCTACGTCACACGTGACCTTTCCAACGTGATTATGTAATGTGTGGCGCATCTCAGAGTTAGTGCAAGACGAGCATTTGTGGTTAAAAAGTATATACATTTTATTTATTTTTAGAAAATGACCGATCGTTTCGCCCTTTGAAGCTGCATTGAAACTGCAATTTGGAACTTCAACCCATTGTACCCCGTTGAAGTCCACTATATGGAGAAAAATCCTGGAATGTTTTCCTCAAAAACCTTGATTTCTTTTCGACTGAAGAAAGAAAGACATAAACATCTTGGATGGCATGGGGGTGAGTAAATTGTCAGGAAATTTTAATTCTGAAGTGAACTAATCCTTTAACTGCATTTAAAAAATATATAGCTACAATTATATTTTAGAAATCATCATATTTAGAGGTTCTTGGCATTCAAATGTTTAAAGACCTCTGGAATATATAGCAACAGAAATGTAACAGATAGTGTTAATATCAAATTTTCAGTAAGGATGTGTATTATCTCAATAATCGATTTATTTATGATCCAGTTGCAAACAGATCAAACTGGAACAACACCACATTTCCAGCATTATCCATTATGACACCATGGGAATAAATACTTTAGCCCAGAACTATTTTTGCATGATCCAAATATGTACAGCTGTGTCCTGCTGAATCCAGACGTAACCGTACACCACATTAAGCATCTGTGCCCATGTATGTGTGAGCATCTGACTCCATATACAGGCAGAATGTTAATTGTCTGCCAGAAAGAAAATCATTTTGCCCCCTTTGGCAGCCTGTACGTGGGTCTAGTGCTCACAATGAGTGGTGTTAAGAGTGGTGGGTGTGAGTTAATGTGCTCACAGATATAAAGGTGAACCATATCTGATAATTATTTCTCAAGTACCACACGTTCACAGGTCTGACTACTAATGCGTGCATGCTAACACTTAGTTCTTTCCTCGCCACTGACGGAATTTTCCGTCATTTATCACACAACACTTCCCCAGCAATAACGAAAATTATGCCGGTGTTGTAGTCCCCAGTATAGGTAGGTTTGGGTTAGGATTAGGCAATCAGGTAGTGGCTTCAATGAAGAGGGTAATAATTTGGCAGGGAGTCGAAATTTAGCACAACACTGGCAATCCATGTTTTCACTGTTATATGGTAGGGGGCACTATTATGCATCTTCTTAAATATAGTACAGAATCTCCAGATCCAAAAACAAGTGAAAATTAAGCAGAAGCAAGTGATAGAAGCATTGCTTACGCACATGTAAGATAACGCAATCATCAAAGATTAAACAGCATATAAATCAAAACTTCCTAATGTTAGCAAATGAAATGTCAAAACCAAGAAGAGGTCTGTGAGGTCTATGTTTTGATCATTGTTCTGAATCCAATCCGGACATAGTCTTTGACAAAAACATGATTTTCTCAGATTTTTGTTCAAATTGTTTTTTAAATGAAACTTACACAACTTACACTTGAAATCACATTCAAGTGTTAATAAAAAGAATGGATAAAGCTAGAATAAAGGCTGGCAATTAAGAAAAACTTCAGAAAATTAAGAAAAAATTAAGAAAATTAAGAAAAAAAAAAGAAAAAAAAAACACTGGCGGGGAAAGTTGTAAGTTATAAAAACGACTGTTCGTGTCCTGTAAATGTCCTTTAAACCAGACACATTTAGCTGTTAAGCAAAACTGTAAGATATTAAGGCTTGTTTTCAGAAAATGTCTTCCATCTGCTCATGTTTAAATGTTTTGCCTCAAGACAAAATAACTTTATATTAAAGATAAATTAACTGAAAACGAACCTTAATATCTTATGCAGTTTTACTGATAAATCTGTCTTGTTTTAAGGATAAGAAAAAGATTTTTGCATATGAACATTGCATATGAAAGTTGCTTTTTAAGGTTCTATATATATATATATATATATATATATATATATATATATATATATAAATTGTGTTAAATACATAACATATAAAGTGTTTTTTTTTTCTTTTCACTATAAAAAAACCCCCCGTCATTTTGCAGGCAAAAAGCACAAATGTTTTTAGGACAATGGTTAGCATACTAAAACCATAAAAAAATGTTGTTACTTGATATAAAATAAATGTTAACTGAAATAAATTATATAATTTATAATATATAATAAATATATACTTTATTAAAAATATAAATATATATAAATATATAACATATATAATAACTAACAGAAAATTAAAAAAAAATGAAAAATAATCCAAATTATTAATAAAAGTTACAATAGTACAGTATCTAAATTATACTAATTGAGATACTATTGTAACTGTGTGAGACAACTGCTAAATTTAATTTGTTCAAAAGACCGAACCTTAACTATTGAGAAATAATAATAATAGTGATGCTAGGCTTAGTAAACACACTGAGTGTTGTATTGTTCTTGACCTGTAGAACCTCTAGTATTTTCTTCTCTCTTCCGCACAGAGCAAAAACTCCTTCTCCTAATGTAATGGGTAAAGCTAATATCTCAGTGTTAAAGTGTTTGAATGAACTAGACCTTCCTCCTGTTAGAGCTAACTGCTTCTCGCAGACAAAAAACCCAATTATTCCAAATGTACTGCTCTCTGACTCTATTAGCATGTGACTTAGTGTGATGGAGAGACAGCCGAACTTGGAAGCCTTGGCAGGAGCCTAAGAATTATGACCCTCACTTCAGAAGCTGGTCTCTCTCTCTCTCTCTCTCTGGCAGCTGGCATCAGAGGGAACATTTGCACTGGCAACTGACTTTGCCAGACATTAGGAGTAAATAAGGTGGTCTTTTCAAACTTCTTTCGGTGGCTGTTCATCTGTTAACTCCCTCCTCTTTTGTTTTCCCTTCTGTGCGAATTGTTATGTTTGCTCCCATGGTGCTTTTTAGGATTAGCCTATTTTACTGTCTTGGGCAAACACTTCCTATTAAAAGAGGAAGTTGGAGCTGGAGCTTGTCCCTTTTTTAAATAGCTAGTAGGCTTTAGTTTACATCAAAGCCATGAACCATTTTCATTCAAAATCTGACAAAAATGTGGTCACTAATATTAGTCAGTTTCCTGCAAAAGAAAAAAATACATTTAAAATGAACTTTCAAGCGTATCATACCATATAGATGAGCTTAGACAGACTAAAAGCTACTAAAGCTCCCTTTTTGATTTCATTAAGTGTGTCTCTGTCTCTTATTCAATATCTGACATGTCTTTCTCTCTATCACTTTGTAATTCAGGCCACCTTGACGCCCTCCATCCTGTCTTTGGGTGACCTTCCATTTGCCTCCGTAGCCACATTAAAGCTAATGACATCTTGGAGGGGTAATTACAGTACCAAGGGGACGTGCAGGGATAAATACATCCGGGTAGAGGCAAGCTGAGGACAGTCTCTTATTGGAACTGTCATTGAGACACGCAGAGGGCACATCCACACCGGTGCAAGTGAATGACTCGGCAGAATAAAAGCAGAAAAAATATGCAGACATGCTGTCTTGCAAGCGCTGCTGTGCACTTTTGTTTTAATAAAGCCCTCTAAATTCCCTGGTCACTGTCAGTCCGTGTCTAACACTAGAATTAATACATATCATGCCATTTTTAAAAGCGTTTAAAAGCATTTTTACCTTTGTGTTTTTCTTTTTCATACTCCAGCCAAAATCCCAAAGGACTACATCTAATATTTCACAAATGTTTTTTTTTCTTATGCCTTTTCGCCATTTTTTTAAAGGGGTCATGGCATGGATTTAATATAGTCGACACGGCATCATATTTTATTTTCAGTCTCTCTGAAAAGCCTGCGTCAAACTGTGTCTTGTTTAAAAATGAATCAGCAGTAAAATGAAGCGAGAAAAACGAACAGTGTCTTACTGACGTGATCTGGAACTTCTTTAAAAATAAAGTTCATCCACGCTTTCTTAACGTTAGGATCATAAGACAATGTTTTTCCAAAACTTGAAGCATCTATATGGTTTTGTTGCTGGAATAATCATGTGTTTGTGTCTCTCTCGTATTTACTACTACATGACGTGTGAATCGATGGGCGGGGCTAAAGAGGTAATGATGTAGAAGTAGGCGTTGGTCTTTCGTCGCACTATGACATCATACTGAGACAAAATCCGAAAAGTCATTTTAGTAGCTTGGTTTCAATAAAAGCTGTTTTTTGACTAATGAGGAAGTTTTGAGTTCTGAAACTGAAAGGATATTTTTATAGTACAATGACCTCTTATATTTCAAAAGATTCTCAATTCAAGACCCCTTTAACAGAGATAGCAAAAAGATAGGGAGTAGACAGCAAACGCTATGTCTCCAACTCTCATAATTTGGAACAAATCCTGAAGGATTCTAATCTGAATTCATATATGATTCCAAAATAACACAAAACAAAAACTTGATCTTTTAGTTCCCAATATCCTGTTCCTAAAAGGTCTATTATAATTACCAACATGGATAAAAAGATGTTGTATGATAGCAAAAGAAATGTAAAGAAAATCCTTCCGGATTTTACAAATCCCAGAGTTTCCCTCCAGATTTCCTTTAACCGTTCAGTAGCAAGACATTATTCCAATACAATATAAATAGGATTCGGGTAAAAAAAAAATAAATAAAAATAAAACAACTTTCAACAACTCTAGAACTCTAAAAACCAAAAAAGAATAAAAATAAGATCAACAAGGATTTTCTATTTAAAGTAGAATCGCATTTGATTCCCATCAGATTACATTTACATTTATTCATTTTGACAGACCATTTGTGTCCCATGCTCTACCACCTGAGCTACAGGATCCTTTAGGGCATTCTGTGCACAATCCTTTAGGATTTTTAGACTACACTTCCACTCCAAACTCTATTTTTGTTTGTTCGTCCTTTGTTTAATCACCCATTAGCAATTCATTTTTAAATGATTGAAGCCCAGAAGGGTTCTGGATAACTTTGAGCATTTAATTATACCCCCAAATGAATCTGTTAGCAACAAAGCTGCCACGTCCACTCAGTGAAGAATTTTCCCCACGCCATATCGATCCCACTCACTCCTTGGGCTTATTGGATTTTTGTGACAGGTCCCAGCACTTGCAAAGGTCACATTTTAAACAAGTGCCAGAGTGAATACCTGACAGCCCACCTGTCTACGGATCCCAGATATTAGTCAGCAGCCGGTGCGGGGGGCCCTTTTCAAGTGTCGCTGTGAGTTTTGGGGCATCGTGATGGACTGCTGTCTGTCTCAGTGATTTAGAGATCATTTTCAAACTCCCTCAGGGCGCCACACAGACAAGCGTTCATGTAGGAAGTTGTCATGGCTGTCTGTACAGTAACAGTATCTTGTTTCACCCTGTATTTTGATGCCTGTCACTCAGTGTCAGTGATTATCAGGCTTAACACCATATAAGTCTCAATTAAGGGTCCATTTCACACTGTCTGCTGAACAATGGCCCCACATGTCCACTGCCACATGTCCAATAATTTTCTGTCAGACCAAATTTCTAGATGTGCAAGATTATCTTGCTTTTTGTGATTGTTAATGGTTAAGTACAATTCTCAAATAGTAAAGGCTGCAATTTAATTAAATAAGTAAATAGATTATTTAATTTGAAAATTAAGAAATGAAGACAGCCATAAATTTTAGTATTGTAGTTAGTATTGCAAAAGGTGTACTGTAAAATAAAATTATTATTATTATTATTATTTCTCTTAAATACTCTTTCTTTATAGTGAAATATTACAATAGTACTATTTCTTATTTTGTTTTATAATAATAATAAATTATATTCTATTCATTATCATCATCATTATGATGATTATTATTATTATTATTATATAGTCATATTTATATATAATGACAATTATTTTGGCCAAATTGTACAGCACTACAAACAAGCAAGGAGTTTTTGCTTCTTTTTTAATTCATTTTAAACTGCTTTTTTTTTTTTTTTTGCAAAATTCCCTTTTTCAGATGCAAACATTATTACAACGTGATTTAAAACATGAGAGTTTTTAAAAGGAAAAAGAGGTCTGACACAATTTGACTGACTAAACTCATATCTAAGCCTAAAATATGATATTTGTTTTGGTTAACACTGCTAAAAAAAAATAAACCTGTCCAAAAAAAGGTGCTGCGTGTGTTCTTACTGGCATGTTTATGGTGTTGTGGTTTCTGGAGAATGGGTAGAAAGCTCCAAGCTGCATCCAACGCAAGCACATCTCGTATTCGGCAGGGTTAAAGAAGCCACAGATATCAGCACCCGTCTAGAACGCAAGCAGAAAGGGAGAACGAGAAGAGAAAGGAGACATAGAGAGAGAAACACGATTATAGATCTCTGTAAAAACAGGGCCAACTCCAAAACATTAATAAATAAACTCTAGAGTCAGTGTAATGGCTACATGCTAGTGTAATGCACCCAAATGAACTAAAACATTGTTTGATAGGAAATAAAGCACAAATGATAGATCAATAGGACGAGAGAGGCACTTACGTAAGGGATGCCAAATATGCT
This sequence comes from Mylopharyngodon piceus, assembly GCA_039654765.1. Lineage (NCBI taxonomy): Eukaryota > Metazoa > Chordata > Actinopteri > Cypriniformes > Xenocyprididae > Mylopharyngodon > Mylopharyngodon piceus. Next base: position 16,258,268 of record CM077458.1, on the reverse strand, counting down.
GAACTCCATCATACCTGAAAGACAGAAAGAGAGAGAGGGAGTTTGGTTTTCAGTTTATACACTGTACTGTACAGTAGACATTGTTCAACACAAAAAAACACCACAGTTTAATGGAGGCGAGTCAAGAATAATATGCAAGGACAAAACAGATGTTTATAATATGTGAAAAATTTATGACACCCGATTGAATTGCATGGTTTTCAGTATCAGGACATAATCATTCTTCTTTACATTGTTGCTTCAGTTCATTGAGGTTTGTGGGCATTTGTCTATGCACAGCTTTTCAGTCGGGATGAGGTCTGGACTTTGACTGGGCCACTGCAACACCTTTATTCTTTTCTTTTTCAGCCATTCTGTTGTAGATTTGCTGGTGATCCTCAGATCATTGTCCTGTTGCATGACCCAATTTTGTCCAAGCTTTAGCTGTCGGACGGATGGCCTCACATTTGACTCTAGAATACTTTGGTATACAGAGGAGTTCATGGTCGACTTAATGACTGCGAGGTTCCCAGGGCCCATGGCTACAAAACAAGCCCAAAATCATCAACCCTCCACCAGCATGCTTGACTTTTGGTATGAGGTGTTTGTTCTGATAAGCTGTGTTTAGTTTTCACCAAACTTGGCGCTGTGATTTATGGCCAAACATCTCCACTTTGGTCTCGTCTGTCCAAAGGACTTTTTTTCCAGAAATCTTCTGGTTTGTTCAGATGCAACTTTGCAAACCTAAGCCGTGCTGCCATGTTTTTTTAGAGAGAAGAGGCTTTCTCCTGGCAACCCTTCCAAACAAGCCATACTTGTTCAGTCTTTTTCTAACTGTCCTGTCATGAACTTTATCATTCAACATGTTAACTAAGGCCTGTCGAGTCTGGGGTATAGTTCTTGGGTTGTCTGCAATTTCTCTGAGCATTACACGCTCTGATCTTGGGGTGAATTTGCTGGGACGTCCACTCCTGGGAAGATTGGTGTCTGTTTCCACTTGTGAATAATCTTCCTCACTGTAGAATAATGGACTTCGAATTGTTTGGAAATGGCCGCATAACCCTTCCCAGATTGATGGCAGCAACAATTGCTTCTCTAAGATCATTGCTTATGTCTTTCCTCCTTAGTATTTTGTTAACACACACCTGAAGGCTCCAGACCAGCAAACTGCCAAAACTTCAGCTTTTATAGAGATGCTTACACTTGCTGATGATCGATTAATCAAAGACATTTCATTAGCAGCGCCTGACTGCTACTTACCCTCTTAAATCCTAAGGAAACTATAAGGGTGTCCTTAGTTTTTCACCCATGGCTTCTCCATTTTTCCCTAGTTTTTGTTAAATAAATATGTCATGTGTTGTTGTTCATCTGAGGTTTTATTTTCCAAATTTTAAGACCTGCCAAGGACCAGATGATGTCCTGATACGGAAAACCATGGAATTCAATAGGGTGTCCTAACTTTTTCACATGACTGTATATATAATATACTGTGTATATATATATATGCATGCTATATATATATATATATATATAGCATCATTCCAAGAACCACTAATAAATAAACTCATACCTATGATGGACTTCAGAAGCTGGTCCCAGGCAGAGTTGTTGTCTCCCAGCCAATGTCCTGCCCACCGACCACTAGATGGGTATGTTGAACGGGTAATAACGACACCTCTCTTGCCAGTGGTACTAAGCAAAGCACTGTGACATACACATAAACACACACAGAAATTTAAACTCATTCCAGAAACCCAAGAAATAAATACATTAGTGAATATGGAGGAACAGCAAACTCACTTGTAAGTGGGTTCCGTGTGAGACCAGCCGTACAAGTTGTGGACATCATAATGTTTGACAGGTGTGCCATCAGCAAGGATCTGCTGACTGTTCATGCATAAAGTCTTATGGTTCAGACCTCTTTCCATGGACTCCAGTGCTGGGAATAAGTATTAACAGTATGCAGATTAATTTCAGATGCACAGTGCTAAATACAGGTTGACCATCTGTGTTGTAAAATCTCTCCAGCCAGGTATACACGTCAGGACGCATTCATTGAAACTTACGGGGCATATATGGAGGATTTTCCAAATTGGGATCCCCTAGACAATTTCCTCCAACTGTGCCATGCACGAAACTGGCTGGCTCATTCATGTCCTTCAGAAAGGAAATCAGAATGACAATGAAGGCAAAAGAGAAAACAGTGATTATATGCATAAATGCATAGACAGTGGCTGTGGCTATGCTAAACCTTCACTCATTGCATGCTCACCATGACTTTCTCAAATAGGATGTTTTTCTGATTCAGTATCCTTGTTGGGGTTTCAACAACATTATTATGAATCTAATATTTCACATTTGACTTTATTTAATAGTTATGGTTAGAATTATGTTGTTTCAAGGGCAACAAATGTGAACACAGATGTCCTCAAAGAACATCTTGCACAATTGTAATTATTGAAATTGCTTTACTTTGCATTCCAACATTAAAAAAAGGGACAAAGCACTCACAATCCAAAGTCCGTCAAACTTAGTGATGTTGTTGTAAAAGTCTTTAATCTGATCCTGCCACCACTTTGCTGTGCTGTCCTTGAAGAAATCAGGGAATGCCACGAAAGCTCGGAAGCGCTGAAAGTTGATAAAATGAAAAAGACATTTTTTACCATTGCTCCAGTATGTGCTGATTGGATATTACAGTAGTTAAACTACAACATGCTAATTTGTTTAAATAATAATGTGCTGATTCACTTTTATAGCAGTGAGTCTACTATGTTCTGATAAGATGAAATGAGTTTGTTTACTTCATGCTGATTGGCAGATATACTAGTGGGTGATATAATATAATACTAGCAGTATAGTACAATGTGCTCATTGACAGATAACATGTCTTCTACATGCCGATTGACTGATAGTATTCAAAGATGTCACACTCATCTCTCTTGACTGCATTTGCAATTATAGTCCATTGTACTGATGATTTCAGTATGAATAGACTTGACTATGCGGGAACAAGAGAAAAGATGTATGGTTCTCTGATTAAAGTGAGATAGAAAGATAAAGAGATGGGGGTGGGGTGGCAGATACCTCTACTTGAGTATCCCAGTCCAAGGAATTGTCCACAGTGATATTGGGATAGTCAGGCCACACCTATGATGGACAGAAACAATAGCTAAAATCTGTGTTTCAGGTTAGTCTAAAATAAAAGGATCATTCCTGCTTGCAGTACAGTACATGTCCCCATCATACTATCTCTTAGATAAACAGGTTCTCTATAATCAACATGTTCCAAACAAATCAATATTTCTTGGGAATATTATTTTATTCTGTGATTAATTTATACTTCCTTTATTTCCTGAAGTGTCTTCATTATCACTTAATTGTCTTTTGTGAAATCCCTTTAAAGGTGCAGTATGTAATATTGACAGCTAGCGGTTGAAATTGGTAATGCAGTCCAAATTCAAAATATTGGAGAGAGTGGTTTCCCCTGTCCCCTCCTTTTCAGACTTGAAACTCACACGGGTTGCCAGATTGAGGACACGCAACAGAAGAGAGCACAATTTACAATGGAAGGCGATGAGCCTTAAGCCTCGTACACACCGGGACGATTATCGCGCACACTTATCACCAGCGTTTTTCGAGACGTTTTTCGTGTTCATACCCAATCGATTTTCAGTGACGATGTACAGAGTGAACGTGCAAATTCACTCCCTGACAGTATATGGCGCTTGTGCTGAACGGTAGTGCAAATAAACATATTTATGATATTAATAAAATTAAAGAAGATAAAAATACAGATATAAAATGGCATATACATGACATGAGGAGATGGTAGTCAGAAACGGTAGTGCAAATAAGTCACAATGACAGTAGTGCAAGTGAACGGTAGTGCAAATAAACATATTTATGAAAGAGACATTCTCAACTATATTTCTTGAATGTAAAAGGAAAAAAAACAGTAAAAATACAGAAATAAAATGGCATATAATACACATCTATTGGTGTGGCCAAGAACTGGCAGAGCACCCATAGTTGGTAGGGGTCTTCCTCATCTTCTTACTTCCTCTTCGTCGTCTTGGTATCAATGTGTGCTCAGCAAGACCGTTTTGTGCTTGAGCGCCACCAAGTCGTGTTTTACTGTAACTTCAGCAGCTCCAGGCATGTGAACAAAAGCGCCAATCTCATTGGTCGGCCAGTTTTTAACGTGGCGCATCAAACCAAAAAAAAAACGAACCTGAGGCGTTTTTTAAAAAAATGACGCTTTTACGTTTTTGCGTTTTCCGCGTCGGTGTGCACACTCACATTGGCGCCCTTTGTTTAGTCACAAGGCGTTAAACGTCGTCAATAATCGTGCGTGATATTCGTCCCGGTGTGTACAGGCCTTTACACTGTAAGTCGATAAGTTAATTTATCCGCGTTTTAATATGCCTCTGATTACAGAGCTTTTAAGATGGACTTCGAGGCTTTTTAGGTTGGGTAGAATCTGCGATCTCTGAACCAGTTTGTTTACTGGCTTCCATGGCTGCAATATGCTGTGTTTCCCACCAACTGGCAACCCCGAGTCTCGAAATACTAGGGAAAATTGGGAGTGGACAGGATCACACAGACTAAAACAAAAACAGACATTCTGACACTGAACACACATTTCAAAGTAGAATAACTTGCTTTAGCATTGTTTTTCGAAGAAACAAGTATGTGAAGGACCGTAGCATGTTTCCTAAATATGCAAACATATTATGTTATTTTTATGCTTTAGCACAGTCAAAAAAAAAAAAAAAAAAAAAAATTCCATACAGCACCTTTACCTAATCGCATTCCAGATGAATTTGGAATTTCCTGTTCAGTTCCCGACAAATCGTAACTCTGAATTTCGAATTCTTCCAGCAACGCTTAAAAATAATCTACAGAATTCCGCTTCAGTCATCACCATTTTGGAGATGACATCAATTAAACATCTCACTGAAGTAGGGGTTCATTAATTTGAGGTGTTATTCCAGTGGTTATTTCCAATTAGGAGTTGGGAAAATTCATGTTTAGGACTTGCGGAATGCAGCATAACAAAACAATGACATCATCCTCTAGGAAGTGACATCATTTTTGGAAAGAAAACAACAGCACAAACATCAGTAAGTATTAGCAATGAATTTTATGAATTTAAAGCTTTTTTGTTTGGTTTGTTTCACTCTAAAACATCAATCCTGTATGATAAAATTGGTATATTATAATATTACAATTTCAAAAAATCATCTAAAAATAGTTTTTATGTAAGCTAATGGTCTAACCCTCACTGAGCAATGGCGATCTGTCTTTATTTCTATCTTATCAGGCATCCTGTTGATTGTTTTCCTGTTGTGTAGATAATCAAAATATACGTCCCTAAAGCAAACCAATGTTTTAAAAGCCATAGTATGAAAGGTACTGTAGAACATGAAGGACCCCAAACTTGTGCCACAGAGTAGAGAAAAATTTAAGACCCCCTTGAAAATGAAATAATGCATCTCAAGGGGTTTATCCTAAAGAATAAAATTTGTTACAAAAATACATTGTCAACAAAACTATGAGGTATTGACACAGAATCAATAATGTTCCTCTTTGCGTTTGCCATACCTTTCCCCACACAATGTCACTGCTGAGCTCAGGAGGCCATTTGATGAAAACGTCTTGTTCCATCCCGGTATCAAACGCAGGGTAGGAGCCTTTAGTCTCATTGGCCGCTATAGCCGGGTCCTGAAGCACACAAACAAATAAAGCATGTAGCTCTGACAACCCTTATGAAAAAGAAGTAAACTTCATTCTAAAGTTCATTTTATGAAATAAGTATACTAATATCAATGTACTAGTAGTAAACTTGTAAGTGTACTATTTCAATACTGCTTGGGACTAAATTGGCCCACTTTTTAGTATATAAAAGTAAACGTTTAAGTGTAATAGTAGTAAACTTTAAGTGCACAACTAGTTCACAAATATGTTTCTCATTTGTACTGCATCTGTACTATAAGTGAACTTGCAAGTATACTAGTAGTTTACTATTTTAATACTTTTATTTACAGTTTTATACTACAAGTATACTTATAACTTTTCTTTAAGTGAACATAACATCATACTTATAGTTTACTATTTATATATTATTTTTGCACTTAAGTATACTACTATGTTCCTATTTAGGTATTAGTTTTGTTATACTTGAAATATACCTTTAACTGTACTTTAACTCTTTCCATTTTATTCTAGCTTCATGCATCCCTTTTTATCAACACTTAATTGTGGGTAAGTTTAAAAAAAAAAAAAAAAGCTGAGAAAAACTGCATTTTTGTCAAAGTCTACGTCCGGATCAGACTTCAGAGTGATGATCAAAACACAGATGGAGTAGATCGCGTCCATCAACACCCCCAAAGCTTCACAGTCATTTCCTCTTCGTGGGTTCAGCACTGCATTCAGTAATGTAGGCATTTTGATTTATATGCTGTTTAATATTTGATGATCGTGTTGTTTTACATCTGCGCAAGCAATCTTCTATCAATTGTTTCTGCTTCTTCTTCACCTGTGTTTTGATCCGGAGATTCTGTACTAGAAGATGCTTAATAGCGCCCCCTACCATATAACAATGAAAACACGGATAGCCGGAAAATTCAGTCAGTGGCGGGGAAAGAGTAAAGTAGATTTGAAGTAAATATCTATGTACACTAACAGTGGCATTGCCTTCACAAAAATGAAGATACTCAGAATTAGGAACATATCTGTTTTCTTTTTAAATCAATATTTTCAAACAACGTAAGTTTATAAAACTATGTGAAAAAAAGTATTTAATAGGCTGCTCAATCAAAAGATTAAACACAACTACAAGCCAAGTATACTATGAATACTTAATTATACTTTTAGGTATATCTCGATCAAAAGATTGGGTAGCCTACATGTATAGTCCAAATATATTTACACTTTTCTGTCAGTATAAGTCAAGTATACTTAAGTGCAATTCTGAAAAGTGCATAAAGTATATTTCTGAGAAGTACATACAAAGTAGACTGAAAGTATACTTTTTAACTTTTAGTTAAAAAGAAGTATACTAATAGCACACTTGAATAAAATTCTTTTTCCTAAGGTAAGGTACAGATTAAATCTCACTGCATGCTCCTGGCCAGAATAAGAAGACAAGACTGATGTCAAGACCATATCAATCCATATTTATGAACTCTGCTCTGCTCAATACAGTCAAACCTCCATTACCACTTTATGATAACAACTTTGTTTTTCTAGTAATTGAGAACTGTTTGTACCAAAATGAAGATGAAACGCATCCCCTCAGCCCTCATTTGGTCCACCAGAGCTGGCAGTCCCTTGAAGTTCTTTTCGTCCAGCGTAAAGTCCATCTGCCTCTCCATGTACTCAATGTCTGAATACTGAACATCCTTTGAGGGGTCAAAGGTCAAATATTAGGATCATTAAATCTGAATGTGAAGTTCCAAGTTAATTATTGAACAATTTAGTGAAAAACTAGCAATGCTTTGGTTTGAAACATGGCTTTAAACTTTACTGCAAATGCAGACAGTTAGATGGTATGCTGTTGCTAAGTGGTTACTTACGTGCCCATTTTCACAATTTTATCATCTGCCTTGCAAAAATTGCCTTCTGAAAGCAACAGCAGACTTCTAAACAAGCCGAGCATTGGAAGTTTTATTCATTATCAGTAACCCAAATGGTGCAGGACAGGCTACATGATGAACTTTAATACATAGTGTTAGGGGTTCATTCAAGTCCTACTAGTGATGCTTATCTTAGAAAGAACTGCCAATAAAAAGGACTAGGGGATTTTTGTGAAAAGATGCACTTTTGAGTCACTAACACACTCCTGGTACCACTTTAAGTCTTAAAACGGTCACAGAACATTTTGTGTTGTCATTCAAGTTGCACATTACAGTGAAATAACTTGATATTTACAGTGAGAAATGTAATATACCTAAAGTTCTAAAGAAAGTTCTGAAGGTCGGTGAGAGTTACATAACTGTGCTTATTGTTACATTCAGGGGAAAACTGAACGACACACCTGCACACACTAAAAGATGAGATTGCTTACATAAGGAATTCCAGCGGCTTTCATGTCTTTGTAAAGATCTGAGATCTCCGTATCATTGGCGTAGCCGTAGCGACAAAGCTGGAATCCAAGTGACCAATAGGCTGGAAGAACCGGGCGGCCAATCATCTGTCAAACAAAACGCACAAACTGAGAGAGAAATATTTGACAGTGTATGCAAATACATTTTAGAACATAAATATTCAAGTGGCTTAATAGAATCGAATGTGACAAGCAAGCTTCCTTTTGATAGATATTTATGTATTTCATTTATGCATGTGAGTTTTCCATTGTTATTTTGTGTGTGCGCTTAGATTGAGTTTATTGTGGGAAATGAGAGAGACTCCAGCTGTTAAACCTCATCAAGCCAGGAATAACACACACACACACACACACACACACACACACACACCTCAGTGTACTGCTGAACCACAGCTTCTGGAGAGGGACCCATCACCATGTAGAAGTCCAAGATACCTCCGATGGTGCGGTAGGTCAGAGCTGGATCAGGCAGGAAGGTCACATCTAAGAGCAAAACAAGCAAAAAAAAAAACACCATTACATTACATCACCTTTGTGACTAAATGTGACACCTTTTTTTTTTTTTCTACACATTACAAAAATAATTGTATTAATATTATAACAATATTGTTAATAATGGCAATTTCCATTGCTGTAAAAATTCTGTGATAAAATGATTTTTTTTTTTTTTTTTTTAATTCAATTAAGAGTTCCTTTTACAGTAAACTTGATTTCACCAAATACAAGTTACTGGATCAACATCTTTTTTTTTTTTTTTTTGATCTCGGAACAACATTCCAATCAACCAATCAGATCAAGTTTACAGTTTATTTCAAGTTTAGGCTTACAACCAGGGTTTGGTGCTTCTACATCGGTGTTATTCACATATTATTTCCCTCTGATTTTAAAGATAAGTTATCGGTGGGGTTAGGTTTAGGGGTAGGGATAGGATTAGGCCGTGTGTCACCAAAGCGTTTTTTCCAGCGGCTAGCGTACTTTTCCAATTGTTTTCAATGGGAGCGCCGTGTTTTTTTAAACGCCAGGAGCGTAGCGAGGCGCTGAGCGTCTTTTTCAAGCTCAAGCTCTGAGAGCTCGCCGTTTTTTACCGGTCGCCTTGAGTTGAAGAATGTTCAACTTTGAGTAAAACGCTGCACTCATCACTGTCACTTTTTAGCCAGCCGTCCAATCAGAGTGGAGGAGGGGCGGGACAAATACAACACCGACCAACTGTCACAACATTCTTGCTGTACAACGACATTAACAAGCAGAGAACGGAACAAAATGGATGAGAAATTAATATTGCTGGTCTCTGAACATACATAGCAAGTATGTACATTGTGTCGACATTTTTAGTCTGAAACAAATTACCTGCGAAATCAGTTACAAGTAACAGTGCTGCGGATATTCCGTATCATAGCAACAAAGCGTCTCAACTGAAAAGCGCTTTCAGGCGCTCAGATAGGCGTTTTCAGCTGGCTAAAAACACGTGGCCTTAGGACTAATTTTTCTGACAGGAATGTTGTTCCAAGATCAACAAAATATGCATTACTTCGCAAAATCACGGTGACAAAGGAAATATTTCAACAAACTGTAGACAAGAAAACCTTCAAACCATTTCAGAGGTCTTTACACCTCCTTTACTGTCCATTTCTGCATTATTATGTATGCAGTGAGGTGTTAAACACATCTGCATTCAAATTAAAGGGCACTACTTTGAACTTCTCTGGGTAAAGTGAACTACATCAAAGCTATTCTCCTGCTGCGGTTTTCAGGACGCTCATTTACTCGACTGCCTGTGCGTGTGTTTATGTAAAAATTAAAATGTGTGTGAGAGCATTTGTGAGACAGCAGCTGAATGCAGAACTTTCTAAAAAGCACAACCCGGTTAAAAGCCCCGCTGCAGCACCACCATTATGTGAAAGCAAAGTCCTGCAATAAGCATAACCGTTTCTCACACAAAAGCTCAATGACAGCCTCTCGCGTCTGATAAATAGCACCTGCTCTAATCACGACCTTAAGACCTGCTGAAAAACTCCAGTCAGTGTTGGAGCAAGTGGTGAGTGACAAATTTATTTGTTCCAATACTAAAGATGTAGCTAGTGGCCAACTGGCCGAGTTTAGACTCATAAATATACAATAAAAACATTGTTCCCGGACATACTGTAGTGCCCTTTACATAAAGATAAATGTGAGGGGCACAAAAAACGATGTTTTCTACAACTTAATTGCAGTGGTGAATACATTAAGAACAACTTAATTAGGAACTTTGGGATGTTTCTCTCGATTCATCCCAATGCATTGTGGGATTGTCTATCCATTTAACAGAATATCAAACTACTTAATTGTAATCTGGGTCTTAATAGCCTATAATCCTAATTTTACTTTTAATCTGCACCTGAAAAAAAATAAATAACAAATAAATAATAAATAAACTAGCCTAAACTGATTTTCTGATCAGCCTAGTCTTAGTACAGAAACAATTTAACCAGTTTAAACTAGCAAACCATCTTAGGCTTGGGTCCAAGTGGACACAAAAGTTTAGTATATGCAGTTGTACTCACCCATGGCATTGCTGTTGAGCAGGAGGACACCATGTGCATTTTTTGATTTCTCCAGACCCATGTAGAAGGGATGGACACCATAACTGTTCAGCTTATACTACAGATGAGGAGAAAGAGATCAGAGTTTGAGTTTGTGACGTGATGTCAGCTGTCCTCAGTGTTAAACAGACAATTAAGTGTTAATGAAAGATTTTTATTTAGCTTAAAGGAATGAACCTTGCAAATCCCATCTCTCTGTTTAAATTAACCTCATTACATCTCTATCTCTTATTTCATGTAGCTCTGCTTTTGCTTCTCTTTCTCTGGGCAGAGTCAGAAAATAAGGCCGTTAGCACGTCCAGTATGAATGAATGATAACCAATAACTGTCAAGTTCTGTAGTGTGGCTTTCCAACACGCACAACTCAGGTAATAAATACAAATAGTCTTTAATGAACAAGGAGAATACAAGATTTGTAGGAGAACAACAAAGCATACATACTATAACCAAAGACGAGAACACAACTGAAAACACAGGGTTATATATAGAAGCTAAGAACAAAAGAAACCAAACTAGACCAAAGTCTATAGAATAACATGTGTAGATCAAACATGCACTGAATGGGTTTGAGAGATTATTAGAGTTCAGTGCGACTGTATGTTACTGCAGTTGTCTGCTTGCACAACTGATTATATCAGATTATTATTTTAGTTGCTTTTCATATTAAAGTTATTATTAATATCTGTCCTTTAATAGCTGCATAGAAACCAGGTGTTACATTGCAGAGAAAAAAGGGGAAGTAAGGTATACTGCTTGTGATTATTGCTTTGAGTGACCTTAAACCAGGGCCAAACTATACACTCGGGTCGGCTGTGTAACTGATGTGTAAAGTGCGGATGACATATCATGCAGAAAGGCTTGTAAAACATCACCAGTGGTTCTGACACTCACCCCTGGAGGCTGGTCTTTCGCAAACAGGCCGTATTTGTGAAAGTTGAGCTCATGTTTGTAGCTGAGGTGCTCTGTTTCACCAAAACCATAGACGTAGTTTGAGGGGAGGAGTGTGGAGATCTGAAGGAACTGATCGGAGAATGTGAACCCTGGCACGGCAGAGTCCCATCTAGAGAAAAAGAGATTTAACAAAACATTGAAAATACTCAAGATGTTTTCTGTCTTCTGAAAAATAAGTTCCTTTCATTAAGAAGGCAAACTGTGCTCTTATAGTTCTAAAACTCTCAGAAAACCTTAGAAGTGCTCCATCAGCACTGTTATTTCTGCACTAAACTCCTGTGCTCCTCTACAAAACTGCTTCTTTGTTGCTTTCTCCAATTAATTTGCAGCTGCAATACCTTTGGGAACTTTGCAATACCTTTGGGAACAGGCTAATCTCCTTCTAAAATGGTTTTAAATAGCATTTAGCTAATTATTTTATATGCATGCATTTTAATTAATATATAAAATAGACAATAATAATAATATAAATATTTAATATAATTAATATATAATTAATTATATATTCAAAATACATTTATTTGTATTTAATGCATTTTATTTAATATATAAAAATATGTAAATGCATGCATTTATTTATTCAAACTCAGTTCCTGGAGGGCCAGGAAGTTCCAACCCTGCTACAACAAACATACCTGTAGTTTTCATATAAGCATGAAGGATTTGATTAGCTGAGTTTAAATAAGGGTTGAAACTAAATTCTACCGGACTGTGGCCTTCCAGGAACTGATTTTGACACCCTTTATTTAACCTAAACAGCGGGCTAGCAAAACCAATGTCATGGATTCATTTCCTAGAGAATGCATGATATATTGGTACAAATTGATCATTTTGGGGAAAAGTGTCTGCCAAAAGTGTCTGCATTTTACAAACTGTCCCAACTTTTCTGGAAATGGAGTATATATATAACCCCATTTCCAGAAAAGTTGGGACAGTTTGTAAAATGAAATAAAATCCAGAATCTGTGATTTGTTAATTCTCTTTAAGCTTTGTTTTACTGACAAAAGTTCAACTGACCAAATTAAGGCCCGGTTTCACAGACAGGGCTTGGATTAAGCCAGGATTAGACCTTTAAAAAGCATTACTGCTGTGCATCTTGAGACAAAACAATGGGACTATTTTAATGGCCATATTTTAAGATATGTCAAGATATGTCAAGGCTTATTTGAGATAAGCCTTGTCTGTGAAACCAGGGGTAACTATTTTGTAAATATAAACAAATTTTGATTTTGATGGATGCAACACACTCCAAAATAGTTGGGACAGAGGCTAAATAAAAGTGAAAAGGTTATAAAATATCGCGATTAAACTGTTCTGAAACCGTTTTGTCTACAATAAGCAGGTGAATTGGTAATAGGTGAGGGTATTTTATTTGGGTATAAAAGGAGCATCTCAGGCTTACTAGCAAACATGGGTATTGGCTCACCACTTTGTGGTGATATAATATATACAATATCATGAGAGAATTCTCAAACAATTCAAAAATCACATTTCTCAATGCAAAATTGCAAAGAATTTAGGTCTTTCAGCATCTAGCATACATAATATTGTGGGAAGATTCATGAAATCCAGAGAAATCTCAGGCTGTGTAGGGCAAGGCTGAAAACCTCTGTTGAATATGCGTGACCTTCGAGCTCTCAGATGGCATCGCATGAGAAACCGTCATACTACTGTGTTAAAAAATAGCCACATGGGCTCGGGAGTATTTTTAGGAAAACTGTTGTCACTTAACACAGTCTGCTGCTGCATCAAAAAAATGCAACTTGTATCTATGTTATGCAAGGAGAAAGCTATTCATCAATTCTATGCAGAGATGCTGCCGAGCTCCCTGGGCCCGAGCTTATCTCAGGTGGTCCAAAAGACAGTGGAAATATGTGCTGTGGTCAGATGAGTCAACGTTTTAGCTTGTTTTTGGGAAATATGGACATCGAGTTTTCAGTCCCAAAGACGAAAGGGACCAGCCAGACTTTCATCAGCAAAAGGTGCCAGAGCAAACGTATGTCATGGTATGGTACGTGTATATGTGTGAAGGTACCATTGACGTGGAGGCATTTATTGGGATTGGAAAAGGAGAATCGGACAACGACGACCACAGACTGTCTTGTATCAGGCGAGATTGGGGGAAAATTCCATCATCAATTTCCCAAAATATTTAAAAAGTGTAATTAAAAGGAAAGGTGATGTTACACAGTGATAAACATGCCTCTGTCCCAAATTTTTTGAAGTTTGTTGCAGCCATCAAAATCAAAATTTGTTTATATTTGCAAAACACACTTAAATTGGTCATTGAAAAAAATATGTTCTTTGTACTTTTGTCAGCTAAATAAAGGTTAAAGAGACTTAACAAACAACAGATTCTTGATTTATATGTCCCAACTGTATATAAACTACAGTAAAACTACCACAATACTGCCCAAAGAACCTCTCTGGACTCACATAGTTTCGTCTGTGTCCTTTCTGATCACTCGGATCCCAAATGGCTGGTTATTGATTTCGACCTTATACAGTCTCTTGGTTTCATCTGTCTCTGGTGTGGGTGGCAGATTGAGGGGAATGGGGACTTCGTAGCGTGCAGTGGCTGGGTCGTAGATCTAGATGAACAGGACCAAAATCAATCTTAGTCTTAATCTCAGTCTTAAATGTATTAATTTATTTTCTTATGAAAAAAATCCTGTAGCTCAAACAATAGAGCATTGTTACACCAAGGTTATGCATTCAATATCCGAGGGAATGCATGAACAAAGTACAGTATATCTTGATTGCAATGTCGCTTGGATAAAAGAGTCTGCCAAATACGTACATTTGAATTGTATGTTTAGTCATTGTCTTGGTTTTACCTTCCAACGTAGGCTGTGTTCACTAAGGTATGTGATGTCCACACGGAGCTTGTTGATGTCTCGAGATAGAGAACGCTGACTTTGGAATTCTGTATTGCGGTCGATATCTACACTGATGCCACTTTGTGACGGAATCACATTGCTGGCGATGTAGCCATGGGTCTCGGCATAATAACAACTGGGAATACTTAAAGGCTACAAAAGAGAATAAAAACATACAGAGCATTTACATTACAGCAAATGCAGCAAAAGTACAAATTCACAGCTGTAACAGGAAATACAAGTCTTTCTGTATACAGACCAATCTGTCTTTTTTTAAAACAATAGGGTTAAATATTAAATATCATCTCTCGCTGACCTCCCAGATGCAGCCACGGGCTTTGCATTTGGTCTCATCGACGTCATCTTCAGGGTAGCAATCGAAATTTCCAGAGGGTGTGGCCTCCCATTGGACTGTATAGCTCTTCCCAAGCTCCAGCTCCAGATTCATCAGATGGATCACCTAGCAGACCACAAACACCCAATGATTTATATCATGCAAAAGAGAGCAGGTGTATTCACTTCTGAATCCTAGCCGGCGCCAATGACACCTCTAGTTAAAGGATGCGAGTCACAAATACTGTTGCGTTTCACAAAGTCTCTTTGTGTTACTTGCTGGATATGCCATAAATTACAGCAGCTGACATTAATGTGTCATGTGCAGTTTAAGACTGAAGTCTGCACGTCCTTGTGTTGTCATTCCAAGACCTTGAGCTCTGGGATAAAGCAATGCCCTTCATCAGCCTAATATGTGTGTGCTTTTGAGAGCCCTGACAAATTCAATCACTGGTCTGTGAGCATCCCTGGACACTCACTTGGAATGACATGGCCTCTCCTGGTACCCTAGGGAATCCTGCTCCGTATTAAACAGAAGTCAGGCTCTATTTTGTGGATGCAGTTTGTTGGACTGACTTAAAGTCCTAACTACTCTATGTTACGTCAACGTTTTTTTATTATTATTATTTTTCACTTTCGCTTTCGACAGACAGACAAGACAGACAGACAGACAGACAGACAGATAGATAGATAGATAGATAGATAGATAGATAGATAGATAGATAGTAATGTGTTAAATATCCTATTGTCAATCAAAATAAGAAATTGCTCACAAAAAATGTTGACTTTCATTTTGACTTTGGTGGTGAAGAGGAAACGCATTAATGTTAAAACTATTATTACCTGCTTGGTAGAATCGTAGTGAATCTGGGACTCGGACAGAGCGTTAGAAGTGGTACCATCTGACACAAGCACGAGAGTGGGAGAAGTAGTCACTCCCATCACAGTGATGTCATCGAACTTCAAGTTGTTTGGATCCGTGTATCCATTGTGGACGACGTCCATTGACAAGACACCCTGATCCAGCAGAAAAATATCAGATATTAATACAGATTAAAATTTTACAAGATGTAATTTTAAAAATGACTTAAATGTTGCTGTTTGGACATACAATGTAATGTCATCTAAAAGAAAATACAAACAAACAAACAAACAAAAATGTGACATTAGGATGACGTACATTAACCACCGAAAACTGGTAGCGAATGTTGGATCCAGATGATACAGTATCTAAGAAAGAGAAGTTATGAGAGACAAATAGACTTAAATATGAGTCATACAAAAGTTATCAAGAAACATTTGCCTAAATCTAATATTTTAACTTCAAAAAAGCCTATTATAGGGCTCAACAATAAGGATAAACCTGTGACCAATTTGACTTTTTCACTACATCTTAAGATTGTTGCTCACATTCATGTCTTTTTATACCTTGCAGACTCTAACATTTGTTTTTCTCTGCACTGTTAATTTATTGAACATTTTGATGATGCAAATTCTGCTAATGTAAAAAACAAGGTAACCTAACCAAGGTAAACTACCCGGCTAACATGCGTGAGGTTTTCTCGAACGTACAAGTCTTGCATGCACCCAAGCAAAATGTTTCTTTACTGTATGAATTTATATTTGTCATGGGGTTAAATTATAGCTGTTCTTGCTAAGTAAAAATCTTTAATGAAACATAAATACATTTTGTTCTGAAAAAAAAAAAAAAAAAAAGCTGAAATAAAATGTTTTTAAGTGTAAACTTTGGAAGTATAAGTAGAAATCTGAACTTCGGGCTTAACCGGGCTTGAAGAAAAACATCCGTATTATTGAGCCCTCATAAGGTAGATTTTTGTTTCTGAGAGTGAACTGTAACAAAAAAACAACTTTTAATTAATAGCAAGTCCCTCAAAAATACCTCGAGAGTCTCCGTCATCCCAGAATAGCTCGCCTGACGCAGCCTTGTTGTCATCGAGAGCAATGATCAGTCCCATGGGATGAAGTCGGCTGAGGGAACACATAACTTTCATCACACAAACGTACAACTTTTTACCAGAAACTGAAGAGCAGATAGAAAACGGATCCTTTGAAGTTCATATGGGATTCTTGTTTGTGAATAACATGTCACAGACACCTTACGAATTTTAAATAAGTTGTACTTCACCTTGTATTCATGAAGCATTCTTGTATCACCCCTACTTTATGTGCAAGTACACCCCAAAAGATACTTTGAGAGATACAGTACATTTCCATTTCTATTGTTAAAGGTGTAAAATATTCAGAGGGAAATAAAAGCGCTATAAAATAAATAGCTATTGAGCACAGAGGAGAAATTTGAAATATTTTCCTAATGTTTAATGGAAACTCAGGCCTCATGCAGATGAACAGGAATGAGATGAATGAAAACACAGAACTACCTCTGAGAGGAAAAAAAAAAAAAAGATAAATGTTTGAAACACACAGAGGCAAGTGCAAAAACAAACCCATCTAAATATTTGTCTGTTTTCAATATAAATTCACACTGTAATGTTAATCATGTTATGGTGATGTTGTGAATCATGTTACAATGGTACAAAATGATGGTCATTATTATATCTATTCATATGCTCAAAGAATATTATGGTACTTTTTTAGACATTTAATGATAAAAATTTTTAGGTGAAGTCTATTTTTTTTTTTTTTTTGAGGTTCCCATCATTACCTGTATGTGGTGGTGACATCTGGTCTTTGAACAGGCAGAATGGCTCCGCCTCTCAGGTGTAAACCAAGTTTATCTTCAGGCAGGTTCATTTTAACTTTTACTTTTCGTTCTGTAATCTTCGTCTCCTATAAAACCAATCAAAACCTTATATACATACATACACATACATATGTGTGTGTGTGTGTGTGTGTGTGTGTGTGTGTGTGTGCACACGTTTTTGTGATTTATGAGGACACAAATTTGTATAATGACATGGGTATTGCACTGGTATTACAACGTAAACATGAAATATGAGGACATTTCATGAGTCCTAGCTTTAAAAACATACTAAACAATGTTTTATTAAAAATGTAAAAATGCAGAATGTTTTCTGTGATGGGTAGGTTTAGGGGTAGGGGTAGTGTAGGGGGATAGAATGTACAGTTTGTACAATATAAAAACCATTATGCCTGAATGTCCTCACTTTGATAGCAAAACAAACCTGTGTGTGTGTGTGTGTGTGTGTGTGTGTGTGTGTCTTTGATTAGGGGGAGGGAACAAAAATGGACAAAAAAATACCCTATAAAAAAATAATACACTACCGTTCAAAAGTTTGTGAACAGTAATTTTTTTAAGGAATTAATACTTTTTATTTGATCAAAAGTGATAGTAAAGGCATTTATAATGTTACAAAAGATTTACTTTATGTTCATCAAAGAATCCAGAAAAAGTATCACGGTTTCCAAAAAAAAAAAAAAAAAAAAATATAATAACTTAATTAACTGTAATCACTATAATATTTCATTAGAAACTGAGCTTAACATACTTATTTTCAGCATGGTTTTCATTGTTGTTAATTCACCTCACACTGCCTGAATTACTCGTCTCTTGCACAGGACCCCTCACCCCTCTCTCTGACTGTGCGACTAGGTCAATGCTGAGATGCCGAGACAGACATTAAGTCTCCGCTCTATCCATAAGTCATTTCAGATCCAATCAGGTTCTCCATGTAGCTCCTCTCCATCAAATCTCTCTTCCTCTGCTAGGGTCATTCACGACCTGCTTTGCCAATCACGGCTTCTGTAATCGACCTATTCTGAGACGCAAGGGACCAATCCTATCAGTGATCTGAGTGGTGGTAGTTTATCTGGCTAAAGCACTAACCAGACTCTAGAGGGGCTTAAACGAAAACCTCTGCCTTTGACTCACTAGAGGAACAAGTCGGTAGTTTCAAGCACAGATTTTATTGGAATAATTTACCCAAAAATGTACATTTTACCATTATTTACTGATGCAAGAGGATGGTCTTACCGTCTCAAAGTCATACCAGACGGCATCTGGGATATAGGCATCCACAGTTACAACACCCTAAAACAGAAGAATCAGCTGTGTTAAAGACGTAAATGCATACATGCATGTTAAACATAATGACAGACATTATTTTAATAATGAGCATTATTCATTAAGCTAATGGGCATGCTATCATGAGTGGTGATTTTTCAGAGAGATTTGGTCCTCCTGTCGTGGTTTTTCAAGCTTCAGAAAGACAGAATATGAGCGAGATATTGGAGAGTATAAGCTGACAGAAAAAGAAAGCAGCAAACGAACTAAAAAAAAGATGATTCATGCCTGTGCCTAAGGGAAAACCCACTGTACACTTCTGATGGTGGTACTCTAATATGATATTCATATCAAGCTGAAAGCACTCTGCACTGAGGAACCGGTCATGGGTGACTTTAAGACCGCAACAGTGTTTCTCAAAATGGAGAGATACTCCAAATAATGATTAACCTGAGCCACGTTTGATGCCATTGTAAATATAAACACTTGGGAAACATAAACAGCCTACAGTTAGTAACTATACTAATTAGCAGAAGAAATTTTTTTTTTTATTATTTTTTTTATTTATATTTGTCCTTTTAACATAATCCTAAACCCTAGGGATAACTTAGAAAAAAAAGCAAATAAATAAATAAATAAATACCCTACTATTTGAAAGTTTGGAGTCTGTAAGATTTTTTTATGTTTTTGAAAGAAGTCTCTTCTGCTCACCAAAGCTGCATTTATTTAATCAAAAATACAGTAAAAACAGTAATATTGTGAGATATTATTACAATTTAAAATAACTGTTTTCTATTTGAATATATTTTAAAATGTAATTTATTCTTGTGATGGCAAAACCTAATTTTGTGAAATATTTTTAAAATTTAATATAACTGTTTTCTATTGTAATATATTTGAAAGTTTAATTTATTATGAATTTTCAGCATCATTACTCCAGTCTTCAGTGTCACATGATCCTTCAAAAATCATTCTAATATACAGATTTGCTGCTCAAGAAACATTTCATTTTATTACCAATGTTAAAAACAGTTTAATATTTTATACAGTTTCCTTTTTATAAGTCCTGACCCCCACAGAGTGGTGGCTTCTCACTCTTTGAAGCTCACCAACATAACTCTTTAATTGAGAGCGCAAAGATGAACAAGAACATTTGAGCACTTAAAAAAGATGGCTAAGATGACAAAAATTCTGAAGGTGGGAATAGATTTCCCTAGTCAAAACCCATGTTGAGAAGATCAAAGTTCAACTGATCTGCAAGTTAGATGTCGGGTGTCATTAAATTAATGCTTGCGAGATGAAAAACAACAGCAGTTTTTCTTCTTCTCCGCAACTTGTTATAGCACCTAACAACTTTTTTTCCATACCACATGGTCCAGTAATTATCATAATCTTTCATGCATCTGATGCATATGGATTTTGCTGCTGATTGAAGTGTTTACATCACATACTCTCCCTAAAGATTTGAATAACCCCAACACACGCGTCTCTTGACGTATGCGCATCAAACTTTCTCAAAATGGGCCTTTTGCCATGTTCTCCTGGGAAGCTCTTTGAACATGAAGATTTTCAGTCATATTCTTGATAAAATGCACAAAGCCTGTTCAAACAATTCATCACCCATTTTCACATGGCCGCGATCTATATTCAGTTCTAATTTCTTCATAATGAGGTCGACGAACTCATTAGAAAGAGAGAAAAGGAGGCGATGGAAATGAAAAGAGTGAGAAAAAAGTCCCATCTTCCTCGTATTTGTCCCAGAGGAGGTCATCTGCATGGGCCCAGAGGAAGTCATACAACAGTGTGTGTGTGTGTGTGTGTGTGTGTGTGTGTTCACTCACAGGATCCAACACAGGTGTGATAAGAAGGTGTGCTCCCCACAAGAACTGGTTGTGCACCGCCCAGGTTTCACTGTCGGAATAGAATCTGCAGAGCAACAAAACAGTCTTATAAAGCATATAGTTCCTGGATGCTGAATGATTGATACAGCCAGCTAACTAACTAAAACTGGAGGAAAAAAGAAAAAAACATGATAATTAAAATATGGTTTAAAAAGGTAATCTGTGAATATACACTATATAATTCAAAAGTTTAGTGTCAGTAAGATTTTTTTTTTTTTTTTAAAGGAGACTCTTAAGCTCACTGAGGCTACACTTATTTGATAATACTATTGTTAAATATTATTACACTTTAAAATAACTTTTCTATTTTAATATATTAAAATGTAATTTATTCCTGTGATGCCAACACCAAATTTGTAGCAGCTAGCTGTTCAACGGATCACAAAACTCACGGTTCGGATCATATCACGGTTATTAAGTCACGGATCGGATCATTTTTCGGATCAGCAAAAAAAAAATTAAAAAAAATGGGGGGGTGGGGGGTAACTTTGCATTTATTACTTAGCCCACTTTAACTACTCCGATACCACAGCATAAACTACTAGCCTAACTAATACATTATTAAAACCAAGTGAACAGACTGTAAAAAGAACAAATACCGTACACCAATTACAAGCATAGATAAATACAACATAAAGTTACAAATAAAGTATAAGGTCTACCTGTGGTATTAATTTTCGTGTACAGAAATGTAATAATTAAATGTAAAATGACACTGTTCACTGTATGAATTTAATATAGAGTAATCTTTTTTAAAGCTGTGTTTTGTTGTTTGATTTACATGACAAACAACAGCAGGTATTTATAGGTTGCTGTCACTTTAAGAGTAAGACCCCATGCACGCACACATACGATAGATACACATCCGAATTCTCACCTCGTTCAATTAAGACATAACCGAATGTGTTTACGAGAATACTTGCCGAGAGGGGTATTTTGACTGACATAATGCGTGTATGTGTCCATCCAAGTGCACTGAGGACGCGAAAGAGAAATCAATTTGGAGTTTGCGAGCTATCTAAAACGCGCCTCTCTCTCTCTGTGTGTGCGCGCGAGCCTTGTATGTATGTGCGTCTGTGCGCACCGATAACAGCGTGGCGTGCGATACCGAATTAAATCCTCTTTTGCCTCTTCTAGCGCTGGAATGGTTTTATATCTATTTAATGTGTAAACTAGCAAGACAAAACACGTGCAAATAATAACCTTTCACTCTATTGTGGTTAAACTTGCAACACATGCGTGCCAAACCGTGGGGCTTGGTCCGTACGGATCATGGATGAACAACGATCCGTTTAACCACTAGTAGCAGCCATTTATTATTATTATTGATGTTAAAAACAGTTGTGCTGCTTTTTTTTTTTTTTTTTTTGAAAACTGATTCTTTTTTTCTCTCTTTTTTGTTCAGGATTCTTTGATGAATGGAAATTTCAAAAGAACAGTATTTACTGGAAATAGAAATATTTTGTCACAATGTAAGAGTCTTTACTGTCACTTTTGATCAATGTAATGCATCTTTACTAAATAAAGTACTGACTGCAAACTTTTGAATGGTTATGTATTTACTTAAAATAATTAAGTTGATGAATTAAACTCAAAAAAGGCATTCAAACTACAATATTTTTCTTCTACACAGATCTCATATAGAAATACACAAAGTTAATATACAGAACCAACTGTTTGTTGTTGAGGCTGACACTGTTGCACTGCTGTTTGCACATGCTTACGAACTCACTCATGCATCATGGGACGCACTACGGTCTCTCCATTAGTGTGGGCCTTGTAGAACAGCGTGTAGAGGTATGGCAGGAGGGTGTATCGGATCTTCAGGTAATGCTTGGAGCTGTTCACCAAGAGAGAGTCAGCGCCATATGATGCAGGGTCTTGGTCCTGTTAGAAAAGGGACATAAAACTAGTCATGGAGAGTAAGCTGAAGAGCAAAGAGAAGCTGAGTGGGAAATGGATTTTACTGTGTGGATACTGATAATATGTTCATCATGGCGGAGAGCCATCGGTCCCGGAGACAGCCGTGGAATGATTACTCTCTGACTAAAAGGTCAAATCTTATTCATCTAATTTCACCAAGAATATCATTTTCCATTCATCCTCATTTGCCCTCTCAAACTCTCCCTCTGGAGGTCTGATTGCTTCTCTCACACCAATCTCACAATGATGATTAGAGAAATAAATATTCTACAAATAGCATTTAAAGAGAGAGGACACGCTTGTAATTCAGAGCATTGCCGTTGGGCTAGTAACACGTAGCAGAGATGTTAGAAGAAGAAGATGCTTTGTACACTTAGACTGAATGTTTATTGATATTTAGAGGGCAGGACGTACTTCGTAACCTTGTGCGTTGTGGTTACGGCTGAAGGGGTAGAACGCGCCAACTTGCATCCAACGTCTGCAAAGCTCCTCTGGTGAGTTGTCGAAGAACCCACAGATGTCCGCACCGATCTGCCGAATAAAATCATGAGATTTAGAATCTCTCCAGAGATGGGGAAGAAAAAAAATCACAATGAGAACTCTGTTTCTCCAAAACAGTAAGGCGATTAAATAGAGATCAAATGGCAATTCAGGGGAAAAAGACACCAGTCAACTCATAAATGTCTGCCTAGAGCAGTGGTTCCCAACCACGTTCCTGGAGGCCCCCAAACACTGCACATTTTGCTTCTCTCCTTTATCTGACACACCCATTTCAGGTCTTGGAGTCTCTACTAATGAGCTGATGATCTGAATCAGGAGTGTTTGATTAAGGAGACTTGAAAAACATGCAGTGTTGGGGCCTCCAGGAATGTGGTTGGGAACCCCTGCCATAGAGTATAAGAAAAGACCTAAAAAAATGTGCTCATTTTTGTCAAAATACCAAAGTCTGCTATTAAAAGCCTCAAATATGAACTCATTCCAAGATCAAATTGTCTCATTTGTGTTCATTTTTGAATCTTAAAAGAAAAACTTTAGACATTCTACTAACTATAAGTAACTTTGCAACTACATGTCAACTTTCATTAGAGCAATAGTAGACTGTTACACCGTGTCCTAACCAGACACGATGCGATAAGATTCCAGCGACAAACAATTTGTCTGTCCACACCAGACGCGACGCGACTATGAGATGCAATAATTCAATCAAAAATCACAGCCAATCAGAAGAGCGAGTGGGCGGGCTCTCTCGGCAAGCTCCAACGGCACTCGCAACGAAATGGATGAGTAACTTACATAATCAAATTCATGAATATTACACCATTTTAACATTATTGAAAATACATACTGAGTTACTGAAACAATCTTTGTCATAGAATACACTTGTCTGTTCACAATGAGTTGACAGTTTGAACGTTCTTGTTTCCTTTTATTTATTTTGAAGATCTGAGGTGAATTGTTCATTGTTGCTTTCAGTAACGTTACAGCTATAAAAGACGCACAAAATGATATTCAAACTTACAGTAGATGCTTTTAACATTAAATAAAGCACATAAACAGTACCTGAGATTATCGTTTCCATACTTTGTGTTGTTGTTCCAGCCGGGACGTCGCAGAAAAATAGAAACCGTTTCTAAAATAGAATAGTCGCCGTCGCGGCTAGTTTTGTCAAAAACTCTGATTAACATGGAAAAGATACCTTTTATCATGTGTCACGGCGTCGCGTGACATCTGGTTAGGACACGGTGTTAGGTTATGGTTCGGGTTAGTAGAATAAGTTGATGTACTTCTAAAGTTACTTATAGTCAGTAGAATGTCTGTTTAAGGCACCATCAAAATAAAGTGTTAGCAAATATTATTATCAAATTATTGACTAATTTGTGTCTATTCCCTTATGGAATTTTCAGAGAGGTAGATACTTAAAAGAAGTTACTCAAATAAATCTGATCTTTGAAAGAAAAATTCAAACTCAGTTGAGATTAAGTGGAGAGTTTTGCTGAAGTCTCATAGTTCTTAGATGTTTCTCTTGAGAAAAAGACCCAGGAGATTCTTCATAAGAGATCTTAACAATGTCTCAAACTGTGCTCAGATTTGCAAAGACACCAAAGTCTGAAATCAAAAGTGAGAAATCTCAATATGAACAAATATTAATAATAAAAATAAGCGGTTTAAAAATGATTTACCTCAAAGTACAAATCACAGTAAGTTTGGTGATCAGATATTGTGCAACGCCTGCTTTTAAATGCAGCAATAGCAAGAGATGTATACATCGTCCGTCCAATGATGAATTAATTGGATCTGACTGTTGAGTCGCCAGTCAATGTTAACTCAATTCAACCTGAACACTGAGTCCAAATGCCTATTCAATTTCTCATTGCATTTCATGGAAACTAAATCAAAACCAAAAGCTTTCTCTAAACGCTTTCCATGTCTCACAGTGGGGGCTGTTGTGTTATGACTGGTGTCTACCATCAATTACCCATGTTTGAAAAGTCATTTTATTTGGACACTAAAACTGAGTCAAATTACTTACGTAAGGTATTCCGAAGAGGTTAAACTCCAGCATGCCTGGTATAGCCCACTTAATGTCATTCCAGTTGGCGCCATTGTCGCCCAACCAGTGCCCAGCGTATTTGCCCACCCCGGGGAAGGAGGAGCGGGTGAAAACCATGGAACGGCTCTTCCCAAACACTGCTCTCGATGCCCTGGAAGCGGAAGCACAATTTTAGAGCTAAAGGGAATGTTGGCACCAGAATAAAACGACATAAAAGAGGGCATTTAAAAGACACAACGCCAAGTAGGGTGGCCCAGGAAACTATAGAGATGAAAAACATAAAAGCAGGAGTTAAGTGGGAGTTAAGCTGAATGAGAGAGGGGGCGTAGAGGAACGAGAGTGGAACAAATCAATGATGTAGAAATTACAAGATGAGTAAAACAGATTTCCTGCTGAAAATAAAAAGAGCAAGCATGATACAACTCAACCTTCCTTTGAGGAAAACATCCTGCCATATGACAATATTGGGTGTACGTTAGTAAAACACTGAATCACGCGTGATGCTGAGTCACTACTACTGACTCAGAGCTGTCGTGTGCTGTTCCACATTCATTAAATAAATCATTTCAAATCTGACAAAAGGGGACAAAAAAAAAAACTTTTATTCCCTTTTTTCTTAACTCTCTATTGCTTGCACTAGGAAAGAAAAAAGTTTGATTCAATTTTCTTGCATTCAACTGACCTCATTATTACAATATATGAATTTATATTAGGAAATTCTTTGGAAAGAAATTAAATTGCTGAAGAATACAAAAAAATAAAAAATAATAAAGTTTTCCTTAATCCTAGCTCTATTATACACTGTGAAAGAAAAAATGGTTCGGTTTTCTTGTATTAAATGGACATCCTAAAACATTTTTATTTTTTTATTTTTTTATGCAAATTCTTTGGAAAGAAATTAAAGTTTTTGCTGAAGAACACAAAAATAATTATTAATTTATTATTATTTAACTTAGATTTAAATGTGAAGTAAATACTAAAATAGTAGGTAAAGATATTTAACAATGGATAATACAAAAACAAATAAAAACAATATTGCATAACTCTGATATTCTCTATAGTATCTGCATTCATTGCATCCATATCCACAGCATTCATATCTATTCCACTGTCATGCAATGTTGAAGACAACAAACATAAGTCATTCCCCATAATGCACAAATAATTTATATGACTCCAGCTGTTTTAAAATGTTTATTCGCAAAGAAATGGGAATCATATTTCTGAAGGCAGTCTCTAGAGCAAAAATATGCATCCTCCACAGTGTATCATGCTAGAAAAAAAGATCTTAAAATAAAGAAATATCAAGAAATATCCTTTTACTGGTTAATTAAAAACCATCCCTGCATTTTATTTCCAACTTAAAAAAGGTGCTTGCAAAATGAACAAAATGAGTTTCACGATATTCACGATAAAACACGGCTATGACCGCTTCACCCAACGGTTCTGTGTATCACTGCACAACACCCTTAGCAACCACTCTTAGCAACGTAAACTGTATGTTCTCAATTGATATTGTTCATTGAAGCTTACTGTATTACGAAGAAGAGTATTGTGAGAAGATCGATTGAGCGAGAGTTTATTACCTCCATTCAGATTTAGCATTTGCCTTCAGGTCAGTCCTATGTTCATAATAAAAAAATCAGTTTAAATGTCCGATGTATTATCTTGTCCTTTTAACAGTTAATGGGTTTTCCCGTGACTGACAGCGCTAGTCAAAGCATTTGTCAGTTGCGTCTTGTTCCGTGTTCACAACAATTCAGTCTTTTTAATGTAAAAGTCTTCGCTACTGACTGACACACTCATAAAGACAGTCTTTGCCGCCATCTAATGGAGTAATAACGTAACTTCTGTTTCTGTTCACAGTCAGGGACTATTTTTTCCGGCGGAAGGAAGGCTTTTAGCGAAAGTTTACTTCATGAAAGTTGCATTGATACATATTTTTGGCTTTAATATTTGTATTGTGTGGTAACAGTTTTATAAAAGCAATAAGGTACTCGAGGCTAGTGCTGTATCGTGAATAAATCACGGCTTCGCCTCGCACCAAACAACGCCCTTCAGCCGTGACTTATTCACGATACAGCACAGCCTCTCGTACCTTATTGCTTACATATAGCATATACTATCATTCACAACATAAACCTCCCTCCCACAACCACCCAGAACATTTATGAAAACTAAGCGTAAAGAAAATTCAGAAACAGTCATGGTTATGCTGTCACAGCCATGAGCACATTAACATATGACTATCCACTGGTAAATATGACATTGTGGTGATGTTCACCTGCATTAATCATTCTGACAAGATCTGAAAGCATCATCAGTCAATCATTATTTGCATACAGAGTGTGGAAAAACCAACACTTACTTCTCAGTGGCCAGGACCATAGAGTACCCATAGAGACTGTGGACATCATAGTGGGTCCCCCATTTGTGTTTAGCATCCATACATAAGGTCTTGCTGTACATCAGGTCATCAAGGATATCTTTAGAGTCGAATTGAAATAAAGAGTACAGATGGTGAGGAAATGCTTAGCTGATATGCATCTGCTATGAATAAATCTAGCCGTAGATGCATTTCAGACTCACGTGGGGTGAATGGAGGATAGTTGAGTTTGTTATCAGCGCAGCCTTTGATGCCTCCCTTCACAAAATTGGCCACCTCATTCATGTCCTTAGAAATAAAACAGCAATTAGTTTAGCGCTTCCTGATTCAGGCAGCTAATTATCTCGAGATTAAAGCATCACCCTTTAGGGAGGCTTTAAAGTCAACATGAAATGGCATTCGCAAAAATAATCCAAAGTCAAATTATTTGGTGAGGGGAAAAAAAAAATTCGGGCAGGACTTGATTTTATCAATCGGGAATTGATTAGATGGTGTAAAATTTGTGAGTCTCCACTGGCTTCTTGATTGTAATATTTTTGAAAAATGCATTTTCTGTAAAGCTGCTTTGAAACAATATGTAGGCCTACTTAAAAAAAAAAAAAGTGCTATACAAATAAACATGAATTGAAATTTTGATTTTATGTTGACTTTAAAGCTTTTGCAGTTTATATTTTACTGTAGATCAAATGGAGTTCAAAATCTTACAGTGATGTTTACAGAGATTTGCTGTGTTTGAATATCATGATTAATACATATTGAGTCAGTGGCATATATAATATTGATTTGGAGACTGTAGGAAGTTGGAGATCAGAATCAGAACATTTTTCATGACCTTTCATGACCTTTCCACCAGTCGTAAAATTATCAAGTTCAATATTTGGTGATGGGTAATGATCTTTGCAGGTTACTTACAATCCAGAGAGCGTCATGCTTGACTTCTCCGTGGAATCGCAAAATTTCATCAACCCACCAATCAATGCAAGCATCGTTAGTGTAGTCAGGAAATACGGTTTCCCCTGGCCAGACCTGTGACAAGAGAGAGAGGAGGAAATGTGCTTAACTGTCATGAAAACAGTCTCACTACTGAATAAATAAATATGTATATGCTATTTATTTTGATTATTTGGGTAAAATGCCTCTGTTTTATGAGATTCAATCACAAACATCACAATATTTCACAATTACACAGAGTTTTATTTATGTCTTTATGTTTTTAAGCCACTGGCGTTTCCATTTCCTCTTGTGTTCTTTTCTTTTCCTCATCTCACATGGCTCTGAGCTGCATGAAAGCGTGATATTAAACTCTAATGCAAAATCAATGCCCACATTGACCTGAAATAAAACTATGAAAAAGCAATTAGCATCTGCCTGTGCCTAATCGCCTAAATAATCACAAGTGATATTATCGCCATGTGATATGTGTCTTGTTGCCCTGAGGGGTGGTTGATATATGATCTAACTCAAGGTTACAGATGTTAAATTAATGACCTCTCTCATGGCAATCACATGGCAACTCCAGATGTCCTTCATTAAATCCTTTACTTATGCAGTGTCTCTTTCCTTATTCTATACTTCATTATAAATATCTATTCTAATTTTTACACAAGGCTCAATTTTGTTTTTATACATTTTTACGACACCACAAGATTGATTCTTAAACTAAGTCAGTAAATACAATATTATCTTTTCTTAAAATAGAATTGGAAAATTAATAATGTTAAATGGGTAAAAAGATGGATGGTAATTCTGAGAAATCTAATAATTCTGGCTCCAATTCTTATTCAACTTGATGATTCCAAGCTTTTAGTTCTTTTGAATAAGTACTCTAGCATCGATCCTCCACCACACAATTGTTACGTAAACTGTTAATAATTATATTTAATATATATAGAGAGAAGATATTTAGAAGTCTCTTAAGCTCATCAAGCTTGCATTTATTTCATTAAAAATACAGTAAAATCAATATTATTGGGAAATATTACTAAAATTTAAAAGAACTGTTTTCAGTTTGAATATATTTTAAAATTTTATTCCTGTGATGCAAAGCTGAATTTTCAGCATCATTAGTCCAATCTTCAGTCACATGATCCTTTAGAAATTATTCTAATATGCTGATTTGCTGCTCAAGAAACATTTATTATTATAATCAATGTTGAAAAAAGTTAATATTTGAAATATTTCATATTTCTATATTTCTTCTTTTTTTTTTCAGGATTCTTTGGTGAATAAAAAATTCAAAAGATCTGCATTTATTTGTACGGAGCAACTCATATGACATGCAGAAAAAAATATGTATATCGTGGCCGTGATTATGAATTAACAATTAATTCCCACAACTTACTAATATGTTAGCACGTTTTATTAATTCATTCCCTCGTCTGAATGAACCAAAACAACGAACTTATGCTGTGTTCACGCCATGTCATAACCATAATTACGAGATGGCAACCCGTGACGTTCTACCTGGAGCTGTTCACGTCCTCAGACTTGGATTTATGCATTTCTATGTCAACACTATCAACGCCGAAATGAATTTGCAGCAGTCAGGTGGTACAAGTAGGAGCTCTGTAAGTTGTTTACATTCATGATTATTATAATGTTATGTGGTTTGAGACATGAGGTAATTTAACGCCACCTCTCGTGACGCTTTGCAGAATCTGCAGAATCTTTGGAGAGTGCTCTGAAGGGAGGGGATCTTATGATTTCAAAGCTAACTTGCTATTACTAGCCTCTCCGCAATTGCCTACCCTACCTTTAAAATGAGGCAATGAATTAGATCAACGTGGCCATGATTCAATAAATTGAGGGAACAAATTAATAAGTCTTAATTTGTGGCCACAACTGAACTAAAACGAGTAAACTAATTTCTTCAACGTGGCCATGATTTCCTAAAGTGAGGGAACGAATCAGTAAATCATGGTTGCGATATACTAAAACGACTGAATGAATTCTTAATTTGTCAGAACGAATTCTTAATTCATGGCCACGTTATACTGTATATATTTTTGGGCTAGGCTCGGTATATTTGAAATAGAAAAAACAATTAGTTTAATTTTTTGAGAGGCTTAGTTATTTTACAGCAAAACACCAAAAATAAGTCCCAGATCAGACTACTCTAGACACACTGCATATATCTTGTAGCGTGCAACCAGCAAGGATAATGCAATACAATGATATGTTATCTGTCCCCATCAGTGTAAATATGCAGATGTCCAACAACAATTACTAAAACCAAACATCATGGAAATCATTCAGTTCAATAAGTTTTATAAATAAGAGCCAGTTCTCAATTCCAACTGTGGTAACAATTAGCCAACATAATACCGTGATCAGGATTATCTTTGGAGGATCTTACCTCTCCTAGTAAAGGTGTTTCCCCATCTGGTTCAGTGACCCAAACATGAGCTTCATGTCCCCTTTCAAGTGTTTCATAGGGTCCATTTATCCTTGAACCTGTGGACACAGCAGGATCCTACCAAAAAGAAAATGTTTTGAGGTACTCAACTAAACACTCTCAAAAAACACTGAAATGTATGACACAAAACTTGCTATGGCCTACTGTCCAAAAGTCAGAACTAACTTGTCAACCTATAAAACTCTACACCTTAGCATAAATGAAACTTCGATAGCAATGGCTCACCAGTATGATGATGTATTTCTGCCCTTTTTCATGCATGTAGTCAGCAAACTGAGGCAAGTCCTTAAATTTATCCATATCATAGGTGAAGATCTTTTTGTCCTCCATGTAGTCAATATCAGTGTACTGGACGTCCTGGAACACAAAACAATATGGACATAAATAATGGTTTGGCTTTGAGTCCCTTAAAATCAAAATGTTCTTCTCTCATTGAATATCCTGTTTCACTTTAGCATCAATTTATGGAAGTTAAACAAGTTGTTAAAGTTCATATTTGTGTCAAGCTATTCTCGTTCTACCAGCACTATGGCACTGAAGTCTCGTCCTTAATTTCTCCTTTAGAATCAGCTCCTTCAGCCTTTATGATGGCTTATGCCTCTTTTGCATGCTAACATTGTCCAGTCACTGTTGTCTGTTTTGATTTTTTAAGGCTTGACTTCCATCAAACATCAGCAGATGGTGAGATTCTCCTGCCAGTAATTTGCTAATGCTAATCAGGCGGAGATGCAATATCCTGACATGCTAATGCCCTCTTTGTTTGGATTACATCAAACATTGAGCTTCAATACATCTTTCAGCAATTAGAACCCAACCATAAGGTGCTAAACGTTTCTAACTGCATATACAGGTGAAATTCACATATGTGAAGTTATTATTTATAAAGCTTTAGTCTGTGCTCTCAATCGTGGCTTTGAAGTGCTGGGTGGAATCAAGTTTTGTAGAACAAAGCGAGGACCCTCCTTCTGTTCCTGGCACTTACATACGGAAGGCCGGCCTGTCGGTTCCTCTCCACAACTCTCTTCACCTCGTCCAGGCTGCCGTAGTCCCAGCGAGAGAGCTGGAAGCCCAGAGACCAGTATGGAGGGATAAAAGGCCTGCCGATCAGCTGTAGACACATAAAGCAATGTTAAACATGCTGAACATCACAGGACTCCCTCAGGCTAATCTGGAGGTTTCATCTGGGCCTATATGATTTTTACTTCAACCTTCAGCACGAGATAACATCAATTAGCAAGGATAAAGTTTTGGATCCTGATCCCCTTGCCAGGGTTTATTTTACAATAACGACTGGCTGACTGCTTATTACGGCTACTTACCAATAAATAAATGAATGGTCCAGTGCAATTTTATTATCATTCTGTCTTAGTTTTTATTAAAATTGTGAATTAGTTGTTATTATTATAGTTTTCACTTTAAATTTAGTTAAAGTTTTAGTAATTTTGTTGTGTGTTTTTGTCATCATTATTATTATTACTATTATTATTATTAATTATGTCTATACAGTTCATACCCATTTTTATTTCAGATTTAGTACTACAAAGAAAATAAAACATTATTGGCAACTACCTAAAAAAAGTTTATTTTATATATATATATATATCAAGATATAATTCATTTTGAAGATTAAGTGTTAACAATGAGATTATGTGGTTTTTATAATCAATTAACACTGCTTTTGTCATTTTTTACAATATGGACAAAATTTCTCACCAAAAATGTCATTCGGTTTAACCAAAATTTTGGTTTTACCGAACGACACTTTTGGTTATACTGAATGACGATATTTTCAAACAATGCTAACAGGCTGATATCTAGCTAGCTAGCTAGTTAGCTTGCTAGCTAGATAGCAAAAGGACAATCAAACATTTTATATTTAGTACAAGTTTTTAAAATATTACAACATTTTCCATGTTTTATAGCGGTTGTACCAAATGACCTGATGTTTCGGGACATGCATATGAGCAAGTGAAAACATGAATTTTTCAAATATTTAAAAGAGAGTTCGTTATTTTGCTTCACGACCATGTGGTCCTTTGCAGGAGTCTGAATGATGTCACATCCTGTCACATGATACTGACCGCATGACTTAATCCAAAATGGTCCCTTTATATTGGTTACTCCGAATGACATCAATGAAATTCATTTCATTATAATTTTAATAATTATAATTTTATAATTATAATATTGTTATGATTATATTTCATAATAGTTTTAACTTTGAATTTAATAATATTTGTAAGTAATAACATAACATTTAATGGTTATTATACAGTACAAAAACATTTGACTGCAGAATGCCGCAAATGACCAATCAAAATCAAGTATTCCAGAAAAACATGTAATCAATTTTAATTTTTTTTTATATTTTATGTACATTTAATAGAAATAAACATTCCTAAAATAGTATTTATAATGTTTATAATTTATAATATAGTATTTTAGCTGTCAATTTCCCCCCCAAAAAAAAATAAAAAAAATTTGACTGCAGAATACTATAACTGACCAACCAGAATCAAGTATTTTTGAGATCATGGTGATCATAACATGACAGAAAATAACATTTTCGGGTTGCCCACATCCTTCCACTGTGCCACATGTCCTAGCATGTGTATTGCCCACCACGCCATGTCTCTATCCAAAATGAAAAAGCATTACCAAAATGTTTACAATTTCGGCCACAAGTGTCACTGGTGTTTCTATTTATATCCGACAGCACCACTCACCTTCGTGAACTCATCCACCACTGCCTCCGGTGTGTCTCCAACCAGTATGTAGAAGTCCAAAACCCCTCCAATAGTCCGGAAGGTTACAGCCGGAGCAGGCTGGATAGTCACCTCTGCGCACAGACATGAACAGACAGACATAAACAACTTAAATTGCCCTAATTCACTAACCTTAAGCAAAAGCAACCATTCCAAACACACAAGCAAATCAAGTCGCACTATATATGCTGTGCACAGACATCACAAATCATGTTGTTAAAGATTATGACTTTAGCCCACAGCAAAAGCTCATGTTTGTGACCAGAAATGCCAAAAAAGCAATTCCAATGACAAAATAAAACAACTGTTTACCCATAGCATTGCTGTTCATGAGGAAAACGCCAATGGATTGGCCGCTCTCATCTTCCAGACATGTGAAATAGGGGTAGTGGCCGTACAGGTTGTGTGTCCCCTGGGGTAGGAAAAGGCATTAAGGTTTGTAAAGGTAAATTTCAAACTTTAAATCAATTTATGAGACAATTTAAAACATTTATGTCTCATGATCTTGAAACACAAATGCCAGGCTAATCCTACACAGAAGTGCTGCACTGTAAAAATGTTTTAAGTAACCTAAACAATGTGCTTCATGTAAAATATTTAAATGAATTGTTTTATTAATTTCATGTTAATATGACAAAATGAACCTGATTACATTGGGTTATACCAACAAAAGTAATTTATGAGTCAGATCAGTTAGAAATAGCTCATTAAAGGAAAAGTTCACCAAAAATGACAATACTGTCATCATTTACTCATCCTCATTTGTTCTCTGGAACACAATATATTACTCATGCATTATATTTTAAGTCATCTGACATCATATTTAAGTTGTTATTCACTGAAAATCTTGCCCTAGATCTCCTCAGAAAAGTAGCTATGTTGTTCACACGGATTCATTTCTTAGGTTCAACGCACTGACTCACTGATCCAGTTGCAGCAATTATCAGTAAATAATGAAAATCTAATTTCAATCATATGACTTCAGAAGATTTGGAATATGGTGCATGATGTGTATGAACTACTATGATTCTTTTATGATGATTTTGCATCCTTTTAGAAGTTTGACATCCTCAGTCCTTCATTCCAGAGTGGCCAGGATTCCTCAAAAACTTTGTATTCCAGTGAAGAAAGTAAGTCATACTGGTATGGAAAAGTGAAAATGTTATGACTCACGCCATTGGGAAAAGCATCTCTTGTGAAAATAGGCCAGGTCCTCCAGTTGGTGTCATGGAGGAAGGTCTGATGGACATGCTCTCCTAGTCCATAAATATTGTGAGAGGGGAGTTTAGCCGAGAGCTGAAGGTACTGATCAGCAAAAACCAGAGGCCCGAGGGTTGTGTCAAATCTGACGGAGCAAGAGAGTCAGAAATGTTGTAAAGAGTAAGTTTATATAAATCCTGCATCACAGTTCAGTTTGTGGGTGAATGTCATGAAACCTGTCAAGAATTGATTCACCCTTCTAGCATGTCATCAAGAGTGGTCCAAAAACACTTAAAGGTGCAGTATGTAGGATTTCTGTCTGCTAGAGGTCACTAGAGGCCTACAAAACAAGGGTGTAGTTTGATGACGCCAAGTTTGAGCGCGGAATCTTGGGACATGTGGTCTTCACCTCAACGGATGGTGCAAAAGAATAGGGATAGGACTCGGGAAGAAATCATGTTCATGGATGCGATTATTAACGTTACTGTAGTATGAAGCAGAGCAGGACCGAGTGTTGTGGGAGCTGAACGAGGCCGCTGGAGCGATTGCGCAACACACGCCTCACGAGCAGCGGAACTTTTATTATGCCACAGTCGCCAGCGCCGCTTCCGCTTTTCCGGTCATGAGTATGAGGTAACGCAGCCCTTTTTATCATATTAGATACATTTGAGAGTGTTGAAAATGATGTTATAACGTTAATCTGTGTGTTCGCTCGGCGGCTGCTGAGAGACACTTGTTGCACACTGCAGTAAGCTAGATCGATTTTAGAATATCATATTAAATGCTGGATGGCTTGTGTTGATAAATGGCATGCAATTCATTTTAAAACGTATTGTATGATGGAGAAAATTCTGTATTACTGTTACTAAAAATAAAGCTGCATCTGATTATGCTATGTTAGCTACTTGACAAAATAGTGTTTTTCTCTGAGGCATGGTAAAGCATGGTACTCGCAAAAAATCTAGAAAATTAGATTTAAACAATAAGACTAAACGTGTTGAGCTATATAACAACAATTAGTTTTCTGTCTATAAATATATCAAAACAGTTGTTCCCTTGTCTATTAAAACGTGTAATATATTAAAGCGTCTTTGGTGTTTCCATGGTTTCTACAAAATAAAACCGGAAACCGAGGCAGACCGAGGGTTAACGCGGGTATGACGCAATTGACAGGCGACTCCTCACACGTCCCGGAGCCTTGGTTAAAATTGCAATTTTCTCACGATTTACAAATAGTTGGAAACATTTGGGATATTATAAGTACTCAAGTGAACAAAATATATAACACTGGCCTAGTGGTTTTTGGATATTTTACTGCAAAAATATTACATATTGCACCTTTAAAATGCATGTCCAAACCACATGAATACACAATTGACTGGCAGATGGATCGGATGGATAATCTTCTGTAACGTAAGGAAAATGACACCCTATTCTCAGAACCACAGCTATTAATCATTCTGTGACATATGCAGCTTCTTATCTAAACTTCTACTTGGATTTTTAAAAATAATATCACTAGAGATAAGGTTAATCAGCATATTACACACAAACACTTCTTAAGAAATATCAGTATATGCTGAAACCTCTAAATGAATCATGCATTCCTGTGATTAGGCAAATGTGGCTTTTGATGACTGTGGTTCCCTGTTCTTTGGAAACAAGACCCATTTATCAATGGGCAATCCTGCTATTAAAAGTTTTAATAAAGAAAGCAGCATCTAATTCAGATCATGTGATGTACGTATAAGGTCTGTTTCACCCATCTTGCATCTGCAGTGTTTGAGCATTGCAACAGCAGTCACACACTGAGCTTTCACAGTGTTAAAACAGAACTGTAGCTTTGTAATGGAAATAAATTGATGTCTAGCTTACTATACTGAGTATTTCCTTTGATACCTGCCAGAAATTATAAAATCGTTGTCAGTTTGTTGATAACTAAGGCACTTTTTTGGAAACTGCCATTTTAATTGGCAATTAGGCAATTGCTAAATTAATTAATTTACTTAAAGGGTTAGTTCACCCAAAAATGAAAATTCTGTCATCATTTACTCACCCTCATGTCGTTCCAAACCCATAAGACTTTCGTTCATCTTCGGAACACAAATGAAGATCTGTTTGATGAAATCGGAGAGCTTTCTGTCCCTCCATAGACATCTACGTAATTACCACTTTGACGCTTCAAAAAGTTCATAAAGAGATTGTAAAACTAATCCATATGAAATGAGTGGTTTAGAGACTCGATCGCTTTATATGATGAACAGGCTTTTATTCACATATAAACATTCATCAACTCACACATCAATTGTGTAAACGGAAGCTCAAGCATGTTCTCTTGACGTGCAAGAACCAGTGAGGTTCGTTCTCGTGTGTTATGCAGCACGTTTGAGCCTCCAGATAAGGTTTGTTCTCGCACGTGAAGCAGGTTTGAGGAGAAGGTTGAGCTTCTGTTTATGTTCGCTGATCAATGTTTATATGTGAATAAAAGCCTAAATTTAATCATATAAAGCAAACAAGTCCTTTTAGAAAATTTGGACTAAACCGATCAATTCATATGGATTAGTTTTATGGTCTCTTTATGAACTTTTTGAAGCGTCAAAGTGGTTATGTAGCTGTCTATGGAGGGACAGAAAGCTCTCAGATTTCATCAAAAAGACCTTTATTTGTGTTTTGAAGATGAACGAAAGTCTTACTGGGTTGGAATGACATGAGGGTGAGTAATTAATGAGAGAATTTTCATTTTTTGGGTGAACTAACCCTTTAAGCATCATATATTGCAAATATATTATAATAATATATATTAAAAAGAGCTCTGCTTTCTTTAACATTTCTTTAAAAAGGCCCCCAAAATGAATATACATTTCTTATGTGACAGCTGCAACAGGCATAAAGCAGGCCTGATAGTCACTGTGACTTACAAAAGATCAAATTCAACTTGAACATGTGTAAGAACTAGGAATCTAGACTGGCTATTTACCTGCCTGTCATTTTCAACTGTGCACAAAAACCCACAGACGACAGCAGACAATAACAAAAGGAAACAAAACAATTTCTATCAACAGCCTGTAGACAGTGAGACGAAGACTGGCTTCTTTACAAAAAGCTTGTTTGCATTGCTTTAGGCTTCTTTCAGAGCTCTTCGGAATCCCTCATTCTATTCATGTCTCTTTTTGTGTTATTGTGGTGTTATTGTGATTGCTCTTCATTTAGTCAAAGAACCACTTTAAAATGATTATGTGCTGCATTGTTAGCTATGCACTGAGCTCACAAAGAGTCAACATATGATCACTGTGTGAAAGGGAAGAGAAAAGATGAAAAGCTCCCAAGTTGACTGCACTCACAGGATTTTTTCAGGAGATGTTCTCCAAACTCTCAGTCCAAAGGGCTTATGGATCAGCTCCAGTCTGTATTTTAGGGGTCCGGTGGGAGGGCTGGAAGGGAGCGACTGCACATGCTCGTGAGGAACCTCAAACCTGGCTTGCTTTGTATCAGTGATCTGGTAACAAAGAGAACATTGCACGCCATTATAGACGTTTTTACATTGACATGATGGCGTGGCTATTTGTGTCAGTTTATAAACACACCTTAAATCGAAGACGGTTTTCTGTCTGCATTTCAGCATAGAAGGTCAGCTCTTTAATATCAGCTCCAAATAGAGATGGAGCATCCATTCTTGTCAGCTTGGCCTCAACATCTACAGCAAAACAAACATTTTCCATGAGGTCTTGGTGAATTATCTGCTCTACTTGCTACATGGTCAAACACAAACTTTTCAAAGTACACTGACAAAAAGTTCTAGTAAATTTCATAAACAATTAAAAAAAAAAAAAAAACGGGAAAGAAAAACGCTGAATTAGGCTAAACCATGAAATTTTGAAGGAGAAAAACTGAAATAATATTTTCGATGACACTTTACAATATGGTCTCATTTGTTAGCATTGGTTAATGTATTAACTAACATGAACTAACAGTGAGCAATACATTTGTTGCAACATTTATTAAACTTGTTTATGTTAGTTCACAGTACATTAATGTTAAAAAATACAACTTTTGAAAATTTAAAAAAGGTATAAAATGTTGAAATTAACATCAGCTAAGATTAATAAATGCTGTAGAAGTGTTGTTCATTCTTAGTTTATGTTAACTAATGATAACAAATGGAACCTTATTGTAAAGAGTTTTCTTGTAAAACACACTCCAATAAACTTTGCTTCATTCACAATTTTGAAAAATAATTTTTACAGTGTACAATGGAAAGTAGATTTGTGCAGTTTCTGAAAGAAATGCGAGTTGTGTTAATCCTAGAAAATCATTCAATGTCAACGGGATTTTATAAGTCTGATCGCTTAGAAAAGTAAAAGCAAACCTCTCCGCAGCAATCCAAATGATTTGAGGGTGACCAGACGTCCCGTTTTTTCCGGGACAGTCCCGTATTTCAGCTCTATTTTTAGTGCCCCGATTTATTAAGAAAAACATCATGTTTTGTCCCATATTTCATCTTTCCTAAAATTTCGTTATGACTGATAGAACGAGTAATAGTAGTAGTGTTCTGTCACGCGAGAACAGCCCAATCAAATTCGTCGTAGAACAAAATTACCATCCAATCACAATTCGTTATTGATTAATATGCGGAATCACACTGAATGACACACACCAGACGCTCTCTCTCTCTCTCTCTCTCTCTCTCTCTTTCCTTGCACGTGATCCAGTTCTCTCAGCACGCGATCAGTTCTCATTGCGCCGGAATGGTCAATGTACACATAGTTGCCAAAATGTCCATCGTGTGGAGTATCTCATGTAAATACAGTCGGTTATGGCTTAAGTGGACGTAAACAAGTGGGTGAAAACCGGATATGTGTCAGTATATTACGTGCATAAATTCGGTCTTAAAGGGACAGTAGCCTAATTAAATATTTGTTTGTCATAAATGTTAATCTAACAACAAAATGTTAAATAAATGTATACATGGTAAATAAACCTACTGTATCTGAAAAACAAGTTTATTTAATTTGTATCTCTATTGTATTTGTCGTATTGTTTGTAAATTTCTTTTTTTATATAGCCTAACAATAATTATCGTGAAATAAAATTTCTCATTTTACAAATAAAATGGTCATATTGCCCACCCCTTGCTCACCCATCCCTTATTCCACAATGAGAAATATGGTCACCCTAGTTATCATTTATGTCCATAGCACAAATGTTTACAAGTTGTATAAGGTGTTTATTAAAATTCCCTAACCCATATTATGAGCAACAGTAATGGTAAGCAAACATAAAAAAAAAAAAAAAAACTTTCCTTTCAAGCCTTGAACAATACAAAGACTTATCTTAAACCCAATGATACGTGTCATAATGTTTTATTACATCAATGTCTCGGCTCAGGCTGAACTCACGTGTACTGTCAGGCTTGTTCTCGCTGACCACGCTGTAGCCATGGTTTTTGGAGAAGAAGCACCAGGGGACGTTAGTCTCACTCAGGGGGCTCCAACAGCATGCTCTTTCCAAACACTTTTGCTGTAAGGACACACAGGAAGACTCAGAAAAGCATGCTGGGAGTTTTTTTAATGGAATGTAGGCCATATCCACTGCAGTTTACCTGGGAAGCACCGCCATCTGGAAAACAGTCCACTCTCTCTCCTTCTGGAATGTTGGGACATTCTGGGACGATGTCTGATCCTGAATCTGAAGTTGGGGACAAATGGAAAAAAGCAAATGACCATTGTGATATACAGATTTTAAACAAAATACAGTGAAAACAGTAATATTGTGAAATATTGTTACAATTTAATTGAATTTATTTTAAAATGTAATTTATTCCTGTGATGTCAAAGCTGAATTTTCAGCATCATTATTTCAGTCTTCACTGTCATATAATCTTTCAGAAATCATTCTAATATGCCAATTTGCTGCTTGAAAAACATTACTCATTATTATCAATGTCAAAAACAGTTGTGCTGCTTAATAATTTTGTGAAAAGTGTGATACATTTCAAGACTGGACACGCTCTCTTAGCAGGCCTTCCAACCAGCATGACTAAGCCTTTGCAGATGATCCAGAACGCGGCAGCACGTGCAGAGAACCCACGTTACCTGATCTCACTCCACTGGCTCCCAGTTGTGGCCAGAATCAAATTTAAAGTTCTAACGCTGGCTTTCAGGACTACCACTGAAACTCCCTACCTCATCCCACTACTACAAAATTTGTATGCTCCCTCCCGCCAGCTCAGGTCAATGAATAAGCGACGTCTTGTTTCCTCACGAGGCAAAAAGTCACTCTCCAAAACTTTCACCCTCTCTGGTGGAATGAGCTGCCAACCTCCACCCGAACTGCTAAGAACAACACATCTTTTAAGAAGCAGTTGAAGACACACTTCTTCTGCAAGCACTTAACCACCCCCCCCACACACACACAGGTTTGTTTTGCTATCTTAGTGAGGACATTCCATAGACGTAATGGTTTTTATACTGTACAAACTGTACATTCTGTCCCCCTACACTACCCCTACCCCTAAACCTACCCATCACA
Organism: Mylopharyngodon piceus; assembly: GCA_039654765.1. NCBI lineage: Eukaryota > Metazoa > Chordata > Actinopteri > Cypriniformes > Xenocyprididae > Mylopharyngodon > Mylopharyngodon piceus. Next base: position 16,216,768 of record CM077458.1, on the reverse strand, counting down.
GAAAACATTCTGCATTTTTACATTTTTAATAAAACATTGTTTAATATGTTTTTAAAGCTATTTTAAATATGAGGACTCATGACATGTCCTCATAAAACATGTTTACGTCGTAATACCAGTGTAATACCCATGTCATTATACAAATTTGTGTCCTTATAAAAACATGCGCACACACACACACACACACACACACACACACACACACACACTGGTGCACCTATCATTATGGGGACATTCCATAGGTGTAATGGTTTTACAAACTGCATATTCTATCCCCCTAACCCTACTCCTAAAGCTAACCATAACAGAAAACTTTCTGTATTTTTACATTTTCAATAAAACACTGTTTAGTATGATTTTTAAGACATTTTAATTACAAGGACTCAGGAAAATGTGCATAATCCACATTTACATTGGAATAACAGTGTAATACCCATGTCATTATACAAAGTTGTGTCCTCATAAATCATATAAACAAGCACACACACACACACACACACACACACACATAGAGAGAGAGAAATAAAAAATAGAAATCGGCATTTCTTAAATGCTTTGAATTGAATGCTTTGTTCCTCTTTTGTAAGTCGCTTTGGATAAAATCATCTGCTAAATGCATAAATGTAAATGTTTAATGAGTATAAAGCTCAAAAGAACATAATTTATTTGTAATAGAACTTTTTGTAACAAGCCTTTGGTGTCACTTTTGATCAATTAAATGCATCCTTGCTAAATAAAAGTATACATTTTAAGTATATACTTAAACACATTTTATAAGTTTTTATATAACTTTAAAAAAAAAAAAACTTGTGACCATACATCAGTTGAATTTTATATTAATACCACAAGTTGCGTGGCAAAAGCAAACCTCCTATCTGATTGATTATTATGGTATTTTAACCCCTTCCTTAAACCTTAACTGTTAACTGTAAAATCACTAGTAACCAAACTCTGGCTTATAGCCATACAGCATAAATATACAAGGTCAGAAATCTTCAAACGTACATCTTGCATAATCAGACAGATATAATTTTGTAATCATTGACCAGTATGCAATCTGATATAATCATATCAAACACATTTATCCAATAACCTGCTACACGTGATGTTTTCATATTATATATATATAGCTTTTGTAACCTGATTTCCATCAGTACCCTGTACCCCTAAAACAAGGTCATATGCATGAAATCATAGAGACTCCCCCACCCATCCAGCTGTCCTAGGCTCAATTTGTTCCCTTTAAATATAAACCACTTGACCAACATCAGGGCAGTAAATTGAAATTGAGAGTGACAGCTGTCATAATAACCCTGTCTGTGCGTGCTTGAGTCCTCGTCCCTGTGCGAGCCATTCACCAATGTCTCTGTACACTGTACACGCTTTTGGTTTTCTCACTGCTGGGTGTCCTTGATAAAAATCAGGATGAACATATTTGTTTTACTTTAGTGGAACATCAAAGACTCGCATTTCTCGCTGTCCTTGACGAGGCGGGCGCAGTTTTTTGTTGTTAATAAACTACTCTTCAAGAGCTGCAGTCCCACTGGACAATACGTTTGCCCTCAGTCCACAGTGCTTTTTTGAGGTAATAATTTGTGTCTAATATCTCTGTTAAACAGTATACAGGTCAGTCCTACTATATTGAATGAAATATTAAACTTGTAAAGAGGGAAATCATATTTGTTATTTTGTCACAGTATCACAATTAATTGAACATAGGGTGATTTTTTTTTTTTTAATCCATGTATAGTTCATACATGCGTGTTTGTGTCTCTGCATTAGTGTACAGTATGTTGTCATTCAAAGGGATAATACTGGCATCTCATCACCTACCTTCTCTGATCACCCCTGGTTCCCCAATGGCCAGTACAACGATCAATGCGACAGCGACCACCAGCACCAATGAAAACAACACCATCAGGGTCACCTCCAACCCTGAGAAGTGCCGCTTTCCCATCTGATCAACACACACACACAAACACAAAGTGTAAACAACCATAAGCATACCATAATTCATCTTCCTGCACGTCTTTGACATACACAGTACATGTCCTTGAGTCTGTGTATGAAATGCACAGGCTAATGTTCAAAAGATTTTTCAATTTTGCCATATTTTGTTTCTCCGTCACTGAGTTTAACCTTTTCTGTAATACTGCTTTTTGAGATGCATTCTTGTCCATGAAAGGGTTAAATGCATGAAACCTCCAACAACAGGACAAAACAGTCAGAAACATCTGGAACACTGACACTGTCTCTTTTTTTTCACAATTCTGCATTAAATCTGTTAATGTTGTCCATTTGGTGTTTATCATATTTCGTCTCCATTTTCTGCTTTGTTTCATACAAAAAGATGAACTTCATGATGCATCAGTATCTGTTCTCAGTTTGATTTTAGCCAAAGAATACTGTACCATCTTATATTGTCTTTCATCTTTTCTTTGAATCCAACTTGGTCTTTTTCAACAAAACACCAGATTTTTCAGTATTTAAAAAATGATTGTTCACTTGAACATATTCACATGACAAAAAAGAAAAGCCACGTAATTGTTCTTATGGATCAAACAGTTTCAATTTAATTTCAGTACTTCAAAGTTAAAATGATTGTTTTTCATTTTCACAGCAGCTTGTGGGGTAAAACAATCCCATCAAGATAAAATGTTTGGAAAGCATTCTCATCTAGCTAAACAACTGAACATTTGTACATGCACCAAATGGCCTATGAAGCGCCATGAACGTCAAGATAACAAAAATCATCTTTCAACAGCTGTGTATTTCAGCTGAATTTATGTATGGACATCTTATATTATATTATAAGAAATATCAAACATCAAATTTCAATGAAATTTTATAAAAATTATACCATTTAAAAATATAAATTATATTTCTCCTATACCTTCACTGTTGTTAGTTGAAAATTCGCTGCTGTTAATTCCTTCTTTTCCAGTCCTGGGTGCAGTTGAAGTCAGAGCACACTAAAGAAGAGCAGAGCTGGACCGTCTGTTTTACGTTGCAAAGGAAAAAATTAAAATCCTAAGTGGGTGTGTTTGTGTTTTACAACTTTACAACCAGAATTTTCGTTACGTTATGGGTCTCGACCAAAGGTCATGGTTATAAAGCAGTGCTCCTTGAGACAAGTGTCTTTGTATCCATTCAGGAATCATTCACAGACAATGGCTTAACCAGATGTTCCTCATACTGTGCTGTTTGTTTATGTAAGACACGACAAAGCATTTCTTCTTTATTGATAATGTATATGTGACCATATCCACCTGAAATGATATTAATGGGCACTTTATCATTGCATTGTTTATCAGAACATTTTACAATCCCCATGCTGAATTTAGCTGACAAATGAATGAGCTATTAATGAAAGTCTTTAGCACCACATCTGTGTTAAATAAAAATCATTTCGCAAGATATTTTCTGTTCCAAAATATTGCATGAACTCTTTCAAACTGCTTCAAAGAAGCAATTAGACAAGACTGGCTTCATGAGACGTTCAGATTTAAGCCCGAAATGTGCGATTTCCTTTCAGTGATGTGTTGAATGAGAGCTTAGAGACATAAAATTATTCTCAGACTAATAAGTATATTTTAATGAAGCAATTACATGTGTCATTTATGGGCTTCTTTAAGACTTTATTAAGTTTGATTGTTTTATGATCTGAGGATTGACCTTTGACCCGAAATAAATGAGACGTGCAAGCAAGTGATGAAAAATGGTCTTTTTGAATGTTTTGTTACTTTCTGTCTGTCTGTTTTTTGAGATAGATAGATAGATAGATAGATAGATAGATAGATAGATAGATAGATAGATAGATAGATAGATAGATAGATAGATAGATAGATAGATAGATAGATAGTCGACTGACTCTTAGCACCACAGATGTTTCAGTGAAAGCACCAGAGTTCAATCTAGTTGCCAAACTCACATCCCCTTGTTTACCTCCCATTTCAGGCCATCTAAGGTTATCAGTTCTACAGAAAAGCATTGTGTGACGGGGCTCTGCTTAACCCGACCCGTAGAGTCTATTGCATGCTTTAGCACTTGAAAATGAAGCTAACTCTCGGGTATAATAGCTCACTTTCACCTCACTGAAAACTACTCCGTGGTGATGATACCACTAGAGTCAGAGCTAGTGCTGACGGCATCATGCTTTCTCTAGCGCTAGCACAATGAGCCACAATGAGCTAGCATAGCGATTTCTCCAGATGTGCCTATACGCCCGCAGTCAAGCTTTGATGGCCATATCAGGTTAAGAGCAACGCAAGCAGCTATCAGAGCTGAGAGCTGGTCCCAACTGAAGGAATCAATACCTCAGGATTGAATTGCCAGTTCTACTTTCAGGTACCAGAATTGGATTGGAGCTGCAGGTCCAATGTGTGAGAGAATAGATTTGGAGTCGGGCTGTGGGAAAATGGATATGGAACAAAACTGAAACAGATTCACAATTCACAAATCCAGCCAAATTGCGTTGAGTGCGGAGACTGTAGTGGATAATAATGGAAGATGACAAGACAGCATCCCTGTGTATAAGAAATATAAGTTGACATATAACTGATTACATATTATTAATCAGATACACATATAATTATTACTACTGCTAATAAAAACAACAACATTAAAAATACAGAAAGTTTCGGTCATTTAATATTATATTAAAAGACACAAATATATATGTACTGTAAATAAATAATTGTGTGTAGGAAAGGTGCAGATAAATTAATTATAAGTAATAATAATAATAATAATAATAATAAAGTTAGAATCATCTTGAAGAAACATAATGGAAATCATATTGTAACGATGTGGTAAGCACGAACAAAGTCTTTATTTCAAAATACACAGGTAAACACACAGGGATTATCACTGACCACATTAAATCATAAACGAGAACCGACAAGGGACTGAACATAATGGAGTATAAATAAGGCGAACACAATGAGACACAGGTGCAAACTATATACAGTATAACCATAGAAACAAATGGGTAATAGGTAACCCAGAAAACTGAAACTAAACAGAGCAGGGAAACAGGAACCAAAGGGAAAAAAACAAACAAAAAAAACAATAAGGCTGCATCCAAAAGCTTAAAAAGGCTGCCTTCAGAGGATGCATTTCAAGGTAGGAAGGCATCAAGACCGAATCCAATGTTAGCTTCACTTCCTATTTCCTGAGATACCTTCATCTGATCAATTTTTGAAGGCAGCAAACGCTGCCTACAAAGTCATTGCCTGATAAGTCAGTGATGCAACAAGTCAGCTGCCTTAGTTTTCGGACGCAGCCTAAAGGCGGGTGGCACGATTTGGGCGTCTGAGACAAATTTTGAGAATCCTAAAAGATTCCTATAATCCTAGGCTAAAATCTGTAGTCTCTGATCTCTAGTTTAGATTAATGACCATTGCGATCAAATTTGACCTCAGACGAAATTCTGGCAGTGTCAGAGAATTTGGCGCACAGTCCTGCAGTGTGACTTCTCCTACGATGAACGTCAAATTGTCTTTGTTTTTCAAGACAAGGCTTGATCAAAATTAACGCTAGAGATTTCTTTGTTAGCCATTTCAGTCCCGCATGTAATGCAGCTCACAGTCACCGAACCTGTATAGGTTGATGATGTAAAACTCCGGGCAAGTTTTCAAGCGCGCGTCTGTTTTTAACATGTCTTGACTGTCGTACAGTCTGACATAAATGACAGTTGAGATCCCACAGTGTGACATGAGGATCATGTTCATACAGTCTGAAAAGCAACAATCGTAAAGGACTATTATAAATCGCACAGTGTGCACCCGACTTAAGAGTCTCTGGACCTGTGACAGAAGTCCCCCCTCCCGGAAGACATGTCCTCGCGGCGTAACATGTCCAACTGTGGAGGGAGGGAGGGAGGGAGGGGGCTTTGGAGGTGGGTGTAGTGCATGGCCCGGAAGCCCACGGTGGAGCTGCTGGCTAGCGGGACTGAGGTGAAGACAGGGGCTCAGCAGACCGGGCCGACTACGGAGGGAATGAGGATGACAGGGAAGTCATAGGGAAGGATGAGCCCAGTGGAGCCGAAGGGGTGGGCGGTCGAGGCGCAGCCAGAGACCCAGAAGTGCATGGCGGTGGCAGAGTGACAAATGACTGAGGCTGAGCCGGAGGGACAAGGGATCCCGGAGGAGTCTGAGGAGCTGGTCGATGCCTGCGGAGAAGGCAGATCCAGGGGACTGGATGGAACCAGCAGAGGAGATGGAACCATGAAGTCGGGCAGGAGCATCGGAGGAGGAAGGTCTCCAGATGGGACCGGAGCATCCAAACAGCCGGATGGGACTGGCGAAAAAGGCTCAGATTCGAGGGTGGGGACTCGGGAGGGAACTGGATCCGCGGACCACAGGTCATTAAGGCAGTGGTGGACTGGGCAGGGTGCATAGATTCCAGGACTGTAAGCAGTAAGCAGCCTCTTAAATACACAGGAACTCACGCAGGGATAATCGCAAACCATATTAAATCATAAACGAGAACTGACAAGGGACTGAACATAACAGCCATAGAAACAAAGAGGACCTAATTAGTAACCCAGGAAACCAAAACTAAATAGAGCAGGGAAACAGGAACTAAAGGAAACAAAACAGAATATCACAATAAGGCCTGTTCCATACCGCACAGCAGCACATATTTTTTCAGCACCAATGTTAACAGATTAGAGCATTCACACTGCACTCAGAGGTGGCGCGGCAGCGATTGGCAGGAGCAGCGCAGAAGTGCGACGATCATTTCGCCACCAAGTCAATTTTTGCTGCGCCGTTCACGCTAAATTAAAACCACAGTGCATTGTTCTTGTTCAAAATAGACCTGAGTTAAAGGGTTAGTTCACCCAAAAATGAAAATAATGTCATTAATTACTCACCCTCATGTCATTCTACACCCGTAAGGCCTTCATTCATCTTCGGAACACAAATTAAGACATTTTTGATTAAATCCGATGGCTCAGTGAGGCCTGCATTCAAAGCAATGACACTTCCTCTCTCAAGATCCATAAAGGTACTAAAAACATATTTAAAACAGTTCATGTGAGTTCAGTAGTTCTACCTTAATATTATAAAGCGACAAGAATACTTTTTGTGTGCCAAAAAAACAAAATAACGACTTTTCAACAATATAGTGCAGGAGTAGAACACCTGAAAACACGATTCAGCTGCCCACGACAAACACTGCCAGTGTGAAAGCACAATGAGTCTTAAATGAGACTTGCACACAGCTTCTGCGATGCCACCGCACTGCTTGCGCATCCAGTGTGAAACAGGAGTGACACATATGAGATTCCTACTACTTTTTTTTTTTTTTTTAATTTCTATTTGATTATTAAAAGCATTTATTTTGGATATTGTGTAATTTTTAATCAGAGCTCTAACTGAATTTTATTGAAAAACTGCTACTGGAGTTTTAAAATCCTAAAAGATTTTCTTTACATTGCTTTTGATGCCCTAAAACACCATTTTCTTATATTACAATTTTTTTTTTTTTTTTTTCCTGGAAGTGTGTTATGTTAGCATCCAATAAGAAAATCTCATTAGAAATACGATTTTGACAGAATTTCCAATAGGAAAATCCTGCACGCATTACTCTAGGATTTTCTGACCTGAACTTGAATGGTATGTTCATATCACCTCCTAATCTTAACTGTACCTGCAAGAACACATAAAACCTTCCTTATCAGTTCATGAAAGAACAATAATGCTAGTGTCTATAATAGTACAAGGTGTGTGATATAACACAATAAAATCACATGCAAGTCACATTCTAAAGTTGATCTTGGACTCTATCCCCTATTGATTCTACACACTGCTAAAAATGACTCTGTGGTGACGTAAAGAAAAATTACAGAAAGACAAAAAAAAAAACAACAACAAAAAAACAAAAAAAACAAATGGAATTTCTACATTGAATAAGTTCAGGAAAGTTTTTTTTTCTAAGTACATTTTATATTAGTACTCTATTCAAGTTTGTAGAAATTAAAGCTTGGCCTTAGAAGTACATTTTACTTGGAATTGTTTGTTATGTTTACAATAATTCTTTGAGTAAGTATCAAAGTTATAAAATTAAGTAAAACCTACTCAACTTTCTGATACTGGTGTTCTCATCATGCACTGGGGCATGAAAAATCAATATGGTTTCATTTTTCACTGTTTTTAGTTATATTTACACTGTTTAATCATTGCTTTTGTTGTTATGTTTAGTAACTTGCAGTTTTGTGACATCTGGAGTTCATTTTCTGCTTAAAATGACCCATTCATACTCAAAAACTATCCACTGATTGATACCGTTATTGTGTATTGTGTACCAAGTATTGATGTCTGTGTTCGGATGGATATCTCCTTACCTATGTTCTGTAGATATGTTGTCTTATAAAGTGTAACATGCAATCTACTGTGTTGTTTATGTAAATGTTTAAGTGCATGGCTTAATTTAGTGCTACATTGTTTGAGTAAAATTTACAAAGAGTGAGTAAAATGTATTTGAAACAGAGTATTACAAAGTAAAATGAGTAAGTAGAAATTACTCAACAAACTTAAGTTAAACTGACTCCTTCTCTGTTAATTTACACAACTTAGTTAAGTAGTTTTTACTTAATTCCAAACATGTGAAATTTACTTAAAAAATATGAGTGCAAAAGGGGGAAAAAAAGTAAATTTTACTTAGTTTTTCTTTTCTTTTCCTTTTTTTAGTGCAGTTCTTGACATTGATTACATTCACAGAGTGGCTGTGACGGTCCTTTATGAGGGAAATAAAGTAATCTGTTTGTTTTTTTTTGTTTGTTTTTGTTTTTTTTATAAAAACATTGACAGGAAAAGAGAAAGAGACATGCTGAGGGGATTAATAATTATCAGACTGGATGTCAGATGAAGGCTGTGGTGGGCAAAAGTCATCCATGGTGGACTCTGCACATGAGCAGATATTTATGGATAATCGCATGAGCATGTTGGCAACTGGACAGGAGAAAATGACAGAAAGTACACACAGATGTGAATCCGAGAAGTTGTGTGTATTTGTGTGAAGATTGAGTGTATGTACAACATCGTATAATATACAATCATTTACGCACACATAAAAGGCGATATCGCCCCCGGTGGCCGATTTCTTTCAAATTTCTTACAGGCCTCTAGGACCATGAGTCAAACAGGCCCAGCGAGTTTCATTCCGTTAACCTTGTCTGACAGCCGGCATCTTGGACAAAGACACTGCATGCCAATTTTCAAGTAAATCCGACTAACTGTTGCACAGCTGTAGCTGTTTTCATGTTTGTTTGTTTTTTTCATTTTATAGTGCCACCAAGTGGCCATTCGTCACGTCCTTTTACACGCGATCACAGACCGAGCTTGTACATAGGTACTGAGTTTGGTGAAATGATCTCATTCCGTTCAAGAGGAATAGCCGTTTTAGTAAGTGACTACTCCCACTTCAAACGTTTTGGCATATCATTGCGGATGTGAATCGAAATTTCGACTTTATATATTCATTTATATCTATATGTAACCCCTCTACCTAGGTCCTACTCGCCCCGCTCTGCACGGGACTCGAACCTGGGTCTCCGGCGTGGGAGTCGGACACTCTAACATGTGACACTGAAGACTGGAGTGATGATGCTGTAAATTCAGACTCCATACTTTAAATAAATGTAACATTATTTATTTATTTATATACTATTACTCTATATTTAACAGCTGAGAAAATATACCAGGCCATGAAAATGTCTCACTAGTCTTAGAAAATGTCATCTCTGTTTTTCATAAACATTAGCATCTTACTGGGTTTGTTAACTTCACAATCTGGGTTTTACACTGCAATTTAAACCATAAAAAGTTTCTGGCAAACTGATAATTTTATATTTACTTGCCAACACCAAATTTTACTCGCATTTGGCACTTGGCAAGTGTTAATTCTGGATCCTGTGTGTGTGCAAGTAGAGTATGGTTGTGTAGGTGAGAGCTCTTCTCCTGTGTTTATCAGCTCCAGCTGAGAGCAGTAATACACTCTGACAGCTAATTATCTCCTGTACTAGTCTCACAATACAGGGATACAACCCCCCTCCCCCTCCCCCACACTCACACTCATACTCACACACACACGCACATGCGCACACACACACACACACACACTGCTCTCAGCACTCCAGGAAGTAATCGAAAGTCTCTTTTTCTTCAAATGTTTGTCTAGAATCATTAATCAATTATTTGGTGTTTGAATTTGCCTCAAACATTTTCTGTCTTTGATGTTCTGACATGTGAACCATTAGTTACCCATGCACACCTACAGTATAAATCACATTGTTTTACACTGAAAATTGGGTTGAAATCCAGGTGGCACTTAGTGAAAAAGAAAAGTGACAGACAGCATTTTTTTTAATTTTTTTTTTTTTATGTGAGTTCCACTTGTAATGGCGATCAATGTTTATGTGGGCCAAAATTATCATCCTTATAATTTGATAATAATAGTAATTTATTTTTTTACAGTCATATATGCACCCTCTCTTACTCTTAAAATTCAACTTTCTTTCTTTCTTTCTTTCTTTCTTTCTTACTTTCTTTCTTTCAAATATGGGGTATTGTAAAAAAAAAAAAAACAACAGGATGAGGAAAAACAAAACAATTAAAAATAATAATAATAATAATTAATAAAAACAATTTAATAACATTTCTAGAATGCTTAAAGGAAATAAATAAATAAATAAATAAATAAATAAATATCCTCTCACTTTATGTGGATACATTTTATTACGAAAAGACATTTATTTACCCTGATATATACAACATGGATGGAACCATAGCTACAGTTGGACGAACGGACGGACGGACAGACAGACAGACAGACAGACAGATAGGCTGGTCAATGTAGTCTGATTCATTTATCTGTTGTAATGAGCTCTTTTGAACTGACCTCTCATCTATAGGTTCCTTTTATTTTATGTGCGCCTTTATTAGACAAAGAGAGAGAGTGAGAAGAAACCTTTTCTCTGCAATAGACTGGGTTCAAGGTTAATCATATCTGCAAGTGCAGGTAGAAGTGACAGAGCCTAATATGAAATATTTACACCATTAGACCTTGGCCTCTCTAAAGACACCTACACATAAAAACATAGAGTTCAAAACATACATATATTAAACATTATTCTGGAACCTATACATACTTTATACTGCCTCACAGATCACTTTATAAATACTAATAATCATACTATTATTATTATCTCATTACCCTGAAAAAAAAAAAAAAGTTCATGTCAGAGTTTTAGGATGTTTAATATCTTTTAACAAGTTTAAAATAATTGCATAATAATAATAATTATAATTACTAGTGGTCTCAGACTTCTGAACCCAGTGAGCATCTCTGGCTAGATTTTATCAAGGGTTCAGTAGAAGCATCATACCGGTCTCAAAGCCTTGGAGTCTACTGGATCAATATCTTCATATCTTCATATCTCCACTCACACCGGGACACACAAACGGTCGTGCCACACGTACGAGCTGATAGATGATGCAGCAGTCATGTCTGCTAATAAATTGTGGTGTGGCGTCTGTTGTTTGTCACTGAGATGTGACTCACACACAGTGTGTTGAGAGCAGTTTATTCTGATGTCCTCAGAGTTTATGGTGACCCACTTCAGTGCAGCCCATCTGACACTGAATGGGACACAAGTATTACGCACAAAGGACAGGAAGAGAAGAGAACCAGAAGAAGTCGGAGGAACTGAAGGATGAATTCAAAGGAATAAATGGAAGGCAATGTAATAAACAAGAAATAAAGGGCAGGTCAATTTATTTTAATCAAGCAAGCTTAGACTGAACGAATATGAGTAACTGTAAAATGATGACAAGCTCCTTCATAAATTCAAATGTTAAAGGAATAGAGAAAGAAATTCTTTACTCACCCAATGTCGTTCAGTTACACTTTACAACAAGGTCCAAATAGGTAACATTAGTTAATGCATTAACTAACAATGAGCAATACATTTGTTTCAGTATTTATTAATCATTGTTAATGTTAGTTAATAAAAATACAACTGATAATTGCTTATGTTAGTTAGTTTATGTTAGATTACAGTTGAGGTCAAAAGTTTACATACCCCTTGCAGAATATGCAAAAATGTGAATCATTTTAACAAAATAAGAAGGATCATGAAAATTGCATGTTATTTTTTATTTAGTACTGTCCTGAATAAGCTATTTCAAATAACAGTTTATGTTTACATAAAGTCCATAAGACAAAAAAAAAAAAAAAAAAAAAATAGCTGAATTTATAAAAATGAACCAGTTCAAACATATCCTTGATTCTTAATACTGTGTGTGGTTACCTGGATGATCCATGACTGTTTTTTTGGTTTGTTTGTTTGTTTTGATGGATGTTCATGAGTCCCTTGTTTGTCCTGAGCAGTTAAACTGAGCTCTGTTCTTTAGAATAAATCCTTCAGGTCCTGGAAATTCTTTGATTTTCCAGCATCTTTTGCATATTTGAACCCTTTTCAACAATGACATCCAGGTAACGACACACAGTATTAAGAATCAAGGGTATGTAATATTTTGAACTGGGTCATTTTTTATAAATTCAGCTATTTTTTTGTCTTGTGGACTTTATGTAAACATCTGTTATGTGAAATAGCTTATTCAGGACAGTACTAAATAAAAAATAACATGCAATTTTCATGATCCTTCTTATTTTGTTAAAATGATTCACATTTTTGCATATTCTGCAAGGGGTATTAGTCATTAACAAAGTGTATATACAAAGTAAATAAGAGATTCATTGTGCAGTGTTAAAAACTTCACTGACTATTACAGAACTCTGTGAGATCGTAAACTGAGATGAGTGATTGTAAAGGGAGTGGTCTTTGCACACTTTCTAGGATATATCCATTCAGAATTTGAATAAAGGTCAACACATAACGGTTATTGATATGATTAGCCTTTGACTTGAATACTTTATCAAACACCTAATAATGATATGATTAGCCTTTTTCTTGACTACGTTATCACACAGCTAATAAAGTGTTGCTAATGTTACACAAACCATGTTCCTGTTTGCCATCATAGAGTCTCACAGCTAATCAGCATCCCTAGAAATAATGATAGGAAAAGCCCCGCCCCTCACATAGACTGGATTGGTTATGAGTTTTTGATGTAGGAATTATGGGATGTTTCAAACCGCATTTTTGAGACTGTCTTTGGTACACTGTAGTTTTAAGGAGAAAATACTCAGCAATGGTGTTGACTGATGAATTTGCACATGGTTTGTCTTAAAGCATATTAAAACACCACATAGACATATAAACAACATTAAAAACTTTTTCACCACAGGGTGTTTTTAGTGTTAGTTCAACTTTGTGTAGAACATAATTTAAGTCTTAAATGTGCAACGCACCAACTTTGCGTGATGAACAGATTAAAATACAGTATATTCAAATAGAAGACTTGGACTATAGCATCATATTGCTCATGACACTATATTTCAGGTCATGGACTATTATTTTTACGGATTTTTGTAATTTCTGAAGCTTGTCATTGTGTGTCACCATTCACTTTTATTGCATGCAAAAGAACAGCTTGGGAAATATGCTAAACTTATTTTGTTTCAAGGAAGATATTAAGGTCCAGATTTACTAAACGGAGAAAATTAGCGTGAGAGCGCAATTCCACAAATGCGCCGATGGGAGTGGCAAGTTTTGCGCGTGATCTACTGCTGATGCGCAAATTAAAGAACACAGATGCAGTCAAATCATTTACATAATGACCAACTCAATCTACCAAGAGCAGTGCAAATTAGCGTTGGGTCGCAAATAAGCAGAGCTGATGCTCATCAGCTGCGGGTCAACACATGCGCAGCTTGTTACATGTAATATACGGAAAACCCCTTCCTCTGGCATTCCAAAGAAATTAATACGAGTGGAAAATATTTTCTCCTTTCTACCACGCGATCTCTGTTCTCTGCTATGTGTCCTCCTAGCAGCAATGTCGCAAATGGGTTAAGACATGCTTTTTTGGGGCATTAAATAATGGCGCAAATACCAGTAAATTGACTAGCACAAACATTAGTAAATCACGTTGTGTGATTCATTTAAATACTCTCCTCCCATAAATTTTGCGTCTGAAAGGGAAACTCCTACAAATGCATATGCAATAAGGTCAGCCGCAAAAAAAACCCAGTCACGCTTTTTCAGAGCTAATTTTGCACTGCGTGTCTTTAGTCCAGACAGTCGTTTTTTAATGCCAAAAGAGGGTTTGCACTGGCACAAGCTGTTAGTAAATCTAGCCCTAAATGTTATACATTAAATTATTAGCCTTTAAGTGATGAAAATAAATTTTTTGAATCAGAATTCAGCCAATTCTTGTATCAGGATGGTGGATCATGACAGATTCACCCTGAACTCCTAATGGTTGTCGCCTTATTGCTGTGCATTAGCATGAACATTGTCACTTCGCCTATGGTTACTGTCACTCACGTCGCCTCAAATCGCCAACTCTCTCTGAAACTGAATGACTTCCGGTCACTTTGACGCTACAAATCACCCCTTTACAAGGTCAGGCAGCCTCCAGCTTTACAGGGCAGCCCACCCCCTGCTGCTTTCACCCTGTCTCAGTTCAGATGTCACCTTCCCTACAGTCCTTTAAAAGTAGGATAAACCGTTAGTTTCACACATTGTATATATACACACAGACATGCATGCAGACTAGAACCCAAAAGACTGAAAAATCAAAGAAACAGCCACAAACCAGTAGGATGAAGGTGGATCAAAGTGCAACATTTCTTTGCTCTTCTGAAGCGAGAGAGAAAGAGTGAAACAGCCTCCACTCCACAACAGCCAGCCAGCCAGAGAGAGAGAGAGAGAGAGAGAGAGAGAGAGATTGCATATGTTGATTCACATAAAATGACACACAAATGTAAATCACTGCAGTTATGATCAGTCAAAAACAACATTGAGCAGTTACAGCTGTTGCTTTTTAAGAAGAAAAGCACAGACATATCTTATAAATGACAAATATGTCCTGAGATATATTATTTATATACTTATTTATCTATTTGTAATTTTAGTGTCTGCAGTGTTGCTCCCAAAGGCTGCTTTTTAAGAGTCATGACATGAGAAATCAAATTTGCCTTGATCTTTTGACCTATAAGAGATATCACACGGGCAAATACATTTACATATGCCTGCCTCCGGAGCAAGACATCGACGAATAGTTTTACATCATTGCACCATAGGCCCTGCCCCTTGACATTCAGTGGCTTAACAGCTGACACTTGCTTACACCAGATGCGAGCATTGTGCCACGTCAAAAGTAAATAGAACCCATAATCACTAACGCTGTCTACACTGGATAAATATAAAATAAACCATCAAAGATTATGTTTGTTTGGAGAATTTGACAACAGATTGATTTGTAAATGAATATAGGCTATATTTTGCACAAAAAAAAAAAAAAAAAAAAAGTTTATTAACATTGTGAACCTCAAGGAACATATTAAAATAATAATAATAAAAAAAATCCATCTCATGGCACCTTTAAACTATGCAGCTGACCAGTGAAATTACTTAAACAAAACCATAACTGATTGAGCACAGGGGCTCGTTTCAGAAAGAAGGTCAAGTGAAAACTCTGAGTATGTTAACCCTGAAATGAGGGAAACTCTGGGTTTTCCATTTCAGAATGGGAGGTATATCAAACCTGAGAAAGCAGGGTAAGTCAAGCCCGTTTCTAAAAGGGAGGTAACTTATACTCAGAGTCAGTTGCTATGATAACTTACTCTGTGATCTTAATTAAGTGCATTTTACTTAAGTAAAATTATCTGCCAGTGGGGTAATAAAAATAATCTTAATGCAAATGGAAAACAAGATTATTCAGAGTATCTTTTACTAAGTGCAAATTTACACTAGCTCCGCCCACCAATGTCACACAAGGTTAAAAAAGACAGTTTCAGTGGTGTAGGCAGTAGCGTGTATAGCGCCTAGAGCTAACTTGTGATGCGACTGACCCAGGTTCAAGTCCGACTCTCATCAAGCTCACTCTTCTCCCTTTTTCCATCACATATCACATCATAAAGTCATTTATTTTCAATAAAAATGAAGAAAATGTTCTAAAAGTGGAAGTAAAGTGCCTAACGAGTGTTTAATAATGATAAAAGTATTTATAATTTTAATAAATATAATCATTTACACTCTGTTAATGTACAACAATACTGAGGTGCAAATAGTATGTAAATGCCAGTATAAAGTATGAATAGCATCTAATTACTATTTAGACTTATTGCAAAGAACTGCTACTTTTACATGGTAAATAGAATATATCACTATTTTCACTGTGTAAATAGCATCTACTATTTGCACTTACTGTAAATAGCATCTATCGCTAAGAAAGTATGCTATTTCCACTTAGTGTAAATAGCCGCTGCTGTATTTTTCTTACCCCATAATTTGCAAAATAATAAAAATGCACTTAAATTATTATTATTATTATTTAGGCTATTTTTTGCCCGTGGGATACCATGGAAATGAATAGTAGTTCAATAACTTACTATTCTGCCAGTTGTCACCTCTGATATTATAACAGTGATAAGAATTAAACTTGTATTGACTCGGAAGTATGTAGACGTCTTTTTGTCTGGTGCTGTTGCCATGGTGAATCGTTATATCGGAGCTCCATTGATCACTGATCACAAAAAGTATTCTCATCGCTTCATAAAATTAAGGTTGAACCACTGCAGTCACGTGGACTATTTTAACAATGTCTTTAGTACCTTTCTGGACCTTGAAAGTGGTGGTTAAATTGCTGTCTATGGACAGATACCTCTGGGATTTCATCAAAAATATCTTAATTTGTGTTCCAAAGATGAACAAAGGTCTTACGGGTTTGGAATGACATGACGGTGAGTAATTAATGACAGAATTTTTGGGTGAACTAACCCTTTAATGTAATGATAGTGCTGTGTTCTTCTTCTTTTAAGAATTGATCACTGAAAAGTTCTTTGAGGAACCCAATTTTTTTTTCTTATTTGGCATCACTGTGAAAACACCCCTTTTGGACCCTTTATTTTTAAGAGTGCATTAAGATATTTATATAATATTTGTAATAAATATAAATATATACATAGATATGTATATGTACATAGATGTCATTGATAAATAAATAAATGCTAGCTATCTGTGCTTCCCATGCAGTCTTCCCAAGCATCTGACTCTACATGGAGGTGTGCTGAGACATGCACAACACACACACACATACGCAAACACAGCAGAGTTTTCAGCTGTCTGTGGCCTCAAGAGTAAAAAAAACAAAAACCTTGTGCTGACACAGAATTGTGCAAACACACACATCAAAGGATACCACACTAAAACACTGTGGGAAAATAATAATAATAATAATAAGTTTTTCCTGAAATGAAAGGCAAGTGAGGAGAACTAGAGGAAGAGAGAAGCAGATGGTTAGTGAAATACACACCTCGCACACACGAACGGCTGTAGCCGACAGAGGCGGATCAGTCAGGCAGATCACGGCGGGATCGGTGGGTGCCTGGCTGACCCCACGGCCAAAGGCTGCGTTGGAAATGTTGGTACGCTGCATCCAAGCATGCTCAGAAAAGCCTGCTGTCAGGATAAAGAGAGAAAGAGAGAGAGAGGGAGCTGGAGAGAGATGGCAGAGGAAGGCTGTCAGAAGGGAAGGCCTGGAGTCATGAATCACCCCAGACAGATGCACTCACTGTCCACAAACTGATGCCATCAACCCTTAGACAGAGCCAAAGAGGCAAAGGACGTGAGCTAGATCTGTGCGACTCATAAGCAAAAACTGCATAGGCCACCAATATGTAAAATGATTGACCTAATGCATTAGCATCAATGAACAGAAAATTTGGCAAAACATACTAAATGTTGTCATGCTCTCACTAAATAATTCACCACACAAACAAGTCACACAACCTGAGTATGTTGTCATCTGCATTATTCGATACACATAAATTTGCACTTAAATATCTTAGTAGGACCTTGGGTTTAGTGAAAAACCTTCTTTGTATCAAGAACTATTTTCTCTGTAGGGCAGGGCTTTTCAAACTCTTTCTGAATAAAGGACCCCTTTCATAACCCCAAACTACTTAACCTACAATCCCAAAGTGACATCTAACAACCAGAGAAGTGATTGTTACCATGGAAACTGATATCATGGCAGTTACTTCCCCTTTTGTGGAACTTCTGGCATGACGTTGAAAAATGTATGAAAGGTCATCATTGTGAGTTATTGCAGAAATGACTCATTGGCAAATTCAGGGGGGCAAATTCAGTCATACATGACACAACTTGACAGACGGCTGCAGTCTAACGGCTGATCTCTGCTCTCATTTCCACACATTGTTTTGTGAAAACAACATATTGTGAATAAGAGCAACACTCTGTTTAACATTCTCGCTAATTAAAACAAAATAAAATGATAGCAATCTCTTACATTGTCAAAGGAAGTCAGTCATTCATATTTTTTTGCACATTTTCTGTCACAGGAATATGAAATACACACAAAATTACTGTGCAATTAAAGGGTTACTTCACCCAAAAATGAAAATAATGTCATTTATTACTCACCTTTGACCTTTGTTCATCTTCGGAACACAAATTAAGATATTGTTGATGAAATCCGATGGCTCAGTGAGGCCTCTATTGTGAGCAAAGCCATTGAAACTTTCAAGATCCATAAAGGTACTAAAAACATATTTGAAACAGTTCATGTGAGTTCAGTGGTTCTATCTTAATATTATAAAGCGACAAGAATACTTTTTGTGCGGCAAAAAAAACAAAGTAACGACTTTTCAACAATATCTAGTGATGGGCCGATTTCAAAACAATGCTTCAGAGCTTTACGAATCGAATCAGTGGATCGGAGCGCCAGAGTCACGTGATTTCAGCAGTTTAGCCGTTTGATAGGAGATCCGAATCACTAATTCGAAACAAAAGATTCATAAAGCTCAGAAGCTTTATGAAGCAGTGTTTTGAAATCGGCCCATCACTAGATATTACTGGCCT
The DNA here is from genome assembly GCA_039654765.1 of Mylopharyngodon piceus. Lineage (NCBI taxonomy): Eukaryota > Metazoa > Chordata > Actinopteri > Cypriniformes > Xenocyprididae > Mylopharyngodon > Mylopharyngodon piceus. The sequence goes on along the minus strand of CM077458.1, from coordinate 16,197,750 downwards.
CACTAGCCTCACGCTCAATCAATAGAGGCCTCACTGAGCCATCGGATTTCATCAACAATATCTTAATTTGTGTTCCGAAGATGAACGAAGGTCTTATGGGTGTAGAACGACATGAGGGTGAGTAATTAATGACAATATTTTCAGTTTTGGGTGAAATAACCCTTTAAGGGTATGTTTACATGACAACAATGTACTAAAAGAGGAAAACTTTTTCCTTTGCCTTTTATGCACACAAACGTCAACGTTGTCAAAACAATTCCTGTTCACACGGATCCATGAAAATGGCTGTATTATGCATGCCAGGCCATAAGATGGCGATGTCAGTTTGTAAAGAAACACTATGCGCCTATAGACTGAACACGTAATATGCATGTGCATGACGTCACCGTTTTCACAATTTCGTGTTTTTGTAGTTTACACAGAGACGATAGCAGTATCGTTTTCAAAAACACTTGCACGTGCACTTTGAAACTTTGAAACTCATTTTCAAATGTTCACGTTTTCAGGCCCCCAAAACGCTGTTGTCGTGTAAATGAATGGCCAAAAAGCATAAAAATCTTTCGTTTTTTAGTTGAAAACAGTGTCATGTAAGTGGACCCTAAAATTAAGCCTAAACAATGCTATAATATAAAGCAGTCCCAAAAAGTGTTTGGACATTCAGGCCACTTTTAATGTATAAATGCAATAAAATAGCAAAGCAAGTGGCAACTATTAAAAAAAGAAAGGCACTTGCTTTAATATTTTATTATCTAATGAAATGACATCCATACTTTAAGTGTGGCTAAAATTTCAAATACTTTGTGTATCTCATGTGCACAAAAATCACATTGAATCATTCATTAAATAAACAACCCTTTATCATATTCCAATTTTATCTAGTTAAACAAATGAAACTCAAGTGTTCTCATATTGCAAAGAATGACCTAAACTCCAAATTAGCAATAAATTCATTAATGAATTAAGTTTAAAAACTGTTTTTACATTATGAGAAAAAAACATATTGCTCTCAGTAAGAGCCAAGTTCAGTTTGACTGTTGCATCTGCTATAACAGATCTTTCCTAAAAGTGCTTCAAAACCAGAGTGCTCTGGAAACACTCGACTGTAAGTGCACAACATCCATTTACAGAATTCTGTTGTTTCTACACTTCACATGGATGAAGTCCACACTGAAAATGGAGGAGAACGTTTTAGAGCTTGAAAACAGAACACACAGAAGCCATTTCAACCAATAACTATTCAGCTGCTTGTTTGCATAGTGTTTTTCTGCTTCAATGGTGTGTAAAACCCTCACTGAGAATATAACAATGTACATTGTACATAGTGTAGTGGTACTCAAACCCTCCTGATCTTAGTTTTGGGAGGGAAAAAAAAAATAATAACAACAGCTTTGACGTCACTGTAGTGGCAGCTGGAGAAGCCTCATATTCGCAAAAGAGAACCCACTTACACACTATAAGTCATTTGAGATCAGCCTGTGGGAAAGAAAAGGCACAAATGAGAATATTTCTTTATTATCTTTACTGTCCTATACATCAGTGAGATTAAATGTTCCTCGGATGTTTTGAGAAAGATCCCTTTAAACAAAGCATAAATTATATCTCCATTATGTCTCCTGTGATTTGAGAGGACAGGTGAAATATGAGTGTTTCTGTGTTAATTAACCTGCAGGTTCTTATCAGATTTTCAGAGCAGAACTGTTTGCACTTATGAATCAACCAAACACAGAAGTTAACATCAATAAGATTTGACAGGCTTAGGCTGAACCAGAGCTGATTACACAGTTATAATTTAACAGGGGGAAAAAAAAAAACAATATTTAAATGAAGCAGCTCTTTTTTAGCAGCTACTTAATATTACAAATTTCAGGATTTATGATCCAACAAACAAACACACACACGCACACAAAAATGCACGTCCCCCTCTAGCTGAATCTGACAAATCCTGTCAAGACTGTCATATTTTACCCCAAAATAATAATAAAAAAATCATAATGAAAATGTAAGTAACCTATTTATTTATTTATTTAGTTTTGCTATTCTAAATTATTAAAGCTAATATATACTGTGTGTGTGTGTGTGTGTATATATATATATATATATATATATATATATATATATATAAAATGTAAATTATAAAATATTTATGCACAATGGCAGTATTTACTAAAATTATTAAAATTATTGGGGGGAAAAAACTTATATTATACTTATACACAGTATATTACATTATTTCAGTACATTGAGAAATTAAGAATCATCCCAGAAAATAAGAATTACAAAAAAGAAAAGAAAAAAAGATAGAAATAGGAAGAAAAAAGAAAAGAAAATTATCAAAAAAAAAAAAAACTTTATACTTTTTCTTTCCATTTTAGGTTGAAATATGACCTGCATGGGGCCATATGAGTCGAATTTTAGTCTTCTTAAGTGTGTCAAAATTCTAAGACTGACGAAATTTTAGTCTTCTTCCTAAACTTAAGAATAAGTGTGATTCATAAAGGTTCCTGTGCGTTAAGACTAGGTCTCAGTTCCTAAATGATTTAAGAGTGCTGGAGAGGTATCCTAACCTACTTAGGAGTAACAAAATGGCAACCGATAGGAGGTGACCACACACTTTCCGAAAAACATATAATGTATTGGAGTTATATGATGACAGGGAGTTGATAAAACGATACAAGCTTGAAAGTCAAGGTATTCTTTTTGAGGAGACATATATCAATGGAAAAGGATTCCACATCATCAATACTTATTCATGATAATTTTGTACAATGCAAAGCAATTATTTAAAATAAATGTAAATATTAAATGTTTTAGTGTCTTAATTAAATAATTTTCTAACAATTACATTAAACAATTGCTCTTGTGCTGCAGTGACTATCCTTCCTGGCTCACTATTGGCTGATTCAGAGGTTGGCCATTTTTGGGTTGACATCATTGTACTCCTTAGTTTGCAACACTTAAAGGATTAGTTCACTTTCAAATGAAAATTACCCCAAGTTTTACTCACCCTCAAGCCATCCTAGGTGTATATAACTTTCTTCTTTCTCATGAGCACAATCTGAGAAATATTAATAAATATCCTGACGCATCCGAGCTTTATAATGGCAGTAAGCGGGATCAACGAGTATGAGCTGAAGAAAGTGCCTCCAACCACATCCATCCATCATAAACGTGTACTCCACACGGCTCCGGGGGGATAATAAAGTCCTTCTGAAGCCATATTTAAATCCATATTTAACAAGTTATGAAGTAAAATATCTAGCTTCTGCCAGACCGCCTTCCGTATTTAACTTCTGCCTTCCGTATTTCTTCAAATTCAAGGAAGAAAGTGCAACGCCTCTTGCAGTTCAAAAAGCTTATGCTACGTCCTACGCCTTCCCTATTCAACTTACGGAAAAAGCTTAACTGACGCGACGCCAGTTCCGTTTTTTTTTTCGTAACTGGAATACGGAAGGCGGTCTGACGGAAGCTAGATATTTTACATCATAACTTGTTAAATATGGATTTTTTTTTTTTTACACAAACGCATCGCTTTGCTTCAGAAGGCCTTTATTAACCCCCCGGACCTATGTGGAATACGTTTATGATGAATGGATGTGGATGGAAGCACTTTCTTCTGCTTATATTCGTTGGTCCCGTTCACTGCCATTATAAAGCTCGAATGTGTCAGGATATTTATTAATATATCTCTGATTGTGTTCATCAGAAAGAAGAAAGTCATATACAACTAGAATGGCTTGAGGGTGAGTAAAGCTTGGGGTAATTTTCATTTGAAAGTGAACTAATCCTTTAAGCACCACCTCCGTTAGAACCTAAGTGTCATTCTTAGACATTGCTGAAAGTTGCTTTTAGCTTCTTTATAAGTTTCTACTCTTAAACAAGTCCTACTTTTTTTTTACTAAAAATTTGTTGACACTTAATTTAAAGCTTAAGCCTATTCGTAAGAGCATTTTTTGATAAGTTTTATACATATGGCCCCTGAACATGTTTTCATGAGAATCACCACAAAATTACCATCAAGAAAAGCATCCATCCAGCAACATAAACTGCCATTGTAAGTTGTTTCTGAAGAACACCTTATGAATGTGCACAAAAACACATGCATACAAAACGCACAAGCACACAACACTTCCTCTTGTGCATCCGCTGT